>WOVY01000522.1:0-190360 GCA_013436015.1 Rhipicephalus annulatus | reverse complement strand
GGAAGTGTCTCTTCATAGAAACGCTTCTGCTTTCGGCTCCGAGCATTGTTATCAAGTTTTCGCTTTTTACGGGAGACGCTGCTCCCCCTGCCCCAAGGCGACGGACGCGGAGTCATCCACTGGTCCGCCCAGCCAGAGGTCTGCTATGACGAGCTCCTCGGTAAATCAGCGCGCCTGGCCCAGAACCAGTGAGGCCAACGGTGATAGTCACTGCCTCATGGCTGTGGACGCGGAGCCTCTAGCGGCTCTGTCCGGCCATTAGACCACCCTTTGGCAAGCTCGTCGCGGGAAACGAAGCACCTGTTCGAGCACCAGCGAGGACACGGAGCTGTACTCGGCCACTGGCGACGACTCGTCGGATGACGACTTCGAGACCGTGAGAAGCAGGAAGGCCAAAAGAAGAAGTATCAAGCCGTCCTTCACCAGCAGGGACATTAACGTCTCAGTCAAAAGGAGGAACGCTGGCCGCCACACCATCCTATTCATGCCCGAGGACTCCACCATCACCTTCGAGCAGTAAACAGGCAAGCTCTCTCTATGTACTTTTGAGGGCGGTAGCACCAAACGACATTAAGGATATCCGGGTGAACACGCGGAAGAATATTCTAGCTGTGGACACAATGACTGCCAGCCGCCATAGACAAGCTTTCGCAGAGTATCAGATTTGGGAGGCATCAAAGTTCGACCGGTTATTCCAATGGACGGTGCCTGCCGTGGCGGGAGTAATCTACGACATTGATTGCCAATAGCAAACTCGGACCTCCCAACTCTCATAAACCAACGAACGAAGGAGTTCTCATCGCGAATGTACTTCGCCTCGGAAACACCGTTGTGTAAAGATAATGTTCAAAGGAGATTCCATTCCGTCGCATGTCAAAGTGGGACACTTCCGACATCCTGTTCGACCATTTGTCCCTAAACCACTCCAGTGCCATAACTGCATGAAAATTGGGCACATCAAGAGTATATGTACAAACACCACAGTATGCCCCCCGATGCGCTGAGCCGCACACTGCAGACGCATGTCGGGCAACAAGTCTGAAGTGCAGAAACTGTGATGGTCCGCATGATGCTTGCATCCAAGGAATGCCCTCGGATTAAGAAGGAAATCGCCATTATCAAACAAATGGTTAGGGACAATTCAACCCACAGAGAGGCTGCTGAAAGGGTACGGCGGCGACCGTAGTCGCCGACGGAGGCGTGTAGGACAGAGTGTTACGCATAACCCATTTCCTCCGAGCACAAGTGAAGTAGTAAGCACGAAGCGAAATGAAGTGGAGAAGCTCACAACTGCGGATGAGTGGCCTACGCTTCCGCGTACGCAGCCTGCAAAGGAGCCTCCTGCGAGGCCTCGCCGCCCTACACCTTCCACCGAGTCTACTTCCGTTGAGGATGTGTCAAGGGTCGATCGACAGATCATCCCGATGTTACGATCCCTCGTCGCTGTCATGGCAGACGTACTAAGAAGCCTGGGAACTCCAACCGCTCGAAGCGGGTTACAGGTGTTGGACGCGCTGAGCCCAGTCCTCGCCTCCCTCGCGTAGAGTCATGGCAGGAGATCAACAATCGTTCCGCCAAAGACGTCAGAGAAGCATCAGTCATCCAGTGGAACGCAAGAGGACTTAGATCACGGATTTCCGATTTTCGTCAGTACGTGTTTTCTAACCGTTTCCCAATCATCGTAATATGTGAACCGAAATTATCAAACCCGATCAGGCTATCCGGCTACGAATCAATCCCGTCCAAAACCCGAAACGAAAGCAGCAAGGTCATTGTGTATATTCGTCGGGAGCTTACCTACATCATTCAACCTGTGTCGCCTCATGATGAGAACCAATATGTTTGCCTGACTGTGAAGCAGAAAACCCTCACCTTCACATTAATAGGTGTCTACTTATCTTCCCTCAGCCCGTTTTGATTGCCAAAGACTGGATGACATTCTTTCGAGCGTCCAGGATCCGTGGATAATGATAGGGGACTTCAACGCCCACCACCCAATCTGGGGAAGTTCAAAAGTCAATGCCACGGGCCGGAGGCTGGCTCATTTGTATCGACTCATGAACTGTCTCTACTTAATGATGGGAGCCCTACATTTCTGCGAGGATCAACGTACAGCAGCTGTTTGGACTTGACGTTTGTGTCACGTCGCTTCGCCACAAGCGTAAGTGGTTTTTAGACATCGAGACACATGGTAGCGATCACATCCCCAGTTATCTCACCATCGAAGGCTTTGCTAGCGACCACCCGCCGAAAACCGTACGGAGGATCGATTTTTCAGCATTCACAACCAACATTGAACACGCTTGTGAAAAAGGCTTAACCTCTGGCATTGAGCAAGCGATCAAACAAGCAGCGCAGAGTGCGATGCGCACGCTGGCATATTCTTCAAGGCCCTCAGAAACGGACGTGGAGTTAGAGCGCCTCCGTGCGACTCGTCGGCGTGCGGAGCGTAGATATCGACGCACAAAATCCATTCAAGATCTACGGATGGCCAGGCGCATGCAAAAGAAGATCCAGCGTCGTATAGACAAACTGGAGTTTCAACGGTGGGCGAAGTTTTGCGCGAGTCTAGACCCTCGCAAACCGCTTTCTCAAATATGGCGAACCGTGCGAGGCCTACGCATATTTCCCCAACAACGTTTTCCGTTTAAAGCCTTGGCCCTTTTCCAAAATAGAAGGGATATCGAGGTAGCGGAAGATTTTTGTAGGAAGATTGCGGGCCCGTCAAATTGCACAGAAGCCCTTACTACTGATTACACGCCACATTCACTTGACCCGCACCTGGACCTGCCTTTTTCAATGGAAGAACTTAATGTGGCTCTTGCTTCATGCAATCGATCGTCATCGCCTGGGCCGGATGGCATATCATACCGCCTATTATGCAATCTCGGTGATCGAGCACGAAGTGCTTTGCTGGAAGTATTCAATGAGTCTTGGAGAGATGGAACGGTCCCCAGAGAATGGAAAACAAGCCGGTTGGTTGCACTTCTCAAACCTGGAAAAATCGCCTCTAGAGCTGACATCATACCGCCCAATAGCGCTGGCTAGTTGCGTAGGGAAGCTGATGGAGCGAATGATCCTTGCCAGACTCGAGTGGTTCCTAGAACGCCATAGAATATATCCAGACGCCATGGCCGGTTTTCGTCGTCTTCGGAGCTCCATTGACAATGTAATTGACCTGGTGACCTACGTACAACACCAGAAATGAGCAGACGGTTATCTGTCGCACTATTTTTAGATGTCAAAGGAGCATATGACAATGTTTCTCACGAAGCCATACTTGACGCCCTCGAGTCAGTTGGTTTGGGTGGGCGAGTGTACCGCTGGATCCAATGCTACCTACATATGAGATCATTGTTTATGCAAACTGATGATGGGCCGACTTCTGAACATTATACACACCGTGGTGTTCCTCAAGGTGGTGTATTGAGCCCCACACTGTTCAACCTGGTTCTGATCGGTCTCGTGGAACGCATACCAGATTCTGTGCAGATATCTCTCTATGCAGATGATATTTGTGCCTGGACGTCAGGTGTAACACGTCCTCAGGTACGTGCGAGACTCCAGAAAGCAGCGAATTCAATATCGGCGTACCTTAGAGAACAAGGCCTCGAGATTTCTCCTGAGAAATCGGCGCTGGTCGCGTTCACGCGGAAGGCAATGACGTCATATCCCATCGCCATCGATGGACACAGTGTCTGCTACGCCAGGACCCACAGGTTTTTGGGGGTCACGATAGATCGAAATCTCTGCTGGAGTCCCCATGTGGCCACTCTAAAGAAGCGCCTAACGGCCATCGCACAACTTTTCAAGTTCCTCGGAGGCAAAACGTGGGGCACATCAGTGCACGCGATGTTGCATTTGTACAAAACGCTGTTTCTGGGGTACCTGCGGTATAGCTTGCCGGTTCTGACGAACGCTTGCAAAAGCAGTATACGCACAATAGAAAACGCCCAGGGCCAGGCACTCAGAGTTTGTCTTGGATTACCACGCTGTACATCAACAGCGGAAACCATCGCAATCGCCAAAGATCATCCGACCACAATGCACATTACTTTGGAGGTGCTTAGAGCTCATATTAGACACCTTGCTCGCGCCCCTGCCCACCACCTAGCTTCGCTTCCAGAAGATCGACCGAGTGCCTCCTTCTGTAAGAGAGTATTGACTTTCCGTGAGTGCCTTCCAACCAGTCTACACGCCTCCGGAACGGATACTAACACCTCCTTGGTGCTTGGACCGACTCAAACTGCGCTTGACAGTGCCGGGGATTCGCAAGAAGGCGGAGCTCTCGGCGCCAGCTTTAAAGCAGATGATTCTACTCATGCTACACGAAGAATACAAAGATCATGTCAAACTTACACGGATGGCTCGACAACTGTTGGAGGATCTGCAGGAGCTGTGATCTTCCCAGCAAGAGCCGAAACCATCCAGTTCAGAACGTCACACAAGACGACATCGACAGCCGTGGAGCTCGCGGCACTCCGCAGCGCACTCCGCAGGATTGATCGAGAGACACCACAAAAATGGAGCATTTTTACTGATTCGAAACCAGCTCTTCAATGTCTACACAATGCTCTACGTCGTGGGCCTCAAGACCAATTGGCGCTCGAAATACGACAACTGTACCATCACCTAATAGACGAAGGACATGACATATCTTTTCAGTGGTTACCAGGCCATTGCGGTATCATCGGTAACGAGCATGCCGACGATGCAGCTAAGAATGCTCACGAAAATGGAGTGATGGAACCTATTCCACTATCAAGAAGCGACGCAGCAGCAAAGATTAATACGCTTGCGCAGGATGTCGCAAGGTCTATGCGGAATACGCCCGGTTTTCTCCACACCCGTCTTCACCGCCTGGACCCATGCCTACGACTTACTATTCCATCTGGCCTACCCCGATCCGAGACGACCCTTCTCTGCCGCATGTGGCTTGGGGTGTCTTTCACGAACGCCTTTGCCTGCCGCATCGGAATGAGAGACAGCGCTGCATGCGACCATTGCGACAATGACGAAACAATTGAACATATTTTATGTCAGTGCCCCCAGTACAGCTCTCAGCGACAGTCCCTCTCAGCAGTGTTTGCTCGCCTCGACGACCAGCCACTTTCTGAGCAGTCAATCTTGGAATGTCGGAAAGATCGAGCTTCACGCCAGAAAGCAACGAAGGCGCTGATGAAGTTTCTGCGAGCGACCCGCCTCGTTGAACGATTGTGACACTACTGTGTGCGCGTGTGTGTGTGTGTGTTTGTGCTTCTCTTCCTCCCTTTCCCATTTCTTTTTCTTACTTTTCTGTCTCCCCTTACCCCTTCCCCAGTGCAGGGTAGCAAACCGGATATGTTTTCTGGTTAACCTCCCTGCCTTTCCGCATTAAATTTTCTCTCTCTCTCTCTCTTCAATATCTGGATTGCTTGGGTAGACACTCGTCCTTTGCTGTAGTTTCGCATGGCTGCTTGAGAATTCGTTAATGCCACGGCTACATCCAGGCACGTTGTGGTAGCTAGAAAATTACCGCCTCCTCTGCAGTTTCTGGGCTTCAGGTGAATACTGTAGCAGATGCGACCTATACGCCCCGAGAATCAATGACGCTCAAAGCGTGGGCGTGTCCACCAGGATACTTGGCTGCGTTTGTATATCTGGCGTCCGGATCTTGGCTGTGATTACGTCTTAGAGCATTCACTTGTGCCTTCCTTCTTTCTTTTTGATGTGTGGGGTGCATATTACGCGGGATTCATGCAATACAGAAAGATTCACGGATGTTTCGCGGAATCCATTCTTTTCGGTCTACGTCTGTGCCGCCTATAAGGGTTTCGCTATAGTTCAGCCGTTGTAGCACAGATTTTCCAGAGTGCGAGAGCTTTAGCCATTCTAGCTCGCTAGCCTTGTGTGCTTTGGCTTGTTCCTGCCAGATATTGTGCGCGCCCAATTTTAAGTAGTTCCGCAGTGGAAGCCATGAATGCGAGCCCTAAAGTCATTTTGGTGGCCTTACGAATCATGATGTTCAGCTTCTCTACCTCTGCGTTCTTCAGGGTGAGGTATGGAGTGCCATAGGTTATTAGACTGCTGAGGAGAGCTTGCACAACGCGCAGCGTGTCTTGCTCTTTAAGGCCGCTTCTACGGTTCGCGATTCGCCTGACGAGATGCGTGAGTTGAGATAGCGTGCGCTGTGTTCGAGGGAGTGCGGCCACACCTGACCCATCTTCGCAGATGTGTAGCCCCAGTACTCGTAATGTTTCCTTGGAAGGGAACTAAAATATAATCTGAACGTTTGCTGTGTCCGATCATTCGTTTGGAGTGGTCCTTGCATACAGAAAAACACACACAAAAGGTTGATCATGGCCTCGAAATCTAAGCACCTTCATGCGTTCCACCACGCCCAGAGCTTGGTGGGCAAGTAAGGGCTACAGATTGAGCGTTCCAATTTCCAGCCTATTTATTGCCCTGGTGCCGTCTTTGTGCAAATCATTGTGCCCTAGAAGTGTTGCGCCAGTTTGATGCATACATTGTGGAAGTCAGAACCAAAAGAAGCACGCTATCATGACGTGAAACGCCACGTGCGTCTTTTTTCAGACATTCACGCTATGTTGCCGAAAGTCTTTTTTGATGCACGATTGTCAGCTTCTTCAGTACTTCTGGGGCTGAGTGGGTCACCATAAAGGCTAGTGGTCGGAATCCCAGAATGCAACTTTCGTAAGTGTGCTTGCCCACTAGTAGGCTAGGGCTACCAATTTATGTCCTGCATCATGTTTGGCTGAAATATTCTTTAAAAAAATTCTCGAGCGAGACGCTTTTGTGAATACGTGGCCCAGCTTTTCACTGTGCTGTGCCTACTCATCTGCGAAGTACTGAAATTGTCGTTAGGGACCATATCTGGCGATACAGTTTCTTTACTAGGCGAAAGAGCAACTAGAAGCATGTTTCTTACTCGCGAGAACATGTGCAGGAGTTCACGTTTCATACCCGCATTAGGCTATAGCCAACACACAGAGTCAGCGTAATCTGTTTGAGATCATGTGACGCAAAAAAAAAAGTTGAATGTTACCACTGCTTTGACGGGCAGCCTTGAATGGAGATTTGCGGCCTGTTCTAAAACCTGTCAAGAACACCCGTACAGCGAAGTTTGTCTAAATAGAGTAGCAATGAAAGATTTTTCTACACCAGTGATCACCGATAGTTTGATGCCAACCCCAAAATATGACACAAGCTTGTTGACAAAACTCAAGGACCGCCTATTCCACAACACCACTTAAGTAACCAAACAAGCTGGGGTTGTTTAAAAAGTTCGGGTTTTACAAAAATACATCCGTAGGTGTGATTATACATATGTTATATAACAAGGCCGATGAAACGTTATTTCAAGTTCTTTACAGATCCCCCCGCCTCTTTCACAGAAGGGAGACAACCATATTTCGATGAAATGCTTACAGGTACCACATTGCGAAAGGTCGCTTTATGGCCTTGTCGCATGTGAGTACGAAGGTGAAAAAAAAAGACACCCTGATATTAATAGGGAATCTGCACGTTCGCAATGCGGGAGCTTCTTTGAGTTCATTATCGTGGACAGCCTCATATGTGTTTTCCCGGAGTCGTGGCTCGAAGGTAAAAAATTTTTGTAATGACACGATGACCCAAGGAGATGATAATAACAAAAAAGGACGATGTCTTACACGCCCAGTTGCAAGCAAGCCAATGAGACTGTGCGCATTCCTCGCCTTCTCTCTTGTGTCTCGTCCAAGAGAAAACGTACAATCACAGACATACGCAAGCGCTTACACAAAAGCGCGCATATAACTCTCAGCACGTGCTTGTCTAGCCTCGACGAGGATTTTTACGACTTGTCTCACGCCTTGGTTTGCCGTGTCGCGCTTGTGCTATCCCCTTTAGAGCCCCATCTTCTTCCGTGTGTGCCCACCAACGGACGTTATTAATTCTCGCAGGCGTCTTCTTCACTTTGGGTGGCGCACAGGGCGAGACAGGGAGGCGGTGACAGCGAAGGACACGCGGAGACTGTCCGCGCCAACTGAAAATGAGCGCGCGTATAGCACACGTGAGAGAATAAGCACACACAAAGCACGTGGTTCAACAGCACGCGTTGTGTTTGCTCGAGCACCGCGTGGAACTGCGGTCTCCGCCGTCCGCTTCGCTGGAAGCGCAAACCGTTTCGATATGAGGGGGGTTACCCCTCGTTGCATAGTCGTCTTCGCGCTCCCGAAATCGTGTATTTGCTCAGCAGAAGCGCAATTCGCATTGAGAGGACTTGCGCTCCGATGGCCTAGACTTGGAAAACGACACCGTAGACGACCGCCACTTGCTCGGTCCGTTTGAAAAAACGGAACTCTCCAGGAAGTGTTGGCTCATTCTTTTTTTATTTTTTTTGCAAAAGAACAAGGTCTGCCTTTAGGAGAAACGAAATGACGGAATGCGTGTTTGCATGGCCGTCTGTAAACTTGTAAGGTGGCGTCAGAGTGATGTAAAAGGGCGGCGTTTAACTTCGATCTCTTAGTGACGCATACACCGACCAGAATTGTGATCGGAAAAGAGAAACGTGAGATAGCAAAAGCACACGTGCACGTCTTCTTTATGCGCCAGGGTAAAGGCTTGGAAATGAACTTTTACTCTATGTGGGAGCAGTATTGTACAAGCACTGAGCTATCACTATTCGCATGACGATTCTTATAGTGGGAGCTTAGACCGACGACCAAATGAAGGACAAGGAGACGTTCGCTGACTACCAACTGAGTTTATTTTGCTGAATGCGAAAACATATATAGTAGACAAAAAACAGTAGGACGAAAGGTGACCAATGCAAAAATAAGTAAGGCAAAAATACAAAAAGCAAACTTGAGGAAGAAATATAAAGAAACTGTATGAAAACAAAAAGAATTATCACCAGTTGCGCGCGCCGTTACTTTTGAGGAACCCTAATTCCTTCTCGGATAGAGACAAGAAAGGCTTGCTAACGCACCAGTCCTGTTCGCATGCCGTTCGCGCAGACTCTACGATGATCATCTTGTGGCTTGTGCAGCGTCACTGTGTCTTCGAGAAAAGGTGCAATCGTCGTCACCCACCAACTAGCCCAAACCACCACGCTTCAGTAGTAGCAACTAGGATGGTTTTGAACGACATTACTGTCTCATTCCTCGAGCAAAGAAAGTCGTTGATACACAGGCAAGCTAATTTTGTCGGAACTTTGCTTACACTGCGGCACTTGGAAGGAGGCATAGCCGTAGAAATGTATACAGAGGGCGCTCATAAAGTTCTTGTTATTACAACGGCTTAACAATGAGAGGCCTACACGGTAGGCATGAAAATGAGTGTGCATCTGTCGAATATCATGGTAATGTGATATTTCTGTTGTTTTTATTTCAACCAACATCCCTATCACACCAAAACAAAAAAAATGACAGCACTCATCCGGAAAATCAGGCTCACTCAGCATAGCTGCCCTTGATATGGTACGAATATCTTGCCTTAACCGCCACATTGACATCACCTCTGATTTGTTCCTCTTCCTTCGCATCAAGACTGCGCTTGGCAGGAACGTCTCCGATACAGCCGAAGAAGTCACCGCACCAGTCGACCTCCTTCTTGTCTAAAGAGCTGAAGACAAAGTGTTCTACTTCAACGGCCTGCGGCACCTCAAGCATTACAGGCGAAGTGCGCATGTCTGGTAGATGATTGTACACGGAACTAACAAATTTTCATTGAATTGCCGTTCATTTGTCTCTGTTTTTTCATGCTTAGAATACGAACTTTATGAACGCAGGTGTTTTGAGGGTGTTGCCCACAAAACTGCATTTACTCTCAATCTGAAGCTTTCGAATCTAAAGGTTTCAGATTCAGTCCCTGCCAGCGGCAGATTGTGTTTTCGTGCACTACAATTTTATCCCGTTTATATCTCAATTTCCACAACACAGTCAAAAGAGTACCTCAATAAGATTCCATGAACAGACTTGAAATTCATTCACGTGGAATCCACGTAACAAGAACCACCTTTACGGGCTACACGTTTGCGTTCAAAACTGGGTTTCACCCTGGAGGGTTCAGTGGTGTTTGTGAGGCCTCTCCCAAGCGCAACTTCTTGGAAAATCGCGGGCGCCTAGCCGGAGTACACGCTGCAGTGACCTTACTTTCTGTGTCTCCCTTTTTTTCTTCTCTTCCCTTTTTCTCATCTTTCTTTACCCCTTACCTAATTCACCAGTGTGGGGTAGCCAACCAGATGTCTTTCTGATTAACCCCCGTGCCTGATTCCTCTGTCTGTTTTCTTCCTTAACTTTCCATATTATAGCTTCCTAGAGCGGTGCTATATCTGCTGTTTTTCAATATTGTACTCACATTCAGAGTGGACACTTTTATTCAATGGATAGAAACTGTAGAGTCTGGAGTCTTTTCATGCTCGAATAATGACCTTCTTCGGAAAGGTTCAATGAAGGTAGGCATACAGGCGTGGTCAAAAGTTTTCAGGCCACTATCCCATGTTATCTTATTTATCGCAGCGCAGTCTATGAAGTTTTCACCCCTCAAATTCATAGATATGCTGAGTCTTTTAGAGGTCAAATGTGGTAAAAGAAGTCCCGTTGAAGTCAACGTGGCAATGACTGAAAATGTGAAAACATTTGAGCCCCACATAATAATAATAATAATAATAATAATAATAATAATAATAATAATAATAATAATAATAATAATAATAATAATAATAATAATAATAATAATAATAATAATAATAATAATAATAATAATAATAATAATAATATTAATAACAACAATAATAGTAATAATAATACTAATAATAGTATAGTCACAGTAATAATAATATTATTATTATTAATATTATTATTATTATTATGTGGGGCTAAACGTTCCCAAACCACGGTATGATTATGAGAGACGCCGTGGTGGAGAGCTCAGAAAATTTGAACTGGCGTTTCTTAAGCTGCACTGAGATCGCGCAGTGCACGGGCCTCTACAATATTTCAGGGGCGAAGCTCCTTACAGCGGCATCCGTTCGTCCCTTGTATTCGTAGTAGTAGTCGTAGTGTGTAACCAGTCTTACATTTTGACTTCAACGTAGTGCCGGTGGCAGATTTCTTCTGTGCGTTGTTGAACAATAAAAGATAGTGCTCATTGTACAGGCCAATGGCTGCTAAGGGGGAATGAGAGGCAGGAGCATTCAGCGTTTAGTTGACGCGCACGCTGCGAATTCTTTATTGTTAAACAACGCACAGAAAACAAGAAATGGTTGCTACGTTATACTCGCTGGGCGTAACCTCCTAGGTTTTAGAAAGGTTTTGCGAGCGTTGGGCCGCAGGGCAATGAATACGGTGAACTAGTATAAACCATGAACTCGAGGTGGTTAAAGGTGCGAAGTAGACACGAAGCACAAGCCATAAGAAAGTGGGCGTGTGCCTCCTCTCGTTCAGTCCTTGGAATGTCCGCTGGTTGGCGGTGCTTATATATGAGGAATATATGATGAAAAGATGCGATATGGTGGCACTTGGAGTGTTGAAAAGGTGGACGAACGGACACACAGACCGATGCATGGACGGACGCACGGACGGATGGACGCACGGACAGACGCATGAGCGGATGCATGGACGAAAGCAGGGACGGACGCACAGATGAACGTGCGGACACACGAACAGACGCACGCACGGGCGGCCACACACATGCACGAATGGACGGACGGATGCTTCACCCCACTATCCATCAGTCACTCCGTGGATATGCTGCCATTTTTTTGCCTCCTTAGAATGCGAACGCCGTGGCTGAGTTCAAGCCCACGCGCTTCGGTTCAGCAGCCGAGCACAGCAGCCACCGGTCCACCAAAGCGGACAAAACAAACTAGAAAATGTTTGTCACCCTATCGAACTTATTTGTGGAATCATAAGTTGCGGAAACTCCTTGTTAGGGGTGAAGGTCCTTGGGACCTAGCATTGTCTCCCGTTGGTTCATGGTATAGAAATACCTTTTGTTATAATCGAAACATTTGTGAGACAAGAAAAAAGGTTTTACAATACATTTTATCGCAGAGATAGGCTAAATACAAGGTAAGAGGTCGCTATTTCTGGCGAAAATAACATATCAAGATGAGTATCGATGAGTTGACCAAAATGGGCTTAGACGTGGAGGCTTCTCAAGGGAGCCCGTCATCGAAGGCACACGTTGACCACTGTGTGTCATAACAAATTGTCCATAATACTATGGTATCTTGCCACTGGTAAGATGGCGAATTTTCGGATTCACTTTCGGGAGGTATACCTCATTGCAGAAAGTTTTAAATTCTCCTTGAATAGCCTAAGACGACCGGAAGGTGAAATAAATTTTAATTTTTAAAACACTTTATGTCACTCAACTAACATATTAAGGGGCATCGCCCGAACACGTGGTTACTCACAGATACGATACCCAGGGCCTTTGTCACCCGTCATGATTAAATTCGTGAAGTTGCGTGAACGTTTTTCGCCACTTTCCAGTGAACGTTTCGAGAGTGCCAGAAGCGATTCAGTGTTTGTGCACGAAAACTTCCGTGTCACCATTTAGTCTCAGCCCAATCAGTCACGACTCAACTAAGCCGAGCCTTGTGCTAGACTGTTGGGGTGTGACCCGCAAAGGAACGATGGTAAACAGCAAACACGACTCGAACGTTCGCGGGACGTCACACGCGTGCGCACGAGACGTGCTCGTGTGACGCACGCAGCCTTAAAACGCGCGCCGTCCGTCATTTTGGACGTTGCTGCACGGGGCCCGCCTTCCTCGTTCGGAGTGAGCCACGTCAGGCACTGGGTGTTGCATGCCGGTGTTTAAAACTGATGCCTCGACACAGCTGGGTTCATGTTCAGACAGCGAGGATTCTTAAAGTGATGAAAAAAAATGGTGGCGCATACTGCTCGGCAAACATACCGTCCTTCCGCCCTACACAGACACTCGAAGACAGTGGCCTTTCAGCAGCTGTCCGCCCTGTTGTTGGCGAATTGAATAAAAGTGGAGAGATTAGTGGTTGCCGACTTTTGATCGAGCATCGTGGGTATGCACGCCCAATTAGAACGCCGGGGGCGATTTCAAGCGTTTGCAGATTTATGTACATTCCGTCAGCCTTCTTTCTATACATGTCTGGGTGTCAACGTAGCAAAGCGAAGGCGTTTTGAGTGTGAAATATGATAAATCCGATAACAGAAAGAAAGAACAGAGCCAAAATAGTAAGGACAATGACCCAATATACTCAGAGAAAGTACTGCAACAATGCACATTAAACATCCGTCGACTTGATGTAGGCTTTACGCGAAACTTTCCGTACAGCTCAAATGAGCGTTTTAGAACCAGGTCCTGGATCAGCGCCACATAACTAGGTTTCTGAGCTACATTAAAGAAAAAACATGTAGTTATAAGGACCATGACATCAAAAGTACCACGTAATATTATAAGTACGACTAAATATGCAGTAGTTTTAAATGAATGCTTAACACAAATGAACAGATTATCAAACGCATAGTAGATCATGCTCACTTTGCGTATCCTCTCTCATGCCATTTTATGAAAATTCACTACTGTGCTCTTGTGCACTACCACTGCTGTCAGGGTTTTTTTTTTGCAATGTGAGGGCTGGGTAGGCAAATGGTCATTTTTGGATATGTATGCATGGTGACATGAAATTTGGGGGGGGGGGGGGGTTCTACATCTCTGGCTGCTGTATTTCCATGCTGAGCTCACTGTGACTGTTTCTCATTGGAAAAATAATGGCGAGCACTTTTATACGCACTTTTCAAACGTACACACTACTGCATGAAACTAATGAGGTCTAACAAATATTTGACCAAACAAGTCTGTTTTAAGTCCGTAAAAAGAAAACATAACATCACACTGCTGCAAGTGTGAAGTGGTAATACGGAACCCGCGTTCATTTCGTTTTCAGGTTCTTGAAAACAAGAAAATTGTCCGAGGAGTCAGAAAATAAACTCGAACAAGTGTAGCCCCTCAAAAATGTGACGTCGAAAAGAATTTCGTGTTATAAATATCAACATGAGAGCAAGAAAAAAAATAGTTCCTGGGCAACAAAAGAAGGAAACAATAACGAATCGTTAAGGGCGTATATGAAATATTTCTGCTCCGCACGCAGGATTATGAAATGCGGAGGTGCTACTTCTTACATTTTTCACACTTTCTTTTCCTTGTTTACGAGGCGGTTGTCCACAAAAGCGACAATCAGCCTGTTGCCAAAATCTTGATTCCGACATTCTTTAATGCGACCAAGAAACGCCGACGGCCATCCAACTCCGGCAGTTTCCACGTTTGTTGTTGTTTCTTCTTTATTTATTTTGGTATTCCTTCTCTTAGCAGTGTCCATCATTGAATCTTATCGTCCAAAAATGTAGACCTTGAGAACTCACAAACCCTAGTTGATGGTTGCAGGCTTCACGAGCTCGAATTTCAGTTGCTTCCGCAGCAAGTTACTTGTCTACACGTCATTTTTCCCGTTTCTTTTTGTACACGGTTTACCACATGTATGAATCACCATGGTTTTATTCTTGCGCTCAACAAAAGTTTAGTAAAAAACACAAGAAAGCCAGTCACGTTCTAAGTGCTCATAACAATAACGTTTGACCAACCAATCAACACGCACCTGTTTGAGCAGCATCCTCTTCAGGCCACATATAAGACAAAATGTCGTATACCTATATGCGGCGGAAATGTCCCAAATATGCCGACTTAAACGCCCCGACGTTTTTCCCGAAACGGCGGTGACACTACACACGAAAGAAATGCTCATCGCCACCGAAAAGCGACCCCTGAAGGACCACCGTTCGAGAAGTACTTTAGTTTGGGCTAGCTGGTTCATAGTGCTCGCTTAGAAAGGGCACTCGTTGTTTCCCAGCGTCTTTGCGCTGCTCTTTCAAAATGAGTGTCACGATTCAGAAATTCCCTTTACTCGTGAACCTAGCGCTAAGACAGTGCCGTTCGCGCACGAACTGACGGCGCTGGTCACACGTTTCATTTCCACTGCGAGTCGACAAAATGTGTAGAGACACATCGACGACAACGGCCAATTCCAAATGGTTCCCGCGATACACTGTTCTCACGTCGGTTTACTCCGTACACGGACGCCCGTTTTTTCTTTCTTTATCTCTTTCTCTCTTTCCTTCCTTCTTTCTTTCTTTCTTTCTTTCTTTCTTTCTTTCTTCCTTTCT
This sequence comes from Rhipicephalus annulatus, assembly GCA_013436015.1. NCBI lineage: Eukaryota > Metazoa > Arthropoda > Arachnida > Ixodida > Ixodidae > Rhipicephalus > Rhipicephalus annulatus. Next base: position 175,172 of record WOVY01000522.1, on the reverse strand, counting down.
TTCTTTCTTTCTTTCTTTCTTTCTTTCTTTCTTTCTTTCTTTCTTTGGTGAGCTCGTTCTTTACTTTCAACCAGACGCGGTGCATGGATACGCCCCCGAGCCCGCGAAAAAGAAAACTACACGCGCCGGGCACGCATTTTTCCACGCTCGCGACTGCTGGTCGAGCGCAGTTCGCGGTCGGCGGCGTTTCGTGTCGTCGACTACGCAGACTCGACTCATGTCGGCCGCCCAGCTCTGAGGGTCTTAGCGTTCGGCCGCGTATACCTGCGTGTGGGGCCAGCCGCTCTAGCAGTCTCCCTCGTACTTCGAGACAGACGTGCGGCGTCCGTTCATTCACCTCTCCTCGACAGCTCAACGTAAATACGCTCTTCGTGTATCTCCCTCTCCATTCCGAAATTCTTCTTTTCTTAGTCTGCTCTTGAATGTATACGTCCTTCTTCCGTTGTGTTCGCTTTCTTCTGAGCTCCGTGCGCACGTCTCGCTTTGTTTTGTGCGGCCGGTGCGTCCATCTGTGTCCCGTTGCCGTCTGCCGCACAGCGATGCCCTCCCTCCTTGCTGCAGCGCGCATGCACGCGGTCGTGGTCGTCGACGTCAGCGTGTGCAGGTGCGTGATCCGAGAATCACGAATCTGGCGGCGAGTTCCCTAGCACATGCAGCGAGCACGTTGCGGGGCTGCTGCCTGAGATATTCCGTCTGTGCGCGCACAGGGTGCACGGTAACCATCTCAAGATGCTGTCGAGGCGTCCTCTCTGCTCATTGCTTTCTGCCTTTTTCTAACTCCTTCTCACTGTATTCGCTGCTTTCGACTCTTCTTTTTCGTTCAATGACGGCAATCGTCCTACGTGTTTGCGTTTCTGATTTCACTGCAAGGCGTTGCCATTTGCTGTCTATACTATTGATTCTATCGTTAACGGGGCTGTTCGCAGCGTCGCTATTCTCTCCTCCTAACTGAAGGTCTTGAATCAGGAAGATTCATATTTCTGCTCATTCGTCTTTCCACGCCAGGATCCCGTTTGGACCAATCTGGGCCAAGGGACCTTCCAGAGATGCCCGACGCTGTTTAGCCAGCACATGCGCCTTTTCTTGTCTGAGAGAAGGTGTAGTTTTAGGAAATGCTGACATGAATGTGTTTCTGGCGTGCAAGCGTAGAGATGTCGTTTTACAATGTCACGCAATAGGAATATTTCTTCGATGTGAAGGTTCAAAAGTAATATAAGTTTAGGTAAAGTTATCTACATGGCGGGGCCCCAATAGTAGGTGTGAAGTAATTAAAGTATCCAAAGAAGTATCAGAATTTTTTTGATAGGACGGAAAGAGATCAGCATATGTGGAACGTCATAACTACACATATCTTAAACTGTGGCTGAAGCAGTACTTTATCATTCGATAACAGAACATGAGCTTTCATTTACAAAACGTCGTTTCAATAATGTGAAACGCGCATTCCTGACCACGGATGCTGGTGATTCGGGGGACAAATCAATCAGTTCGTTCATTTGCGCATGAAGCACATAGCTAAGTTCCAGAATAGCATCGTCATAAATAAAGAAGATAAGCAATTTTTGCAATTCAAAGCTATGTGACTTCTAGTATTTTTCTAATTAAAGTTTTGATTTGTGAATATAGATAAATAATTAGCAAGTATGCACACCAGAGTACTGAAAATATAGAGAGATTGTCGACAACTGCCGTATCCTACCGGAACAACACGCTGCATGCAGTCATAGGTGGTTCAGTGCCTCTAAAATGGGATTTTATTTTGTGTGCTCTAATATTAGCTGCAAAAGCGGGGAAGTATTTCATATTATGCTCCATAAACCTGTATTCACAAGACGGGCGTGATAGGAGACAGATAAATCATGTGGCATGTGACGTAATTTCTAACTCCTCCGCAGTAAGGCAATCACAGGACAGGAAAAAGTTCACGCTACGAGCGAGAATTTCTGCATTGCTCCCCGAGCATGCCCTTAGCGATTTAGGCTTCACTTGGTTCACGAATCGGTCCGCACTGCCCGAAGCGGGAACTCAGGAACGGCTGACGTCTGGTGACGTAGTACTCAGTCCTAAAGCTCGAATCACGATTTGGTCCGTCAAGTTAATAAATCTTAACGAGATTAAGGGGCCAAATTGACAGTTTAGGGCACCCGGCGTGCAGTCGTTGGTGAATGTTATCAACCCACCATTTATATGGAAGTGCCAAGACGATCAAGGGTGATACCAACAATTTGGGAGCTCCTTACTAAATGCTACCTATCCAAAGTTCTTCGTCCCGCCGCAGTGGTCTAGTGGCTAAGGTACTCGGCTGCTGACCCACAGGTCGCATGATTGAATCCCGGCTGTGGCGGCTGCATTTCCGATGGAGGCGAAAATGTTGTAGGCCCGTGTGCTCAGAAGTGGGTGCACGTTAAACAACCCCAGGTAATCGAAATTTCCGAAGCCCTACACTATGGCGTCTCTCATAATCATATGGTGCTTTTGGGACGTCGAACCCCACACATCAATCAATCAATCAATCAATCAATCAATCACTCAATCAAGCAATGCAAAGTGCTTCGCATTTGGTAGTGATTCTAGCTCTCACACTATCTGAGAACTTTGTTTTGGAGGTCAGCAAACTTTGTTTCAAGTTCTCGAGTAAGTGCCAATTTGAATGTCATGATGCTATAGAATTTCTAGCTCATTTAAATCAAGGTCAGCATTTATTACAGCGATAAGGTGTATGGCTAGGGGAAACGGAAATTTAGATCTGCGCAACAAATTTTCACGTTTAGGTACTCATAAAAAGAGGTGAAAATGCTGCAGGCCCATGTGCTCACATTTAGGTGCAGGTTAAAGAATCCCAGGTAGTCAAAATTTCCGGAGCCATCTACTACGGCATCTCTCATAATCACATGGTGGATTTGGGACGTTAACCTCCACATATCAAATCAACTCTGAAAGAGACAAGCCTCCATATTGACCGATGGTTCACTAAAATTGAATACGGCACATGGGCGGCAGACGCCACTTCACACTTTTGAGCAGACATAATTGATAATTAAGAAAAAGCTTTTTGACCCACGTTGTTAAATGAATAATAAGCGCTGCGACCCCAAATTTCAAATGTAGTGATGTTTGGGACGTTAAACACCAAAAGTTTTTATTACCAAAAAGGGAACTTTGTTCTTTGTGCGCAGAACGTTTGAGTAAAAAAGTCAGATAAGACAGAGCGCACAGTGACAACAGGCTTATTGATCAGATGGCGCGAAAATATACACAATCAGGTGAGCAAGGATATGACAAACAGAGAAAGGGACCCATGACGGCGTATGTGCTATACACCATATACGCATTTTGAAATCACATTTCAACTGACAAATTAGTAACTTTCACAGTCCAACAAGTTAATTGACTACACTCGGTCCCTGTCTTGCGAAGCAAAATCTCCTCGTCCTCCAGATTGCATATCTATTCGTGCCACCTGTGTGATAAACTGGTTGTAAGTGTGCGCTCTTTCCTATCTGACTTTTGTTCTGAAACTTTCTGTGCATAAAAAATGATTTGTCATTTATAATGCACTATAAACAAGCCCAAGCAGCCGTCTTGCTACAGTTATTATTATTGTCCACTTTCACAGCTAACCATCTGTACAAAGCAATTGAACGTTGATATTTTTCGGGGAGAGTGCATTTAGCATGGGAAACAGAAATACAAATGTCCGGCCTCTATCTGAAATGTCTGCGAAAGGCCATGGAAATAAACCGTCGTTAATTACAGGCACACTTCCATTTCGAGCGACAAAATAATAACTTTTGCTCTCGGGCATACCGCACTTTTCCCGAAAATATTCACTTTTTGGTCCTTCGATTCTTGAACTTGCTCTTGTGCTACTCGGGATACAGAAATTGGCTCGCACATCCATTAGTGCCCTTGGAGAAGAAGAAAAAAAAGCTGAAAAACCATGGAAATCCACATGCTGTAGCAATTTTCCTTTGTGTATGCTGTATCGTGTAGCAACGTGATGAACGCGGGTTACTTACTTGATCCTTCATAATTGAATTGCGCTAAGCGTTACACTGAGCCTGATTCTATCATGAGTTCTATCTTGCAAGTATTATACGGACTACCCACTTTTCGTTATGTTATTGATAATCCATGCGAACAATATTGAAACCTTAGAAAGATTACGTGATTTTTTTTCACCGCTGAATATATTTTCGTCCTACACTCTCTTCATGTGCCGTCTGTTCCTTCCGTCTTGAAGAAAGATCTCAACGTGGCTGCCTTGAGGCATGCTACAAAACAGCCATTTCATGTTCAAAGGCTGACTTCACTTCACGCTTTCAAGCTAAGCAGCAAAGCCACCTTCTGCAATAGACAACCAAGTAGTTTGGATCATTCTGGACTTCGAAGCGGCATTCTATAAATCACTCATAGTCCATTAGATGTTAAAGATGGCCACCAAACACTTAGCCACGTAGTTTTGCGTCTGCATGGTAACTCACCTTTGAATTCTTTCGTGTATTCATGGCTCTTAGAGCCGTACAGGCATGCCTAAAGCCGTGCTGAGCCATCTCTGCAGTGAGGCTATCGTTGGTGAATGGTGGGACGGGGTACTGTCACGACGCAGGAATGTTTTCTGCGCCTATCAGCGTAGGCGTACGCACATTGGCACCAGGGAGTGTAGGTGACCGCGCTTGGGTGTCGTTGTTAATTGTTTAATGGGCACTGCGTCTGCCCACACCATTACTCAGTCGGACCGGTTCAGTCATTGTTCAATGAAAAGGATTATCACGATGCAGCTGTGCAGCAATAACGCTACGGACATGACGAATAGTATAAACATGCCGTAAACACACCAGATACTATGAAAAGCCCTTCGTCAAATGAAACTTAGCCCGCAGCTCAGCGCTGATCCTGTTGTACATCTGTATTTCGTCTCGTCTTTCGTGCTGCTTAACTTCGCACACGCTGCACCATTGCCCATACAAACGCACTGCTAATGCCATGTACCGCTTGCTTTACAGGATGGTGGAGATGAAAAGAATACCAAGCCAATGCCAAGTAAAGTACTGAATCAACAGGTCTCTGTGTGTGGTGGTGGTGGTGGGGGCGTAATTCTGTAAAACATCCCCCCCCCCCCCATCATTGCCGAACCCCACGCATGCCTGTGCCTATTGGACAGCAACCTTGCGAACGATGTCCGTATCTCACGATACCGTACACAGGCGTGACGGAGAGAAAGTGCACGTGACCTGACACTGGGTTGCCCTTACTGCGCCTTTTTTTTCACTGCCACCACAAAAGGCGCACGCGAGGAGGCGTCCGCTTTCGCTTTTCTAGGCCGCGTCGGCGCCTTGGAAGCAACTCAGTCGCGACCACGATTCTCGCACTGGCTGCACCAACAACGTCCGCACGCGCGTAGCACACGCGTGCAAACAAGCTTGTGCGCATGACTGCCACCAGGAAAGGCTCCACCGAGCTGCTGGGCTAACCCCGCCGCCCACGCCGCGCTGCTCCCGTGTGCACGCTAATGCGCAGGCTTCACAGCCAGCGTCGCTTCCTCCATCTAGTCGTTATTTTTTAATATTTTACTAATTTCGTAGATAGGTGTCAAACTGAGCTCACTTCGTAAACCCAAGTCGCGCCTTCCCATGATGACAACTAGCTGTCCACGCCTGGGGGAAATGAGAGAGCTATACGTCATGCTCACCGAAAATTTCATTTTTCCGTTTTTATTGTTCATTAATACTGCGCCACCGTCGTTAAGGCATAAAGACGACAAACAGCGTAACCGACAAGGTGAAGTTTGACAACAAAAAAAATGAATCATAATAGAAACAGAATATTAGTACTCGACTGCGATGTTGCTTATAGAGACATGTTCCATGGATTTAACGGATGGCATTTATTGTGACTTGAAATTTTTGCTGATAACCACGCTGAACGTAGAGCTAGGTCTATTCATAAGTTGTTTGTATGCAGGAGTTAAAAAAATCAACGTATTTTTTAGTTATCTAAAACTCCATCGACTGTTTGAGCGGAGCTAACTTCCCCCATTTCGGTGATGCCGCGGGGTTTTCCGACTGCGATAAGATCGCCAGACTTACAGACTCCAGCAACTGGGAAATAATATGAGGTATAGAAAAACAGGGCTATGAACGCCTGTTTATACGCGTGTATATGTACGATGTGCGCACGTTCCCCCTTTTCCTGGCATGTCACTCCCTTCTACCCCAGACCGGGCTTTACGAGGTGAACCTTGTCGCCTTACTATTATGCGTTCATTGTATCTGTTTCGCATAATGTGGTCGGTAGCAGTGTTAGGTCGAATAAATTTTGTTCTTTACATACAATTTAATATCCCTCTTTCTTGGCCGCCACCCCTGCTGATGAAGATACCTTACATTAGCCTACTGTAGACTTATACATATAGTACTCTTGAATAGAATTAATATTACCCCTTCATTGTAGAGAATGTGTAGATGTAAAGGAAAAACGAAAAGTTCACCACTCTGCCTTCACTAGAGTTCAACTACTACCCAAAACACTCAAACAAACGTCAGTGTTAATATTGCAGCAGCCATTAGGACAACAGGACTGTTTACACTAACAATCATACATTGTAGTGATAGTAATGACACTAATATAATATAAACATCTACGAGCATCATGAAATGCAAAAATAGAGGCAGTCGAAAAATCTGGTAAATTTTGCGATGAAAATGAAACAACGTCAGTTCACTAAAAGCGATATGTATAAACAAACAAACAAACAAACAAATAAACAAACAAGCAAGCAAACAAACAAACAAAAACAGAAGAGAGAATGAAAATCGTTCAATAGCAATGGTTACATCTATTTAGGTCCTTACAATAGCTTATTCCGCAAAACTGTCGTCTACAGCGGCTGCCGCCTCCTACAAATATCAGTGAAGTGCTTTATCACATTGCAGAAAATTTGTGGCTGTGAGGGGCTTGACTTCAGGCCATTCGGAAGAGCGTTTTAGGGAGCCTGCTATGGTTTATCAATAGTGAAGCTGTTCTTAGTCCAGACTTTGATGTCCGGGGCCATCGCAGATTGTAGTGGAATTTACACTGAGAAATTTGGTTAATTTTACTACGGATATGTTCCACTCTTCTCTTCCCTTCCACTGCTCCAACATCTCGCCACTACACCCACTGTTCCTCCCGCCCCTCCTCCTAGCTGATTTGACACTCTTAATTAAAACGTGTTTCAATCCACTACATTCCACTTCAGTCAACTCCAGCGCACGCCACCAGCCTGCCTGTTTTATCAGTGACTGCCAAGCGAAGCTGGCTGAATTTTTTGTTGCCTCGTCAACATGGCCGACTTTTGGGCAATGTCACGTACTTAGTTTCTACTGCCCTTTCTTGTTGGAAACTACTCACTGTGTCACGGATAACAAAAAGAAATAAAGATGGTTCTTCTCATTCAAAGAATAAATGAATAACCCGTGAGATTACAGTCCAGGTTATCGCACAGAGAATAATTAATAAAGATGGACTCAACGTGGTTCACGAAACGAAGTTAGGAAACAAAAAAAACATTCACCATTAATAACGCTACGAGTAACTCAATATATTGCAAAGAAGCGGTAATCAGGAGGGCGCCGGATGAAAACGACAAGCGTGTGCACGCGGCGCAGGCGAAGTGAAGTTCATGTCCCGCGCCGTTGATTCGTCGCAGATGACGTGCCGACAAGCGTGCGTGGGGCACACATCAAGAAGGGCCTGATGCACATCCCTGAAGCGCGCACTGTGCGTGTGTGTTTGCAGCGAATGTGTAGCTGCATGCCCAGACATCACGTGTCCGTGACAAGGAGAGCGAGCAGCCGCGACGTTGGAGGCGGAGCACATTTCCTTGACGCCACTCATCCGTGCGTGTCTTTTTCTTGGTTACTCGGCTTGAATCCTACCCCCGTGTTCTAGAACGTCCCTTCACTCAACGCTTCCCCTTCTTGAGAAAGCCGATGGGAGCGCCATCTCTAAGAACGGCAAGTTACTGCATATCAGGGATATTCTGCTGCGATTCTTAAGTAGCGAAGCGTCATTTTCAGCCGAGCAGTGGCGCACAGCTCAACTCTGTCAAGTGAAGGGTGAAAGTGGAGGCGAGGAGCGTTTGTAAATACGGGGAATAGTCTCCCCAACATGGCACTTCGTTGTCAAGCCTGTGAAAGACAGCAGCAGCAGCCTGGCGCATGGCAATTGCTTGCTGAAGTTCAGATGCAAACTGCGGTTACTACTAATTATTAATTGAGATTACTACATACGGGTTATGAATGCAGTCATGGTACCTTGTGCCATAGAGTAGGATGCACCAACACACTGAAGCAATGCCCTGGCTGGAATGTATTTGCTTTCCTGTAATGAAAGTTATACTTGTGTTTTCAAAATAAAAAGTCAGTGGTGATTTGCAATCCTCTCGTTTGTGATCAGTGGTAATTTCTTGTAAACTTGTCGTTTGTAGTCAGTTGTAATTAGTTAAAATCCTGTCGTCGTGCTCTGTCCCGTTGTTTTCAGCGCTATGCCCTCTTTGAATGTATCGAACCAACTACACCGAAAGACAGTACCCCATCTATAGCTGGTTCTGTTACCGCACAATCTGCGAGTACTAAGAAGCAGTAAAAACTAAGATGACTGAACCAACTACCCCGAAAGAGAGTACCCCATCTCTAGCTGGTTCTGGTACCGCGTAAAACTCTCTCTGAGTACTCAGCTGCAGTAAAAACAAAGATGACTGCTATTAGTCTGCTTGTTGGAGTATAACAATTCAGCTCATAAAGTTTCATAAAGTAATACCTAGAGGAGAATCCAGCGCTAGTGTCTACGAGGGCCCCTTCAGCGGCGCTTGTACCTCAATGGGAATGATGGGAAGTACAGGCTTCAGATCCTGCTTTGGATGGATCACGTCGTTGAGATTGGTGAAGCTTGCCTGCTAAGTGTAAAAAAGTTATATTAAGTCATATCTAATTGAAACTTGCTTCATTTGTTTTGTACGCAAATTTTGTACACCTGTTCAAGTGGTCTGCCCCCAACGCACCTCTCGTTTTGCAGTGAAGTCGAGTCAGATGAGCGGGGCGGTGCATCTACTTTACGTCGCCTTCATTTTGCCGTTGATTTCAAAGAGTTTTGGCAAGACGCACTAACAACAAACGGGAACTCGACGTAATATCCTGCACTGGCATGGGACGCTACATATATGCACAGCGCTGAGTGAACTGCACTTCACTAAAACTGTCAAACACGACTTATACAGTTCCAGCATTGATGCAAATTGAGAGGCCTGGCAGTTTTCAGCTTCTTTTAACAACAAAAGCACAGCTTCAGTCCTTTGCACCCACCCCATTACCCACTCTACACGAAGAACGAAACTGAAACTGTAGAAAATGATCCATACACAGTTCAATACGAAGCCTGTACTTTTCGTAATTCCCATGAGGGTACACGATCACAGCACCACATTCCTTTCTAGGTATTATTGTATGAAACTCCATGATTCAGCTAGTACGTGTTTGTGTATGGAACGTCGTGTGTAACGCTGCGTGAAAGCATGATCAATTGTGGTTACATGTGCCAGCACTGGCTTAGCAAATGTCTAAGGTATCGCCCTAGCGAATCGCGGGCTCAGGAGTAGAACGTCTGGCTTCAAATAAAGTCTTCTTAATTAATCAAGGCTTCCGTAACATCGTCGGCATTCAGCGACAAAATTACTCGCTGCTAAGCGGTAGTTCATGAGTTGAACTTATAAACTCAGTAACCGCAGTAACCGCAACTAGCCTGTTGCGCAGGCTGAAGGCGTAAGATAATAATGCAGCAAGAACGGTAGTGATAGGGACATGCACTTAAAAGTTATGAAGCCAAGAAAATCCGAAACACAATGAAATGGAGGCTACCCTCAATTAGACATTCACGTGGTCAGCTGACCCCGCTTCACTCATCCTATGACTTCAGAGGACTGTCCAATAAAATGAACAGAGAACTCTTGCTTATGGGAAGCTTGTATGTCATATTATGTTATTTTCATCGGTGCTGAGGACGCCGTTGCGCTGGTAACAAATAATGTGATGCTTGAAGAGTGAACTTCGCATGTGAAAGGGGGCTCGTTTGCTGGATTGCGTGCTGAATCGTTGTGTCACCCACAATTCCCGACGCCAGCGTAGCTCTTGCTGATCGCCCGCCGTCTTAAATCTCCGGCGCGGTGTATCGCCAATCGGCGCTCCGTCCTCGAACTCAATCGAGTGTGTCTTTCATTTTTCCTATCTCTTCTCTTTATTCGCTCTTGCACAGCGAGTGCTTCATCTTCTACACCTTTCTCCTTCAGCTATCTTTTTTATTCCCCTAACTATTTCTTTACAAGAAGCTTAGCCGTGTCACCGACAAGGCAGACAGAAATTAGCTCCTTTTCCCTCTCCTTCGAGAGCCACTGACTACGTGGGAAACGAGGCAGTTCGGGAACACGTATACAATGTATTGTACTTTTATTGATCTTTCTTGCTGCAATGACGTCTAAATATCAAAGTACTTAAGCTTTTTTTTCTTTCACTTTCTAGAAAGAAATGAAAGAAATGCACCTGAAGCGTCCTGGGTGTGTTCCTTCCAACGCCATGAAGTTCGAGCCTGCTTTGAATGGCTTTACTGTTTTTAAGCTGAAAAAAGTTCGTTAGCTTAGACTTTTCCGCGTTCAGTGAGAAGCCGTGCTAAAGAAAAAAGAAACCCAATAGGCCTATTTTGATACAATGCCACGTTTACAACTAACATTACACTTGTCCAATTACAGGCCTGCATGTTCCATCGTCATTTGCGGTCGCAATAGTTCTGGCGAGCGCCAGTATACATTTTGACGCGGCCATCTCCAAATTTTCGAAGCGTTAGACGGCCCCATTACCTACTTATCAAATTTACACCTGTAGCCAATATCACAAAAGGCTCCAAATGAACAGGTGATATAAATGAAAAAGACATTATTGATACCTGGCATTTTACGTGCCAAGAGCACGATATGATTATGAACCGCATCGTCAGGGAGGGCTTCAGAAATATCGCTTATCTGGCGTTCTTTGACGAGCGCAGATGTCGCAGAGTACGCAGACCTTCTGAATACCATCCCCATGAAAATGCGACTACCAGGTGGAACCCCGCGACTTCCTTGTCAGGAGTACCATGACCACCGTAACAGGGGGATAGACAGAAAGGCAGAAGAAGTGTCTGTTATGGTAAGTACAGAACTTCGGTAATTAGTAGGTAACTACCTTTTATATGCGTAGCAACTGAAACAAAAAGTCGCTAAGGTGAGAACTGTATCGTGCATTAGATGACGTCGGGGTACGAATATTGCACACTATACACGAGTTTTATGGGTACGGGAATTATGCACTGCTGACTACTGCCACAGTTGCGCAGAGATCACCACAGACTGCCGGGCTTGTTTTTTCCTTCAACATTCAACGCTCAATATGTGGCATAATTTAAGATCGATTCAGGAAGAAAAATATAACTAGACGCAGAGGTTCACTGAAAACTTCGAAGATGCTTGGTGCCACGACAACCACGTCGACATAAACTATCGCTCATCCTAATTTTCCTCGACATATGTCTCCACACACTCAGTCATGTTTGGTAAAAGCTAAAGTAACAGACCCAAACCGCTTCACACTTGATGCCTCGGTAAGCACGCTCCGCAACTGTCGCAACATTCGCCTCGTGCTGACCCTGCGGGACAGTCGTGAATCTTTTCGCAGATTAAAATGGAAGACCGCGCACCAGCTGTTGACGGTGGTCGATTGGAGCAGCTTCTTGTAAATATTGTCACGCACGTTTTACGGCTGTACGCACTGCTACCACGCTGGGACGCATGGGACGCAAGCGCTCCACGTGCCGCTATAGCATGAGCGAAGAGACATCGAACCGACTGATTATTTTACTCGTTCGGCGATTCTCAAAGAACTGTTCGCGTGTCGTCCTCACTCTTCTGTCAGCGAAGCAGTAATTTTCGGCATGCTCACGCGACATGTGCGACTGCGCTTTCATAATGGCGCTATGCGTCTCTACGTTTTCCTCTTATCTAATTGGCGTGGGCGAACAAGCGTGTATTGGCTAATTAGGAGGGGTTACGTAAAGCTACAATTGAAGTGCACAGAGAATAATTGACGGACACACATCATACGGGTGCAGAAACGTCGTACGAAACAACAATGTTAATTACGCGAAGCGTGACACGTGTAGCCGAACCAATAAGAGATATTCTTGTTCATTGCGCAGTAAAACACCAACGTGTAGGTGTACAAAGAGATGTATGGTGCAGTATGTGTGCCATCGCTGACTGATTGAATACACTTATGCGTGATTTAGTGAGGTTATCACTGAGAAAACTAAACTACCGAGCAAGCCTTATTCACTAAAGCTGCCCACCTTAACCTTTTTAGATACTGCATCTATTTGCCACCAAATCTTACACATCGTCAGGCGTGCGGATGATTGAAGTTTTTTCTTCGCGAGGCTCGGGCCATTAAAACAGTCTTGAATGCACCCTCTGTAATGACGGTATCTGTTCTCCACAGCATTGCGCTAATTGCGTCTATAGTAAGTGTACAATAGCGAGAACATTATGATCAATGCTGGTAAAATGGTTAGGCCGATTCTGATTCCTGATCTCCTTAAGCGTGATCTGAAGGATTTTAGCATTGTTTAAACGACTAGGCCTTCTGCGAAAACAAAAATAGACGTAACGATTAAGTGTTAGCTCATTGGGAAGCGCTAGGGCAAATGTGTAGCGTGAGTAATGAAACCTTTGGGGGGTCACTACCACGTTCTACCATCAGATTGCGTAATTGTGAAACAACAATTTAAATGAAGCACATTTACCGAAAACAAGCAGTCTAGGTGTTCGAAGTGCAGCAATAACGAAATACGTTATGAAGATGTTTTCACAGAAGTGCAAGGTGCACCAGCGAACATAAGCGCCGAGTGTGCTATCGCAGCTGACCACGCCAACAGCGGAAGTTGCAGGAGGTATGTGACTAGAACTCCGCCACATTTCTGCCGCGCTACGAAGTCAAAGGGCACAGCACACTGCAGTCCTCGGAGCTGTAGCACTGTGCTTTAAAAATACCTGCCGGGTTGAGGCAGAGTTTTCCAAGGTATTCTAAGAGAATCAGCTAAGTGTATCACTTAACGTAAAATTTTGATGGTTCCTTTTTAAAAATAAATGTTCTATCGTATGGCATCACCTATATATACTCATATCTTGTACAATTGTGTTCGCAAAGTAGTGAACACGTACAAACCATATCAGTGAACACTCATGCATTTATAACCAGTGCTTTATTGAAAAAAGTGAACGAAAGAGATATGTTCACACAAAAGGTGCACTCTAAAAATATGAGCACGAGTGAAATGTTCAGACGTAAAAGCTCCGTAAGATTTCACAGACGGTAACTTGCAGATTCTCTCTCAAGTATCGTGCCCTCACTGCAATAAGAACGCTTGTATAAACGGATGCTGCACAAATACGAAAATGGAAAAAGCATGTAGCGAAGGATGCTGCTTAATAATAAGAATGTCAACAATGTTTTAAACAGGTGTAGTATAGGCGTGATAGCATATTTCAAAATTTTCGAAATATTGCGCCGATCCGCGCGAAGCAACCTTTCAATACTTTCATGTTGATCATGTCGACATTTTGCTGTTGTAATGGTCGGGTTGTTGTCTCATTTTCCCGGCACATTTCTTGGTGAGACGCTTCACTCGTCTTCGGTGTCGTAAATCTGTCGTGATGCGCGTTGAAGCACGCTGCCGCGCCAACACTTCTTGACGTATCGACGGCACAGGCTTGCTTAACTGCTTCAGCGCGAGAAAAAAGCAAATAGGCTGAGGCAGGTACCGTCGAAGGCTGCGCATTTCAACTCGTGGACGCACAGGCCAAGCTTTCGTTTTCCTTCGTAGCGCCGAACCCGACGACGGCAACGCGTGGCGCACATCATGCGAACTAATTTGTCACAGGCTAACGTTACTGCAGTTGCCCAATGATTAGATGAATTACACTGACGTGTCCCTGTAGACAGGAAAAGCGATATTTCTTTACGCCATAGCGTGGCTCGAAATCTCGGAAGCGCTATACTCTGATATGCAAATCGTACAGGTCAGCGAAGCCACGGGGATATGGTTGTGCAATACGGCTCTACTCTTCTACATGTCTAGAGGAAAATGGGAAGAAGAAACTGCTTTCCAGAAAGCTGTCGGTGATTTATCTTAAAATGGTAAACGTTGACGTTGTAGGCACTCGTGTGAGACACAAGACTGTGCAGTATTTTGGCGCGCTTCTCGAGCAGACACGAGGAGACACACGTGCTGATGGTAACACTGGGTGCTTGGAGTTGGAAGGAAGGAGAAACAGAAGGCAAGGCATTTAACCAGAAAAGCGTCCGGTTGCCTACCAGTGCTGTCAAAATAGGAGAGTGGTACAGAAACATGAAAGAGAAGGGAGACGGAGCATTCTGCTTGAATTTCAAAGCACATAAAGTAATGGAGCGCGTGACATAGAACACACGCCGAATGCACTTGTCTTAGATGCCTAGTATAGATATTTTCACTCATGGCTTCCTGGGTGCTGCCATAGTCCTCTCTGGGTAATTGATAGCGCGCGTGACCCGCCAAAAAATGCACTGCCGAGGCTGTGACGTCAGCGTTTGTACTTTCGTGCAACAGCCCAGAATAGAGGACATCTTCCTCTCCGTAAAGAGGGTCCATAAACTATGGAAAGCTTCATAGCTCTTGACGATTGGGCGTTCGGTTACTGGTCCACCGCGGTAGGTCACTGGTCATGGCGCTCGGCTGCTGATTCGAAGGTCGCGGGTTCGACATCGGTGGTCCCATTTCGAACAAAGTGAAATGGTAAAGGCCCGCGTGTGGTTGACCTCACGCCATGATATTGATCGAGTAAACTGCCCATTAGATGCGGACAAGTGCGACGTCAGTGCGCCTTGAACAACACCAGATGGTCCAAATTCACGGAGCCCTCCTCTACGGCCTCCTTAATAATCACATGGCGGTGGTTCTTGGACGTAAAACTTCGGATAATATATTTATATCCGCGACTTGCCCGTTGGCTCATTTAATCTTTCCGCTTTGTTATCATTGCTATACTTGAAAAACTTCCGTTGCATATATATATATATATATATATATATATATATATATATATATATATATATTGTTTTACAGAGAAACAGAGAAAGCTGTTATGAGATCACAACAAGGGTCACGTGCAGCGCTATAGTTGTTTGCCACCGAAAATAAGGAAAAATCTTTGTAAATAAAAAAAAAACACCAAGGATACAGCAGAATTCGAACTCGGGTCCCCTCGTACCAGCCCAGTATTCTACCGCACAGCTATGCCGGGGCTTCCAACTTCGTGACAAACTTGCCTTAGGCAAACCTAATGTCGGTAAAGGAATCGCGTTAGTATCAGTAAGAAAGCCTTTTAGAACTGCAAAAGAACAATCTGTGTATCATGTTTTTGAAAACTGTGAATTTGTTATATCTTTGTTTTACAATTCAATATAGATTTTTGAACTGCTAGTTCCGGTCACGATGCCTGACACCATTCTCTGAAACCATGAAAGGGAAAGTAGAAATCTCGTCACGAAAAACGGAAACTGCGAGCATAATCCATTTTCGCTCAGCCTAGTTTTAAGCTCACTGGATTATTCCCCCGCTTCAACCAAACACGTGACCTTCGTGCTAGCATTCTCCATAGCAATTAAGACCCAGAAATATTCAATCCGCTTCGCTTTCATTAGTAAACAGCATGCGTGGTACAGGCAACATTGCTTACAGAAACATTTTCTCCAAGGACTGCTTTATGAATAGAAGTAATGAGATTGAAGCGGTTCGTTGTGACTGGGCCATGGTCGATGTATTCCAGGCTTGCACAGCATCTTTGTAAAGAAGGAAACATAATTGACGACCAATTTTTCGACGCTGACATGTGCTCTAACTTTGCTTAGAAGTCGAGGTCATTGATACATGCGAGCGATGACAGTTCATACATGGAGTGTATGTCCGAAATGAGATCATGGTACACTTAGGTCAACGCTAGAGTCCTCTGTCATCTTCTTCTTAAATGGGCGCAACTGTCGGGGCCTATGTTTTATTCGTGTCGAATGCGAAAAAAAAAGCAGCTTCGGTCAGCAGAGACGAGCCGCTTGTTGCTGCAATATTGGGCAACCTTGAATGCGCTATACTTCGATGCTTCTTCGTGCGAGGCAGAAGCGCACAGCCAGAGAATCAAAACAACAAGAAACGTGGAAAGGCCAGACAGAGAAAGTATAAGCACGCGAACGGATCGCGAAGGTGGGACCAGTCCTGCCTAGCTGCATGGCCGTCTGAGATGCGTGGCTCGTCTGGTACCAGAATAAAAATGCTCAGCTGGAGAGTGGATTATGGAATCACCAAGGTCACCGTTTCGATTTCAACTCGGGTGCTGAGTGGAAGTGCATTGGCGAGAGAAGAAAGTGCCTCTGTGAAGGAGATTAACAGCGGCCGTGCATTTCGTATGGGTCTCATCTGGAGCCTAGTTTTGTAGTTGCCTAATTTGCAGTAGCCTAGTTTAGCAAACCCGTATGGGTCTCGCCTGCCGGAAAAACGGGGCTGCTCGAAGGACAACGTTGTATCGAAAAGTGAAATCCGTCTTGAGAAGTGTTTGTAAAAGCTAACCGTATTCACATTCCTCTACCTTCCGTTTCGGGTGGTCATGCTGGCATGCAAGTTGGTATACAACGTGCCGCAGACGCAAAATGAGAAAGCAGTCATAGCTACCGGTACATTAAGAGCGTTTGAATGCCATACGAAGCCACGTGCAAGTGAAATATAGAGTTACAGCCAGGTGGGTCAATGCGTGGCAATATTCTTCCTAGTTCAATGGCTGTATGTAAGAAGTACATTCTTGTGATCCTTCGGTTGAATGTGGCCATCGGGTGCGCATTATGTGTGTAAGCCGTTATCTTGCTCATCTAAAGGCTGTAAGAAGAACGAGTACTGTGTTTGTATGAGCGAAACGCAAGCGCACAAGGTGGCCTTTCACGTTTTAATCAGAGGACACGTGGCATACGAACATGTACTTTAAAGGCAAGCTTGCCTACCTTACTTCCCTCGTTTTGCGGACGCCTATCTTAAATGAGTGCTCCACATACGCTACTGAGTGTGTATTACAGGGTATGCCGTACGAATGCGCAACTGTGTACAGAACTTGAACACAGATAAGAATACAAATCTGTAATTCATTCATACAGAGCAAAGGTCTCAGACAAGCGGCTCGCACATAATACTATTTGCTCCATAATTTTTTATCACTTTGTAACATTATTTGACATGATAAAAACCATCTCCGCAATTGCTTATCACGTTTTGCTAAACTCTCAATGCCAAAGCTTATCAGTCACGTCTACCGACGAAAATAGTAATTGCAGCCGCCGCGCCAAGGTTGCACGCCGCAAGAGAGTATACTAATCACCAAAGGCCTGTGCTTCTTTCCGGGGTATAACAGCCAGCTTCGTAGGGTTACTTTCGGCGCTGTATTTACTTGCTAGGTATGTCCGACTTTACTTCGTCCACGACGAGGAAAAATCTAGTATTAACCAAGATGGCCACGTTAAGCCCCGACTACCAAAAAGCTTCGCTGTTTCTAGTTTAAACTTCGGCTAGTGTAAACTGCGCCCCTTTTGTTATTATCAAATAAAAGAAGGGGATTGCAACTCCTCTTCCACTGCATAAGCTTACGGTTAGAAAGTTACGACAGGTGCCCCGACCTTCAACAAGCAGACATTTTGAAAGAGTCGGCTTTCAAAGTGAAAGCTGCATATGGCTAGGAGAAGCAAAAAACCATTCGGCATCGGTGTCACGAGTGGGCACCATTGGATGTGCTATCAGTTATGTCGGTCTCATCGTCGTACCCAAGCGCGCGTACCGTTGGCTGTGTTGTGTTGTGTTGCGAGTGACGTCGCCCATCTCGTCGAATCCGGTGTGCCGAGCACGCGTGCATAAGTTTCTGCGGAGCCACGGACAACTCTCGAAGAGCACCGACAGTGGAAACGTGAGAGAAAGAGCTCGCATGCGCTGGACCTTTAGTACATGCAGTCCGTGCGTAAGAACAGGCTCGGGAGCCCGAATGCCGACAGGAACTGCCTACCGATGATCCAGAAGCCTTCCAAGCCGCGCTAAATTGCGAACATAAATGCAAATGTCGGTGGCAGGCGGATCCTGCAAACCACACCACAGACTCTTACAACAACGCACTTGTACTTGCAACACTTGCAACAACGTAGCTCCGAACAAAGTCCGTTGCAGGCACGATGTCGCAAACGAGAAGATTGCGGCAGCATGATCGCTGGTATGAACGCCTGCTTTCGGCGGGAGTTTCTCCAGCGGCACTTCGGCTTCGGCTGTGACGTTTGTGACCGCTTGTGGTTCGAGAACAGCCACTGTGATTACCGCATTACAAAACGCATTTACCCACGCCTTACACTCCTCATTTACCGTGACAATGCGAGGCACGATGTGTGGCATGTGAAATAAACACTGTGCTAAACGCAAGCCAAACGTGTGTCTCACCCCATTAAGAAGCACGAACATGTAAACAATAATTGTGAAAGTGCAGAATCGTGTTGAACCCACGGCTGAACACCAGACCCACAAGCTTCAGCTTCCGTGGGTCAGAGTGCTTGGGTGGTGATTTTTTTTTAGTTCTCTGACCCTCCCAAACGGCCACCCTCAACAACGTGTTGCCTGAATAAATGAAATCACATTTATTTTGAGTCAGACCGTTGTGACCCTGAATTACATACCTGTGGGCTGGAAAGCTGATCACCATATTTTCATAATTTGTCAAGGAAAATATGGACCAACTCCTTCCAAATGATGTTTTCCTAATTGTTCTATGTTAGCAGTATGAACCTACTCTACCGCCCCTACGTCAGCAAAATGTGGTGACGCCGTCACTAGGCATCCGCTGCTGCGACTATCACAGGTGCCTTCTCGCTGGTGCGAACGCTGTTTCACGTCGTGCACTAAAAAAAAAAAAACACGATTTGGCGATTAGCTTGGTTACCATGAATTGCCTGGGAATGCGCAAAAAAGACGAAATCTGTTTCCTGTTCCCCTTTTTTTCTGTTCACGATGACCATCGCAAGAAATCCACTGTAGCTATAGAACGCAAAAGCTCGTCTGGAACAAGGAATCATTGGTTATGTGGTACAAATGAATTGTTTGCACGACCTGTTTTGGTTAACGAGCACTTTGTCAGAAGACTTGTGAAGCTGCCGTGCCAGTTGTTTTTTCTTTACAAGTAAAGTGTACTCACAACATAAAGTGTATTCCCTCTCCTTTTACACATATCGCACATTCACTTGCGTATGAGGTTTGAAGGAAAGCATATACTTACTAGCATGTTCGATGATATCAGGCGTGTTTGACCTATCGGTGAACCGTACATCGCAACTCGTGAATAAAAACCAATATAAAGATACCTTTCCCACAGAGCCTTGCGCGGCGCATATTAATCGTCACTACAATTCTCTTTCAGCCACACTATCATTGCCAGAATTACTTCGGATCGATGATCAAGGTGATTTGGACCCGCGCAGCCGTATTCGGGTCCCAGGCGTCGCGACTGCATATCCCGGACGGGACGTGACAGTGCGACAGCTGCCTTCTCTCTCCCTTTAGCGGAGAGAAATAGAAGGAGTAGGTAGGCGTAGAGCAAAGAATAAAAGTAAGCACAAAAAAGTTCCAAGATCAAGACGTATACGTAGTGCGTGTAAGGGCGGCATTAGGTCGGCATAAACATTCGTTTCCGTGTTCGCATATCACCGTCGCAGCCTGAAACGAGACCAATGGCGAACTTTTATCGAGCCCTCCCAAGGGCGAGCCGAAGGCGCAGGAGAGGACACCCCCTCCGTTCCTCACATCCCGTCAAGCTATGGCGCCGTGAGTGCTTTGACCTCAAATTCGGGTTAAATACGATACGCCGGCGGAGTGCACCCCGACGGCCCACCTCACACGACACGTGAGTGGGCCGACGATGGCGTGTGTGTGGAGACAGTTTGAAGCCAAAAGATGAAAGAGCTCGAGATCTGCAGAAATAGTAACAACGAAGTGGGAACACTTCATAACAAATAACGATCATTTTTTCGTGCTCGCACTGTCGTTTACAGTGAATAAAATTTGGTTCAAACGCTATCGCAGCATACGTTGGCAGACTACCGTGCACGCTGAGCGTGTTTTTTCAATTATATTTGATTTGCGCACGCTTGCTTGAAGCTGACCATCAAGCCGCTTCAGGTGGCATACAAGGTGATCGATTTTCAAAAAAAATTGAAGAAATTTTATGATTTTTATGAAAATACACAGTGGAATCTTACACTGCCAAATGGTCAAGTGACATAAAAATACAAAACTTACCGAACCACACCGTTCATATTTTCCATTTGGTATTTCCGCGCTACATCACGTTTATTAGCAAGGGCGGACTAGCCCAAGGACAAATCGTTCTACAAAAATTACTTCTGAAAGAAATAAGCTTCGTGAATTTGGTCACTGGACCCATTCGCCAAAAATAATCATTCGTAAACGGTTTTTTTTGTTTAGAGTACGTTGGTTGTCTTTACAAATACATACCCAACATTGTTAATGGCGGAAAATATTTCTCTTACGAGGAACGCCAACGTAATACATTTTCCTGTCTACGAGTCAAGCAGCAGCCGACTGTCGAACTGCTACTTTTTAATGAGTTGAGTATATAAGAAACGTAAATCAAACAATAGGCAGGCAAAGAATTATTGATTATTATAAAAATATTATTCTTATAGTTGCTCGAGAAGTGGAGAGTTGTTTGCCAGCTCATGTGCGTTCCTTGTGCCCTTCCCCATTTCCCCAGTGCAGGGTAACCTACCGGGCTCAGCTTTGGTTCCTTCAATCAGGTTTTCCAACTTATCTTTCCAGTTTTCCAAGCTAATTTGTTTCAGCAAATGTTTTTGTTTTCGCGCTTCGATGAATATATGTCCACATTGACCATCGCAAGAGGCCTGTTATCAGCGCCGCATAATAGGCCACTGAGGTAGTCAGCCCACCGCGTAAGGTCACCACTTCCCACGCTAGCAGAGTTTATGAACTTCATGGCTGCAAAATGTTCTTGTTGCTTCGAGCGATGCGTACCTGCTCGCTCGTTGCTGCAGCAGCAGCCGAGTGCGCCTCCGTGGCGGTCCGATGGTCGGCCGGCCGACCGTTGCTAACGACGTCGTCGCTTTGCGCCGGCACGGCCATGTTTCCGCGACCGGCGTACATGCTGGCGGCACACGCGTCGCTAATGCCGCGCTGCCGTTTATATCTGCTATTGCTGCTGTTGTTGAGAGCCCACTGCTGGAGGGAAATGGCGTACCTCGTGGGAGGTAGAGTTAATTTGATCAGCGAACCTGCACCGCGTGCGAACGAGCGAAGAGTCGGCAGTGGACCGAAGGCGCGTTCAGGGATCGCTATTGTAGAGGTAAATGGTCTTTTGGTGATTTTGTGGTGGTGTTATTAAGGTGATCGTCAAGCAGTTCGAAACGTTTCTAAGTCTTCAGAGCCAGTAGTAACCTGCTACTGCTAACATAACATCCAGAATTTTAAGGTTGGCTGAAAATAACTCTTATATGAACAAATATGCCGTTTCGTAGAGGACTTAGTGAACATCATATGGTTGAAAGCCCGTATCGTTCACCGACATCACTGCTGATAATCTGTCAGAGCTTGTGCTACTGCTATCAAGCTGAGCAAGGAGCAAACTATGCAGCTCGTCCAGCACAGTCAGTCAACACCATTTTACCAATATAAATCATTTTAGTAACGCACAGACCAATTAGACGCTGCCTAAAAAAAACAACGATTACAACCAATTTTCTCTACTGCACCGAAAATGACAGCACGTCGTTGCCAGGGTTCCAGCGAAATGCGTTTTTGTAACACGTAGAAGCGTGGAACCCTCCGTCGCGGAGTGGGTTGCACCGAATCTGCCAGTGAAAAACGCGAACTTCTTCCTAACTTACCAGCGAAATGCAGATTTTTTGGCCGTGGACCAAGAAAACTTGCTTGCGCTTCAGTATACAGTTATTCAGCATTAGCAAGAAAGAGCAAAGCGAGTAGCTTTTATTGGGTGAGCTTCAGCGTACACTGAGTCCAGTTTCTCGAAAAGAAAAAAACCACAGCAAGGCTCTCACAACAGCTCGCACTGAGGACCGAGTAAGCCAGTACTCTGAGATGTTTTTAGTGAGTTGGCACTCCTTGCTGGCCCAGCGTGACTTCAGTGACAATGTTGGTGCGTCATACTTGGACGGTGTCATGACATTGTAGTGCCATCGCAGACTCTTCCTCTTTTTCACCTTCTTTCCTATTTCCAAGCACAGGCTAGCGAAGCGCAGATTGGCCTCGCTGTCTTTTCTTTGTATTTCTTTGCTTTTCTTTAGCTGGAATTCGAAAACGTAGCGAAATTTTTAGGTGGTGTTGCGAATTGCTTTGACTAATTCCACATAGATAGCGTGGTATCACATAACTAGAGCACTACGTTCTGTGTGAGAAGCCATAGTCAGCAGCAAGCATCACACGTCGATAGAAGTATGGCCTCTTCCTGGTTGCATTCAAGTGCCGTAAGAACAGCATTATCGGCGTATTCATTGGCTATCACGTTGATATACTGTTCCAAGAGGCAGCTGCCCAAATTGAAAGACGAGTAACGATTGAGTGCAGGAACTTGTGTAGTCAGACGGAGAAACCTAATTGCGAAGGGGGCCCTTTCATAAGCGTTATTTGTGATTGATCATGGCTGATATTCGTAGCCCTGTGATTGACTAGAATGATTCTTTATATCAGGTGCAGCATCACAGCCTTTTGCGTATATAAACCTCTGTGTTTTGGTCGATTCAAGTGTTTAGTACAGTTACTGTTGCGTACACAATAAATTTTTTAACCAGCCTACTATGCATGAAAGACCACATTTTCGACACGAAAACAAATGGGAAATAACAAACGGACATCTTATCTGATGAAGTCTGTCGCGTCTACGGGCTGTTGATCAATAGAAACAACAGCGTGACCTATGATCAGCCAATAGCATGCCAGTGTAATTAGCTGGTCATATGGCACAATATTGGTTGGCATTTGCCCCGCTGCTGGTGGGCAAGTACTTTTCCGGATAATTCATGTGTTTCATTTTGTGTGAACGGCTGTCCCGGTGGAGATATAGGAACATATGTAGCGAACACTAGCTTAAAAATAAGAAGGCGCACAAAAACAGCCGTTACTCTCGATAAGCCAGAACTCTCGAACGAATGCAATACCTTCGGTAACGCTCTCTTAGCGCATTTAGAGAGAGCATGACGTAGTTGCCAGTCTATTTTTGTTTTATTTTGACCATAATGTTGGTTGGTAACTGCAGTAGCAAGTGCATTGCTGACTGCTTCCGAGACGTGCTTGTTCAGCTTTATATCTACACAATCAAAGTAAAATCACAGGAGCATTTACGAATGCACTCGCGCTTTACGAATGCACGTGAAGTCCCGCAAGCCTATAAACTTTCGTGCGCTTTCACGCAGCAGTAATAAAGCCTGATAAATATCAATAAAAATAAATGTACGCACATCCAGTGTCACATACTGGGCCTTAGGGAAGTGGCTAAAGATCCAAGATGGTGCAACTCAACTCTAATCTGTTTACTCAAGTTCCACGGAATACACCGGTAGACGAAGATGTTCACTCGAATTCATTGACCTGTGAGAAAACGGAAAAAGCTAAAGTTGAGAACGCTGTAGTTCACGGAAAGCGCGGATGCTGCCTCAAACCATGGCGAGGAAAATGAACTCGTAACTTACGATGACGAGATGTTGATGTATAGTGTTGAAACGTGCTCGGTTCTCAGTAGGAACAGGCGCGGCCGCGTTTCTGAGGCGACGGCCGATGACCGAATCACGCCTCCGCGTTTTTGACTTGTTCCTTGTTATCGTGGAATCAAGTGCAGTGCAACGTAAGAGACCGTTACTTAGATTTGAGATCATCAGCGCGAATCGGCAGGGTGGTTCTTGGAGCCGATGCATCGAGTGCGATGACACTTCTTTTTCGCTTTTTAGAAATCCCTTCATGAAGAAAAAGAAAAGATGCCTGGTTCGTAATGTGCGCAAGGTTAGGCGTTTTTCATTTGAGCGTGTAAATGATCGACCTCGACGTGGTTACGAGGAAAATGAAGCGAACCGGAGTGAGCAAACAAAAATTTCCGATCGACAAAGTGTTACAGCGTCTAATAAGCACCATTAGCGTGCCTATTCGGCTACCTCATTTGCATATTGGCACGTTGGTGTGTGGATATGGGGGTGAGTGCCAACACGTGCTCTTCGTACATTACGTAGGCGGACGCCTGTCACGCGTGTGTAAAAGGGGCGTTACTTCTTGGCCACCGCGTCGCACCCTCAAATGGTTGTTTGCACCCTGCCTTTTTCTGAATAGTACCGAGATGCAGTCAAAGGGGTCACCGAGCAGGCTTAATCGAATTAGACTAGCAGATTGACGGATACCAAACTCTGGGGTTGTTAGTTGTGCGTGGAAGTGGTGTCTTTTTCGCGTCTCTCTTGCGCACAAATATTCTCGGTCGGACTTTATGGGCTGACTACGCCGATTCAAAATGACGCTTGGCGTTTCAGTGTAAACTATGGGGAATTGCGTGCGAAGGTCACAGGATAGAGCAAGATTGACTAATTGATTTGCGGGGTGTAACGTCCCAAAACCACCATATGGTATTGAGAGTCGCCGTAGTGGAGAGCTCCGGAAGGCCGCCACAGCCGGTATTTGATCGCACGACCTGTGGGTCAGCAGCAGAGTACCATAGCCACTAGACCACCGTGGCGGGGCGAGGATGGAGCGAGAGGGAATGGAAAAGAGCGGAAAGAGGAAGACAGGAGGAAAGGCAGTTAACCAGAGAAAGCATGTGGTTGTCTACCATGCACTTTGAGATCAGAAAAGAGTGGAAACATGTGTCGAAGGGAGGTCAGAATCAAAGAATAATTGCTGGAGTTTAACGTTGAAAATCCATCATATGACTATCAGGGACATCGTAGCGGAGAGCTCCGGAAATTATGACCACATTGGGTTTTTACACCTGCACTTGAATCTAAGTCCACGGGTGAGCGCGAAATACTGCCGCAGTTACTTCTTTGTGTCTGAGCAGCGCGCTTTTGTGGAAACGCGGCCGCTGTAGCGAGTGAAGAGAATTTTGTGCTTTTTGGAACTGCAACACCCGTACAAGACGTTCAAAGCCCCCAATCGTAAGATAAGCGTACGTGCAGCGCAACACGCGGAGCTACTGCTACGACTGCTACGACCTTCAAACTACAACGACCTTTTAGATGCGAAGCACCTTATGAGTGAGCTTGATCCGGTGGCATCGCCACTCCAATGCACATGGACACCTTCCACTATCTGTCCTCTCTTGCGATTCCCTCCCTCATATCTCGACTCACAACACTGAACCAAGCAGCGTACGCTAGCCTATGCTCGCTCGCCCCTCTCTCTTTTCCAGGCAACCCACCCAGTGGCTTTTGCACTCCCATTGCGTATGCGCGTCTCTCCTCTCTCGATCTCTCTGCTCTCCTACGCTCCACCCTTTCTCGCCTTGCAACGCCGACGCAGGCAGCATCGGCTAGCAAGTTCCTTAAAAAACCGACTGCTTGCGCTGCACAACCGTTCGCGTGCCACCTCGTATGATGATGATGATGATGATGTGCTCATATAGATGGCGCTCACGCACAAAGGGGATGGGTGTGCACAAGATTTCTCCTGTGCGTTGTTGAACAATAGAAATTTGCAGCGTGCGCGTTGGTAGTTCTATGTGCTCATTCAAAGTCTTCTGTCTGTCATTGGCAGGGAGTAGCATGCTTCAGTAGCAAACAGAGGTTCATCACTACGTCCTTTGCATATTCCCAGGTTTCTCTCCTGCGCGACGCCGCAATGAGCGCTGGTGTCGACGCCGCCGCCAGTGTAAGCGTTAGTGCCCGCTACTTCGCATCTACACATGGTTCCCTTTAATGGGATATGGTGTAATTCTCGACTGCTGCGACTTTTAAAGCACACTCTCACGCCCTTCGCGCCATCTTGCTATTCATAACGAAAACATGCTGAAGTCACCCATCTCTTAGTATTGCCGACAGTAAACGGCCTATATAAACAGCTCTCCGTTAATACTTTAAAGAACACTCGGTTCATGGCTGAGGCATTTCGCGCCACGCGCTTCGGCGCGAGAGGTCGTAGGTTAGACTCCCAGGGGTAAAACGTTTTCCTGTGAGTTTTTTTTTGTTTCCATTGGTTAGTGCATATTCGCAACGTAATATTCTCAATGTCAATGCAGCTGTGGTGGAGCCCGGGGTTAAACACTTGAATGTTAAAGGTAAAAAATATTAACTGTGGGTTGTTCATATCACCTACCTGATACGGGAATAAGTTGCGGTCATAAAGAGAGAAGACAGTGGAAGCGGTGAGATAGAAGGAGAGAGACGAGCACCAACAACGTAACCGAGTGCACTGTTTAGCGGTATACCATGCGATGCTTTGGAAAACAATAGTGTACAGCCGTACCCCAGAAACATCCTTAGCCCGAATAGCCTTCTTCTAGAGTTTACATGAGGGCACTGGCTTTGAACATTTTCAATTCTATAGTGGAGTTGGTGATTGTGAAAGTTGGGCAACACTGTGCGCGTCATCTGCTTCTTGGCTCTAGAGCGTTGGGAGACACGCAATGTATGTGAGCTCGTTAGCTAAATTTTATCAGCTGATGTTTCACCAGCGAGTAATTTTGCGTACTTTCACCATCGCGATGCTACGGCCATGGTAATCAATTGAACATGCGACCTCGAACTTACCACGGAGAAAAGCACAGCCACTTGAGCTTTTGGGATGCAAACGAGGATGGTCCGCTTACGCTAACCGCTCTATATTTGCTGTAATATAAATTGCAAAATAGAATTATCAAGTGAACAGAGTTCCCTTTCAAATCGAATAGTCTTACAGTAACTGCGCGCTGTTCAAGTATACATAGTGAAATACTGTCCATTTCTCTCGATGCAAAAGAAGAAAGTACGAAGGCGGAAAACTAAACCAACTGTCATGAAAAGTAGAAGTGAGGTGGTGTTGCTATGAAGTGTTATGGAGACGGCGTATAAACAAGTGGCTCGAATAAGGGGTGAGCGTTTCAGCATTTAGATGCGCAAAGGTTTTCGTTGCTGTCTCGTAAGGCGGCGCGATTTTCGCTCTCTGCCAGAGCGGCTGGCGTCGCTTTGCAACTAGTTTGCGCCAAATTCGATAGCACTATTACATCGTGCAGCATTTGGCGCAGTTGCCGTGCCGGTGCGATAGCGAAGACCGTCCGAAGAAGTAACGGATTTTGCGCCAGCGTGTATATACGTACGCTGTGCTGGAGCGTCTGAGCTGTTGTTGACTGCAATAAATAGAAAACGTGAAACGACTCAGATTTTGTCAAATATGCGACTTAGTAAATGTCTAACCAAATTAAAAAAAACACATTTTAGGCTGGTCTCGTGCTCATTTAATGAATTGCTAAATGTATGTAGGAAGCGTACCGATCTTTCTAGGCACGTTGCTAACTTTACCTTCCTTACTCGCAATGCACAAGAGTGCGTCGGCACTCCTTGGTTATGCGTAGAGCAGCGCACCTCCGCGAATCGTAAAGTCGAAAAGGTCGCGACACTCGCTTCAGACGCCTCGTGTACTTCCAAATCTGAGTGACAATAAAATGCAGCGGTACAGATATTTTGAGAAAAGTAAAAGAGATGTAGAAAAAGAGAAAAAAAAACGACATACGACAAGTCAAATACCACTGCATAGCGGAGACGGGCTCCGAATGAAACAGGCGAGAAGCGATAAAATCTCGAGTGGCCGTTGGCATCGAGACACACCAATACACGCGACTAGAATGTAGATGTGAAGCAGCCAGGCTGCGGCTGCCATCGAGTGTACACATCTTTTGTGAAGGATGGCGAAGGAACAGCTAATCGCTTGCGGGCACGTATACATCGCGCTAAATTTAGTTCTCGCGCAAGTTATATGTACTAAACTGCTGTGCGGCACACATTGTACTATAGATAAACTACACAAGTCATGGCTTCATGCACGACGTTGGAACGGTACTGCCATCGGTGATGTTGCAGACATAAAGAAAGCAAAGGCACCAATTTTTATCGCTTTGTGCTTGATTATCTTCAATTCGTGCGATTTCCTGGTAAGTCGAGATTGCCAAAGCATCACTTTTTGAAAGCTACTACGTAAATTTTACTGCGGTTCAAAGCAGCGAAGAACCCCCTTAAAAAGAGAGGTCTTCACAATTTGTATGTTTTATTGCTACCTGCATACAGAGTTCTCAGTCAGGAGTCCTGGTCCTTGTCTATACCACCGCAAACTCTTAATATTGTTCATTTGATGGCCAACTGTCATTTTACAGCAGAGTTGCAGTGGTTTGTATATAGTTATCATCGTAATGCATAGGCACGCATTCAATCAAAGCTCAAGTACTCTGTGCAGGTGATAACAAGAGAAACTGAAACGGGTGGACTCAGATAGGTGTTTGTCATGGAGTTCCCTAAAATATTTCAGAGGCAACTATGACGCTGCGATCGTTTGGCAGCCATGGTAATAGTGGGTGTTACAAGAAATTGCTTATAGTCTTCGTGCTTGTGGGCTTTGAACGCATTCAAGACTTTGTTTCCGATTGTGTTTTGACTTTAACTTCAAACAAAAGAACGGGTCGTTGTGAATGTCCTGAGCCTATTTGAAATGATGCGCCAAGAAAAGTCACAGTGGTGAAACGTAATTGCCCAACGTTGGCTGATTTTCTTCCCGCGGCGGAGCAGATTTAGGTTGTACGGAGCCAATAGGAGCCAAAAGATTGAAGTTTAAACAAATGCATGTGCTACCCATCATTCTAGTTCTGGCTAAAACACCGTTCGTTGCAACTTTAGTAGACACTAACGCCAAAGTTTCGTTTACAGCATTTTCAGGGAATTCTGTGGCAGGACTATAGCACTTACAAGAGTTGCATTGCATTCACTTCTGCTGCAAACGTTCTAATGCCCATCAAAATCGAGAGAACGAAAGAGGCAGAAATTACCAAAGCTCATTGCCGCCCATGCGTGCAGCGAAAGACAAAAACTTGCTAAGTAAAACAATATTACTTACCCATGTGCATACAATCCTTGTCAGTTGCATGCTTGTGTGCTGTGCGATCTGGAGGTGCGCACGCCAACACGGGCTGCATTTTTACATGTCATTGCGAACGCTTCAAACACTTCATGAGTAGTCTGATGTTTCTATGGGCGCAATATTCGGGTCTTGGGAAGGCAACTGCTTTAACCACATGCATGGCTGCAAACTAAGTCATCAAGCATATGTATATATCTGAACCAGTATAAGTCGATACGCTCCAGCTAAAGCTTATTGAGTATGTAGGTAACTTATAGTCCATATGAATGAAATAAACTATCAAGCCACTTATAGTCCAAAGTTTCTAAGGTTGAAATTAAAAAAAAAAAACTATAAACTGACCCAACGCTTCGGGAACAATTTGGTCCCTTCTTCAGGGGTGACTGTTCAGCCGGATCTGAAGCTAGCGACTTTTTTTGGTGGTGTCCCCCTCTCCATTGTGTCCTTCTTCCCGTCGCTTTTGTTGCTGCCGTGCTTTTTCCACTGCTTTCGCAGACCATGCGGGTGCACAATCGGTGAGCTTCCAGTTGAGCGGTTAAAATTTCCAGGTGTTGTTTGAATATGCCAGAACTTCAAGAACTGTTTTTTTTTTCTGGCTGTTTTTCGTGTCGATGGCCCGGGCGTCATCTCAATTGTTGCGATAGTTCACCTTCTCGCTGTGTTCCGGGAGTACGTTTCGGGCAGCGTTTTAGCTACGCACGTCGTTTTAATGTTGCCGCATCCTTTCGGGGATATATTATTTTGTTGATTGATTGATTGATTGATATGTAGGGTTTAACGTCCCGAAACCACCATATGATTATGAGAGACGCCGTAGTGGAGGGCTCCGGAAATTTCGACCACCTGGGGTTCTTTAACATGCGCCCAAATCTGAGCACACGGGCCTACAACATTTCCGCCTCCATCGGAAATGCAGCCGCCGCAGCCGGGATATATATTATTTTGTCTCACCGGCGTAAGTTATATTATTCGTATTGATTTTCAGCCAGCCATACAGATATTTCTCGAATATGTTCACCTTTAACTGTAGTTGCACAGCTTTTTTGCTAAAACTAATTCAGCTAGACAAATGAATTTCGGGTTGTTTGGGAAGTTGCAGAAATACAAGCAATGCAACAGCTAAGTCCCTACACGACACGGTAGTCGATTACGCTGCCTTGCTCGTGGTCTATTTTCAGTAGGGCATGCACTTCCGCTTCCGACCATGAGTCAGTCGTGAGTCAACGGAGGCACACGTATAGACGACACCAATGTGCGCATGCGTAGCTGAGCAAGAATTAGTAGTATACCCTGTTACGTGGGAATTGCGTCATTGTAACCGTTTTACGCAATCTGGCAGCTGCCAGTATTATGAGTAATATGAATAATTCCCGGTGTGTTCATTTATTTTCGCCTTCATTGCTTCGCAACCATTTCATGGAGTATTTATGGAGGGAAATGGGGGGGGGGGGTGTAGTAGTACTGACCTCATTTTTGGGGCAGATAACCGTTTATTATAGTTTTCTAACCATGATAATAGTTTTATGACAGTCCGCACACACAAACTAAGACTAACTTAAAACATCCGCGCTGTTTAAGCAAATTACAACAGTTGGTGACGCCACCATGGAGTTTCCCGCGTCAACAAGCCATGACGTCAAGAAAATGACGGTGCTTGCCACAGCCGGCATGTTCATTTTACCGAGTGAATTGCGTTATTTTAACGGCAAGCAAAATCTAAATTCAAATTGAAGCTAATTCAGTTCTGAGTGCACTTCACATAGGACAATGAATGTCAACACATTCCTTTATGGGGTCGGTATAAGTGATACATCGCCGCTGTCCAAGGTATTGTGCATGTCCACCCCAGTATGGCATTGCGGTTATGGTGACCGGCTGCTCAACCGTAAGCCACGGTTTTGGTCCCGGGTGTGGAGGTCACATTTAGATGGAGGTAAAATGACAGAGGCCTTTGTACTGTGTGATGAAAATCCACTTCAAAAATAACAAGCGCCGAGATTTTCGTAGCCCTCTACTTAGGTGTGCCTCACAGGAAGTTGGTAACCGAGACACCACGCTATATTACTTCTCTCTTTTAAAGTCTTGATGACGCTCGTCCTGTTTGATAAACCTAATGTGATATATTCCTGTAAACTTTTGTGCACCGTTTGTCCTGGAGAGCAACGTGAAGTCGAGTGCGATTTGAAGGTTATCGCGTGCGCGTTGACTATGAACTTAAACAGTGCCACAGAGAATCGTGTTTTGAGGAGAGCGAGGAAAGCGGAAGGATTAACTCACTCCTTTTCTTCTTCCTAAAGCTGTGATCACGTCCGCACGAAGAAGGTGCATTTTCAAATCTTCTTTTTTATGATAATACAACATATTTTGTTCAACTTAGCAAGTCATTCAAATGAAAGTGTGACAAGCACCAGCTTTACCATATTTTAAGTGTGAAGCATTTCTTAGCGTACTTCGGTCACTCTGAGCGCAACTATCTATCTATCTATCTATCTATCTATCTATCTATCTATCTATCTATCTATCTATCTATCTATCTATCTATCTATCTATCTATCTATCTATCTATCTATCTATCTATCTATCTATCTATCTATATCTATCTATCTATCTATCTATCTTATCTATCTATCTATCTATCTATCTATCTACCTATCTATCTATCTATCTATCTATCTATCTATCTATCTATCTACTAGCTATCTATCTATCTATCTATCTATCTATCTATCTATCTATCTATCTATCTATCTGTCTGTCTGTCTGTCTGTCTGTCTGTCTGTCGTCTGTCTGTCTGTCTGTCGTCTGTCTGTCTATCTATCTATCTTCTATCTATCTTCATCTATCTATCTATCTATCTACTATCTATCTATCTATCTTATCTATCTATCTATCTATCTATCTGTCTGTCTGTCTGTCTGTTCTGTCTGTCTACTATCTATCTATCTATCTATCTATCTAATCTATCTATCTATCTATCTATCTATCTATCTATCTATCTATCTATCTATCTATCTATCTATCTATCTATCTATCTATCTGTCTGTCTGTCTGTCTGTCTGTCTGTCTATCTATCTATCTATCTATCTATCTATCTATCTATCTATCTATCTATCTATCTATCTATCTATCTATCTATCTATCTATCTATCTATCTATCTATCTATCTATCTATCTATCTATCTATCTATCTATCTATCTGTCTGTCTGTCTGTCTGTCTATCTATCTATCTATCTATCTATCTATCTATCTATCTATCTATCTATCTATCTATCTATCTATCTATCTATCTATCTATCTATCTATCTATCTATCTATCTATTCGCTTTAGTTTGGGTGCTCTAGTGTTCACCCCCTAAACTTGGCGTGAACGAAAATTAGCATGGAAGGGTCAGGTGGTTTATGGTTTGACGACTATAACGCGCTGGTTAAGACATGAATAATGGACAAAGTCCCGTCGCGTCCGTCGTCAAACACTTCTCGCCAGACAGTGGTGCATACCCACGGGCGGGCATGTGCCGCGCTGGTATGCGGGTCTGTTCTACAGATGATTGGCACTTAGTATTTACCCAGGAACAACGAGAACACACACGGCAATTTAAACGCGTGAGCGTTAAGCAATACCCGACATCGGTAGCGTCGACCCAACGAAAGCATAGAATAAATGTTAGTGTTAAGAAAAACCAGACACCTATAGGCTGCGTTGATTTATATGTGGGGTTTGACGTCCCTAAAATTGATTTATATGTGGGGTTTGACGTCCCAAAATCATCACAGGATTATGGAGCTAGACGCTGTATAGTAGAGGACTCCGGAAGTTTTGACCACCTGGGGTTCTTAAACATGCACCCAAATCTAAACACATGGGCCCCCAGCATTTCCGCCTCCATAGAAAATGCAGCCGCCGCTGCCGGGATTTGATCCCGTGACCTGAGGTTGACAAAGAAATTATGTTGTCGGTGTTGACGTCGTTGGTTGTGAGTGAAAAAAGAACATTTTCTGTGTTCAAAAAATTGACATGAATGCAAATAATAAAAAGTGATGCAACCTCGGTGCAATCGATTCCAATTATTACCCGTGTTAAGCAGATGCTCTACCACAGAGCAATTTAGATGTTTGGAACTGCACTGAATGTAACTTTCATGCTTCAGAAATGTGCGTTTCTTGTGATTAGACTTGTGAATACTGCATTGAAACATGGTACAAGTGTACATTGCCATCGGTTGTCAGCTGCCCCACTCTTGCGAATGTGCAATACTCGTACGTCCCCCTGTTTCTCTGTTGTTCCCCTTTTCTCCTCCCCACGGGTAGAGTAGCAGACTGGTAAATGTATAGTTGACCATTATTTCAGTAGCTCTGTTTGTCTTGAACTCTCTCTTTGAAGAAAACACGGTCAACATAATACCCTTGGTCCCGGGAAAAAAGAACAATTTTGCTACTATTAGCAGAACCTAAACAAGCAACTCAGCTAGAACACAAAACAGACCAGCCTTATAAATAGGCCTTGAGACGTTTTCAAGTCCGTACTCTGCGGAACTATGCCCTGCGACGCTTTTTGTCTGCATAGTGAGGAGGTGGAAAACGTGTGGTGTGTTACTGCCAACATGAACTCAATAAAGGATATTCAAAATTGGTGTTCGGTAAGGGAAGTTATGAGTATTCAAATCTCAAAACCCCAGAAAACGACGAGAAAAAATTCTGCTTTCCTATTTCACTCTCCCTCTGACGACAGGGACGGGGTCCAATTGCCGAGACACCGGATTACTTACTTCGTGGTATCCGTTTGAGCAGCGCAACTTAGCGTCCCTTTGCTATTATTTTGAAAATGGCATGTTGAAAAACAGATATCCGTAGCAATCTGAGGAGGCATAAAGAGTGCTAATGTAATTTTCAGCGTACATAAGCGTGACCTGCCTAGGACCATTTGAATGTTACAATTGACTTGTCGCGTCAAACCAATTTAAATATCCGGCGTACGCGCCCACGGTCAATTCTCCTACATGTTGAAAACGGTGAGGCGCCACTTTCAATCACAAAAATAGCCGGTGTGTGTCGCTCAAGTCCGGAACCAATATGGTTTCTGCTTTGTAAAGAAACAATAACAGCTTTTACCTTGGCTTTGCCACTCGCGTAACTATATCCGTGCGTTTCATATCTTGAAAATAAGCCATGCAAACCACACGCTTAATTTGTGTCGCAGGGTCTCTATAATTGACCAGTCCCCTACTGCCTAAAATAATTAGCAGGTGACATGCTTCAGCTAGTGAATGTGCGATCGTGAAGAAAAGACACGAACACAATCGTGGGCTGAATAAACGTCGGGGACACTATACATTCATATGTCACGTTGTTACACTTGATCGATCCCGTCGCCTTTATCACGAAAGGGGTGTTTCGCGCACATTGAATGTCAATGATCGATACTTGCAAAGCGGGACCTCTTTTTTTTTAAATGATTTCACCTGCACAAGTGTGCAACGAAAAAAACACTCGATGACAACGACCACTTGAAAGCGTAATTCAGTTAATTCACTTTCAAA
The DNA here is from genome assembly GCA_013436015.1 of Rhipicephalus annulatus. Taxonomy (NCBI): domain Eukaryota; kingdom Metazoa; phylum Arthropoda; class Arachnida; order Ixodida; family Ixodidae; genus Rhipicephalus; species Rhipicephalus annulatus. The sequence continues at coordinate 140,351 of WOVY01000522.1, read as the reverse complement.
AAAGAAAAAAAATAACCCATTCTTTTAAGTCACTTCACTCCGACATCCGTAGAGATCAGTGCCTGGGAACTATTCATTTCGGACTGTTAAGGAATGTCACATTATTGTCGTGAAAGGGGCCAGTAGCTGTTTCTTTTGCTTTTTTTTGTGCACTGCAAAGAGAGCAGTGGCGAAGAAGACGTATCAAAGCACTATCTACGGTAGCATGCTTCCGCAGACGAGAAACTACTACTTAGTTTCTTGAAACAATAGTTAGTGCTCACGAAATCTCCTTCGACAATCAAAGAGAAAAGCATAATTTTGCCAAGCACAAAAATTAGTAGAGGCAGTATCTAAGTCAGTATCTAAAGCACATGCACTTGGAAGGGAAATACTTGCGTTGCGTGCTTATTCACGGCATGAAATTTGCATAATGAAGAGAAAAGAGATGAGAAACAAACAGAGGAGTGCCAAAGTGGCTGCTGCCTATTAGTAATATCGCACATGTGGCACAAGACTCTTTCAGAAGTGCAGAGGAGCCAAGATATGGTAGATCTAACATCACGTGGCTCTGATAGCTGTCTCTTCATGATTGCGCGGAGGTCTTCTGTTTGTATCGTAGACAGTTATCAATGAGTTGAAGGCTTCCGTTGTCAGTCGTTTCATTCGGCAGGGCTGACCCAAAAGCTAGCCCTCCGTGCGCCATTCTTACATTGACCTCCTCAAAGCCTACAGCACATCATTTAAATTCGTAGTCGTTCAAATTTCGAGGCATACTCTGCAAACGTCACAGATAGTCGAGATACTATTCAAAAAGGTATTCACCAGTGCGTGGATCAGAAAACGAACAAGAAAACAAATAACGTGTTCTCATTACTGCCTTACTTGTGTGCGAGACTCTCACACATTACACCATCTGTGACCATCTATGTTCATTGCTGCTGCCTTTCTTTATTTCTCGAATGATTTAACCATTCCTTTTTTTCACTAATGATCCAGACCTATGTGAAACCACGACAAATGCTTTTAAGCATTATTAAATAAAAATTCTGGTGACAATTATCTTTTGTGCCCACATACTTTCCCTAGCCGAATAAAGAAGTTGCCTAAATAAACTTAGAACAGTGTCTTTTCCTTTTTGCCGGGTTGAATTAAAAACGCAGAAGCATAAATTCCACTCTAATGCAAGTGCTGCTCTCGGAAATTTTAAAGAGCGACAAAAATGCAAAAAATAACAGGCTGTCTAGCTCATCATTCAGAGGTGGCACAGAATTCTGGAATAGCTGTAGGTAATTTATTTGGAACTGAGCGTATGGCCATGTGACGTATTTCCACCTCGGTTCACCCTATAGTCAGACGTGCAGGGCGCGTGTTTTCAACATTTTCCCCCGTTTTCTAGAGATGAAAAAATTCGTAAGAAATCACTTGGTGAAATGCGTCTATGGCCTCATAGAAATATTTACAGAAAAAATTTTTAGCACAGTGCATCTGAAAATGTGTAAAGCGAGTCACAGGCCTGAAAAAAAAAACAGATGCAGTAGAAAGTGAAATGAAGCCACGAGCAATACGAAAGTAAGCATAATTGACTTAAAACGACTTTTCAGAAGTGGGAAATATTTTAAGAATTGATTCTAAATAGTATTTAACTCCCAGCCAGAACTCATCAAACTATTTAACCTGATCACCTAATAGGTCTCTTCATTCATAAATTTATTCTGTGTCGCTGTGGCTGATTTTTGTTTCAATTTTAGAACGATTGCGTGACTTGATGTATTTGCATCAGCTTTAGTGTTACTAGGCGAATGAGTGGGCTTATACAATTTTCGCTCGTCTAATTCTTTATAGCTTCAACTATTCATACCAGCTGACGTCACGTGGTAACTGACGGCAGTTTTTGCACATCATTTATCTTCACTAATTATTTTTTTCCGCGAGAGGAGGTAGTTGGTGCATGAAAACACCAATATCTGCTTAATAACACATTGAGTCACCAAGCTAAACAAATCGTGTATTTCGGCTGACACACTACAGAATACCATCCGGTAACTTCAAGAGGTGCTTCGGTCACTTCACGTTGTAGCACGTTCAGGGTAATAATTACGGCATGTCTAAACGGCCTCTGTTTCGTGAATACGAGCCCTTGTGCTATGTGTGCTTGCAAAGTAATGAGCAATTGTTTTTCGAAACCTCGATAATTATTCTTGTTCATCGGTACGTCTAACGACGGAATTTCGGAACGCAACCAAGAGAACACGATGCGTGGATAGTTGGTGATACATTACAATTACAACATGCCACTGCTACTTTTGACGAGGTAAAGTCGGAGACGGGCATGCCAGATGAGACGCTGTCATGCGGTGCCGTCTTGTGTTGTGCTGTTCCGATCAAAAATAGCGCTGGAGTATTTTAGGGTGAAACGAAAGAGGGCGTTTCGATGAAACTCTGAGCGGATAAACGGCCTCTCTGTTTCGAACAAATAAGTGGATTAGAGGCATTTCCGAATAGAGGTAACAAAAATGCGCCATAGTTGAGTGCTCTAGAAAGCGTTCATGGCGTATAACGTAGCCGTTTGCCACACGCTGCACAGATCGTGCAGAGTCAACAAAATGTTGACGACCTAAAGTTCAGGGCACAGCGCATAGAGTCGGGCTTGCATCATCTGGCACTCTTCGACATGGCTACAGCGCGAGCAAAATTGAACACATGGCCCTGCTGCGGTGGTCTAGCGGCTAAGGTACTCGGATGCTGACCCGCAGGTCACGAGATCGTATCCCGGCTGCGGGGGCTTCGTTTTAGATGGAGGCGAGAATGTTGTAGGTCCGTGTGCTCAGACGTGGGTGCACGTTACAGAACCCTAGGTGGTCAAAATTTTCGAAGCCCTCCGCTACGGCGTCTCTCACAATCATTAGGTGGTTTTGGGACGTTAAACCCCACATATCAACCATATAAATCACAATTGAACACTTGGTACATCTCGTTCAGGTCGTTAGACCGTATGCTGGAATCTCGCGTCAGCCTGACAGACCAGCAGCCTGCAGTTAAGGGGCTGTAATGGTAGTGGACTGTGGTTGCGCACTCACAGAACGAAGGCAAATGAGCTGATCCGAGAGTTGCTATCTACGGCATTTCTCCTAATCATAACAAGGTTTTGGCACATAAAACCATAGATTTTGCTGCTATTATTCGCCGAACAAACTTGGAATGCTTCGCTGCACACAAAGGCACTTGGACTAAGAGAAGAGCTGAACGCTGCGCCATGGGCATGACGTTCTCAATGGTTCAGGTTCTGCTACTTGAAAGCGTATGGCTGCACCAGCCATTGCCTTGACTAACTGGAAGCGCGAATCTGTGTCATGAACGCTGGCCTGCTGCGTACTGGAGTTCGCTTCTCATCGGCACACACTTTTTTTTCATGGTATTTATTAAAGTACTTGGGCAATAAAGACAATATCAAGCGAACAAAAGTACAATCAAATCGCCAAAGTAAGCACTCAAGCGTTACTCATAAACACTAAACGGCTAACACAGCGTGAGAGTCTCACATGGAGAGTTCTTCACATCGTGTTATACAAACAAAAAAGGGGTGAGGTCAAACAGTTCTCTAAGACGGAGTACCAGTCCGGTCTAAAATCTAGCTCGTCGTAGATGTTTTTTAGGTGGATAGCCATTTGAATGAAGTGTGCGCTTGTAGAGGTGGTGGGCTCTGCAGTGCGGTCTTGCATTCGTGTCGGTACACACTAGATCATTCGCGCTTGCAAATACTTGTATACGCAAATGTGCTCACACTTGCAAGATACTTGAGCGGCGTGTCAGATAATTTTATAGAAATTAACATTATATCGGCAATCCTGTCAGTGACGCTGACCAGATGTGTCCGCTATTTGCTTATATACTACCACTCTACATGCATTTACAGCAATTCGCAAACAATATCAATTATTTCCCCGCAATTCGGTGACCCCTTCGGGGCAACGGGGATTAAACGTAACCGTGAGCCAGTGCTCGTGCTTCCTTAACAGCGCGAATAAACAAGCACTCATAATATACGGCCTGTGCCATGAACGAATGGCGAGAGTGTTAATTACTGCCCGGGCCTATCTGACAGGACGGGGCGGCAAAGTTCGGACACAGGTCGATAGCCCGGCTGAGGAGACCGACGCTCATTTTTTCCTCGAGGGTCGCGATGTGTGTCACCGCGTTTCGAGAACGCGCTTCGGGGCTGCTGCTTTCTTTGGCGAGATACGGCACGTCGCATGCATGCCCGAGATGTCCCGGCTGTTTACACTCGCTTAGTTTTCGTTTGCTGCCACTATCGGCTGCGTACACTCAAGCGTGTGCGCCACAAGCGGGACCTGGAACCATTTCTTAACATAATTCATTACAAATATGTGATAGCTGGAAGAGATCCCGCAGCGCGCATTTTATCGCACGGTACCATGGTGATAATGATTTGTATGTGCTGTCAATATCAAAATAGTGACAGAAAATTATCTGCTGGCTTAAAACAAACGGGTAACTGTGTAACTGGCGAAGTATCAAATGTCAATGGCAAACATATGACACTCAGTTCATGTGAGGCTGTGAGGTATATTGACAGGAACCGGTTGTCGGCTTGACTTCAGTTCTTTTTGCTGCGAGCGTGCATTGCGCATTTCGTGAGACTTTCCCGTCACACTGCGCCGAGAGAATTTATGTGATGCACGCATACCTCGTGCAAAAAGGGCAAATTTGCACTTTTATGAAGTGATATATGTCCGTGGTACGGCACCTCGATGCGTAAAGCTTGAAAGAACAAAACGTGTAGCAATAAAAACAACGAGCAGTAGTGCCTGCACACGTGTGCACGCGTATGGTAACATTCCACTCTTGTCTCTTGTCTAGCACTCGTTCTAATGAAGACGGCGGCCATGACGACATTGTTAAAATCAGTGGTTAGTACCTTCTGAGCTTTCTCTAGGCTATTAAATAAATTGTGTGGTTTTAAGTTCGGAGATCACGATGTGCTCATGAGACAGGACTTATGAAAGGCCCCTGAACTTCAAAGCCTGAGAGTTTCTTCAGCGTGTACCAAAATGTGAGCCCACATGTTTAGCCTCCACGCAAGCGCGGTTGCCGTGACTACAAGTCACTGCCATGACGTTTGTGTCAGCAAGCACTCGACCCCCAGGGCGGGTAACTGTAGGTGAACGCATCAATTTTGAACAGATGTCATTGTTTAGCTTTTCTGTGTGGCAGTGCGCGTGATTGGGCGCATTTATTGAATAGAAAAGATTCGGAAGTATATTTTAATGACGGTACCCGCCCGAGCTCATGCTAGTTGCATGATCAATTGAATTTAGTTTTGATATATAGATAAACGCTGCAACATGGGCGTGAGCCCCGCAATCGAAGTATTTTCGGCGTACGACGTTCGTGCGTTCAGAAAACGCTGTGATGGTTTGATTCGGGAGCATTATTAGTAGAGGCGCTAACCTTAGGCTCGTTTACATGAGTGACTAGCACTGGCCGTGTGACCATTTGCACCTGGCGACCAAAGCGCGACTCAATGCAGCAGATGTTCACAGCCATGGAGCTTTCTAGAATATTTACTACAGGGAGCTCTGGCACGACCCTTCAGCCACCATAGGAATCATGGGTAGTACATGCATTCGCCAAGTCTTCGTGCTTGCGGGCTTCCAAAGCACTTGTTGCTTTGGTTATTCCTGTCTTTCAGATTGATTTCAAATAAACAAACAACAAACCGTTGTGAAATGCGTCAACCAATTTGAATAGGTGAAGCTAAAAAGGTAATGGTGGTGAAATGTAACTGCTGTACGTGAGTGGAACTTCGCCTTGCGACAAAGCAGCTCCAGGCGGCACAGAGCCAAGCGGAACCAGAAGTACGAAGTTCAGACACATCCGTGTACCACCCATTATTCACACGCCCGCTGAGGGGCCATCCGTTGTAGCTCCCATAGCCACTAGCGCCAGAGTTCCCTATAGTGTATTTATAAGAAACTTCATGGTTCACATGCGTATTGGCACACAGTTTACGTATGCTTGTGTTGCTTTTGCCCTGCGGGATAAGCTGAAGTGTGGTTCCTGCGTATTTGATTGTTTTGAGAGCTTTTACTTGTGCAGTCGCACGATGGAAAATTCGAGCAGCGAGTGACTCAGCAAAAGCAGTCGTTTTTTTTTTTTGCCAAAGGAAGCCATTTGCGAACAATGGCAACGCGACAAACCTGATCGCGTGACCGACGCTACGGTCGCCGGTGAAATAAAGCCCTTCCAAGCATTGCAAGCTCGGCAAACCAACGTGCTGACGAGAAGCCTGGTTCAAATCTTCGCATATACTCGCACAGAGCTCCACTTCTACCTTCATCAGCACCCCTAGTTCTGCACTCGCCTATTTGAGTAATTTCAGATGGCCAAGAGTCATGCGGAAAGATATAAAAATTACAATGTCCTAAAGATCATTTCATAGCTGAGACCCATAGACCTCTGTGTTTCAAGGTCACGTAGTGAGGCACAGAAAACATCAGGTCAGCATGCTAGCTGCGCGTCCACATCGTCTTTGCGGATTATGAGTAGCAAAAAAAAAAAGAGCACCGTTTTCGTAAAATAGGGTATCCGGTAAGATGGCTTCCACCTTCAATGTGTGTGAATTTGTGGGCGTTTGTTGCCATTGTGCTCATCGTACATGCATCACCGGACGCCTGCCTACCTAGGTGACAAGTTAGGCTGTAACACCTCCTGGTATTCCATTATTATAGTCGTCTATCTCATAAGATACACTGTGAGCTTTCTGTTAGTGCGTCTTCAGGGCGCTTTAAGCCAAAGAAGGCATATTGAACTTTAACCGACTAGTATAATTCTATTGCTATCTGCGCATGCTGCAGAAAGTGGAAAGTGGAACCTGTGTGCTTCAAAAGGATGTAAACTTTCGCTTGTTGACGTGAAATCATCGCAAAACAGCGCGGGAATACGAGTATTTCTTGCCCCATGTGCCCGGGCTGTTTGTTAAGTGTCTGTGAGCTTTGCTGCAGGCCCTGGTAGCAATACTTGCTGCTGAACTGGAGCATAGAATGTGGAACAGCGTAGCGCGCATTTCGGTTAACGGCTACGAAGTGCAATTAATCAAGCTTAACTCGAGAACCACGTTAGACAAAAATGCTCCGTCCTCGTTCACATGCAACTCGCGTGTGTAGTCTGCACTCGTTCGGCACAATTCGCAGTATCGGTGCTCTCTAACTTAGACGACAATCTTGAGTCGCGTTAGTCCCTCACTGCTTCAATTCCCAGGACGTGGCGCTCATGCAATGAAATGCTGGGAAGGTTGCCAGATGCACTCGAACACATGTGGTCCTCATACGAGCGTTTCTCTGTTTTGTCCTTTGTTTTTTTTTTTCAAAAAGCTGGAATAACTGCACAGCCACGAATCGGTGGTGCGCTGCTGTGACGTGACGGGCGAAGTTTCCTGGCAAGCCTCCCTTTTATTATACACGACTAATGTTTTGCTAACATTTAAGAGATTAGAAGAAGCAGCGAAAACGTGGAATGAGGACTGCGCGAAGTAAACGTTGAACCAAGACCAGGCACTGAGTGCGGCCGCTCCAATCGGTGTTCTTTTTTCTTTTCTTTGAATGCTCGATGGACTTACTTGGAACTCGATGCGTTTTTGATCGATTGAAATACATATAACATATTTAGGTTTAGATATAATGTAATTCTGTGATAACTGTCTGTTGGGCATTATGATGTCTTTCGCGCCTGCTGAATATATGAAGGACTACACTGAGAAAATATTTGCAAGAAAAGTGACGTCACTGTCAATTAGAGCTACTGCTTGTGGCTCATATGTGGTGCAATAGTTGAAGTATGGAAATTTGGCAGCACTGCTGAGTAATGCAGTGACGGCTTTGTCTCTGTTCTTAAGGGGCGAGCTTTCGCTTGTCTTTGTTGCCCTTGCAGAGCAGTGTATTGAACGTCGCGAGTAAGAGGGATCGTGTGCAGTGTTTAGAGGCATTCTCAGCGCCTAGATCAAACCGCTATTAAACGACGTAATACGAAATAGACTTCAACGTCGCGTACGCGAAATTTGCTGCATTTATATTAAACACTCCTCTGAAAAAAAAATAATCATAGAATCATTCTTGAATAAGAGTGCACAGCCTGATGCTGTATTCAATTTGGAACACGACTTGCATATTTCGTGCAGACGATGAGTGCATCAGGCCGAGCGCATCGCATCTTATACAGCTGTAGGGAACCCATTGAAACCACTGCTTGATTCCTATTGTGGAGCCAGCAACACGAAAATAAATGAATGCTTTGAAATGATTCATGTCAGCATTTCGCAGCCGTGAATGGTATGCGGACATACACGCTTTTCCTTCTTATGTGGTCATGGCGAGAACAATATTTTATTGCACGCCGTGTTTATAGCCTGTTCGTGTCTTCCTTCTTACCATGGTTATTCACAAGATGACTCAATGCTTTCTTAAATTTTTTGTGTTATGAACTTTAATAAGTGCCAGCAACTCCGCGTCTTTGTCTTCAACACGATTTCCGACCACACATTAACGTAGACAAAAGAATTTGTAACGTTTTCACTGTGCCAGCTACTGACGCCTTTTTTTTTTCTACGGCGAAGATATATTACCCGCCGGATTAAGCACTTCATTATCAACAACGTCAGGCAGCGTAGTACGAACATGCTTTGACCGAACAGAAAACAAAGCTGGAGGATGGCGGTGAGCAACCCTGTAAGTGAGAACAGTGTTAACGCCATCCGTAGCCGGATTTAGCAGACTTTTACGCCGCTGAAAGCGAAACCATTTTCTTTATAGAGATCTAGGATATCACCCCGCTGTGCGCATTTCATCAAAACGAGAACACGAATGCAAAACGCCAGTCACGTAAAAAAAAAGATGCAAGACCAGGAAAAAAATAGGAACAAAAATTAAAGTAAGAAAAAAAATTCACGACTGAAAAGAGGCAAGCAGCGCGCACGTTTCACCGATGCAGAGCCGCACGTTTCACACTTTTCTTTTTCGAGGGCGCGCGGTCATCGGCCGCCCATCGCGGGCTCACCTGTATCCGTTGTATCCACCGTATGCGCCGAGATGGTAGCCCGCGGCTAATTGCTGTTGCTGTTGGGCCTCGGCCATCTGAGCAGCTTGCTGCTGTTGAATGTGCTGTTGCTGCTGTTGCTGGTGATGCATCTGCTGTTGCTGTTGGGTGATAAGTCCGAGGGATGCGGCGTGCGAGTACTGATTCAGCGACTGCTGCTGCTGTTGGGGTGGGGGCGTCATGGTCTGCGCCATGTGTCCGGAGTCACCGAGCATGGGCCCAGCGGCCAGAGCACCGCTGGCCATCACCGTTTGCGGAGATCACCGCTGCAGAGGCGATGGAGGAGAAGGCTGCAACTCTGTCGTTGTGGTCTACGCAGATGGGTGGCGGGTAGTCTGACGACTACCACGACAAAGTGTCCAAGCCAGTCACATGTACCGACACTTGAAGCTTGGGGGGGGGGGGGGGTCACTCACACGCACTGTACAGACTTCGATGTCACAAATGCGGCACTGCGTTCACCCTTTTAGCACACACGACGCGTCATCAGCTCGACCATTCACAGAATACTGCCAGACGATCCAACGATGCCAATATGATCCAGAGGCCAGTCCAGAGAAAGCGCGGCAGTGACAGAAAAACCCGGGAGCACTGGCGGGTAACCGCGCGAACGCGATCACGAAACAGTTAGCGGTCGTCGATCGCTGGGTGCGGCGGTGGTGGCCGCTACCTCTCGAAACACGTGGGGGCACACTACGGCAAAACAATGCGCCGCCGATCCAGTTAAGCGAAAAAAGAGCAAAACACGTGCACTACGGAGCCACAACAAGATCGGCGTCTCCTCCGCTTAGCGCCGTACTCGCCGCTCGTCGGTAACGTTGGATGGAGGATAGTAGCGACGGGCTCGGTGGGCGTCCCCCCAGCTCCCTGGGAGAGGATGAGTCTTGAGCGGGGAGAGAACAACTCTCTTCGTCCGCTCTCCGAAATGCAGAGACGCGCCACACACACAGCAACTTCCTCCAAGTTCACTGGAGGAACCCTCCTTCCTCGCGCCCGACGTCCTCGTATGTAGACGTCCCAACAGGATAGCGGAGAGCCAAAGCTACACGCGGAGGCCGTTCGCCCGCAACGAAGCGGACGTGTCCGTAATGCGGGCCGAATAAAAGAAGTGCGTGCACTTTGTTTACAAACATGCTGGCCGGCCGGTCAAGGTGGCCTATGCGTTATAAAAGAAACTCTCCAACCACTTTTAGCCCATATTTTTAATATTAAAACTAATAACTGTGCCTACGTTTCGGGACACATTCAGTCTCTTCCTCAGGGGATGATTGTCCGGCGGGTTCCGTAGCTAGCGTCTTTATCAAGACTGGAGTCAATGACACTTAGTAGAGTTTTATCAAGTTGGAGCGTTCCTGTACACGGCAGAAATGAGCTGTATTTCTCCTTTTATATAGCGTGAATGGGCCAATAACCAGCTAGATGGGCACGTAGCTATTTATCTATCATGTGCCTGGAAAATAATGACCATAACTATCAGCGAAAGAAACGCTATGCGGATGACGCGGACAATTACATAGTGTGTAGAGTAAACCCTATATTGTCAACTGTACTCCGGATTTGTTTATATCATATATGGTGTTTTTTTTCTTTTTTTCCCCAAAAAGCGTAACTCTACGAAATCACTACTTTAAATGTAAAGCTTGGAACGTCTTTCTGGGGGCCGACCTCATATGAAAGTACTGAATTATTGCGGTGAAAAAGTTCGGGTTTTAAGAAGCACCGTGTTGTGCGTTCTTGTTGCACGAACACTCATTTTGCGGCACTATCACTAGGAGTATGCAGATGCTCGTTCCTGCGCTCTTTTGATCGACAGCAGTTGGTCTTGATAAAAATACGAGGAAATAAATAATGCAACAATAAAAAGGTACTGAAATCGGTAACAAAAAGTAACAGAAATCGGGTAGCACCAAATATAGGCGCCAACCAATTTCGAAAGCTCAATTAAAAAAGGAGGCATGACAGTAGGAAAGGATGTGACTAAAAACATTTAGAGTTCATAATATTTATGCATCACCACCGCGCAAGTGTAATTAATATTTCGTAGATTAGCCTCAAAAAATGACAAAGTCTGGAGGAACACGAAAGAAGGATGAGCATGGGACTATATTTATCTACAATATTGTACTTTATCTACAATATTGTACTTGAGCCTGTTACTTTATAAACACGTCACCATGTAGACATAAAGCTAGAGAGTACTTAGGCTACGGCATTTCTTCATATGGTGCAAGAAATGCTAGAGAGATAAAGCCCTACCTGAGAGAGCACCCATCAATTTAAACTTTCATTCCTTTCTTTTATTGCATTTGAAAGGTGTTTCAGATGTTTTGCATAAATTGATGAAGGCAAAGACCCACGGTATTTGCTTGACTGAAAGTGTATCACCACGTACGCAGATTAAAAAAATCGTCTACTGAAGATGGAATCATTTATTGTTTATTGAAAAATTTTATTTCATTGACCAGTCTAACGCATAAAATGGACTTTTCTGGGCTGGAGTAATGCTATCCACTAAAATTATCCATAGCTTAAAGGATGAACTAAAGCTGTATGAAAGACTTTGTAAATGCGCTCTTACATGTAGCTTGCCGCGCCTATGTCGAAAAAAAGAACCAAGTCTTTTTTGCAGTGCCGCGGGCATGTTGCACTGCATGCGCATAGCTGCTGACACCGAGATTTCCAATAGATCGCAATGATTGCCTCTGTTGATGTACATCTGGGGTAAACTAAAGCAGACTCTAAGTGCTTGCGCTTGGACTGCATCCAGAACTTTAATATTTGTTGCAAGCATTGCTCAGCACAGGCAGGTTATATCCAAGAAAACCGAGAAAGAGTGCTCTGTAGAAATCCGGTATCGCATTTACTGACATCCCCGACGTCTTCCCTGCCAAGAGCTTGAATGGCTGAGAAATTGCTGTCAAGCGCTGATTCATGTAGGCCACGTGCCAGCTTCAGCAGACGTCCCTATCATTGATTACGCCAAGAATACTGGGAGTTCTGGCATAACAAATAGGCCGCCCACTAATTCAGACGACATAAGGCGTCACTGCCTTTCGAGGGAAGGCCACTAGTGCACCTTTTAGATGCGGAGCATCTAATACTCGAGGCTTGTAGTGCGGCGCCGTCCGCAAGCTACCTCCTCTTCTTCCACCATCTGTGCATCCCTTCCTCCTCTACACACCGCGTTCGACATCTACAATTTTCCTGATTCTCCAGTGGACGCGCATGTGGCGTCGCGCTTCGAGAACATTCAACAGCTGGCAGTGCATGCGCCATCGCGCTGTATATATACTCAAGGTCGGCGCTCGCTCGCTCAGTTGCCGCTCGTCGGTTGGTTTGTACAGCGCGTCGACGTCCAAGGTCGCGGTGAAATGAATTCCAACGAATCCACAAACACAATGATCGACGTCCCTTCGACCAGCGCCGCCCTTTCGCATACGTGTGTACGTGTTCACTCATTTAACACCCCCTCCTACAACCACGTTAACCAATTTAGCCATCGACCCAAGTAAGTCGCAATTTAACACCCCATTTCACAACCACGTTAACCAATTTAGCCATCGACCCAAGTAAGTCGCACTTTAACACCCCGTTAACCAATTACATGCTCCGCATACTCCTCAGTGTTCCCCCGAGGGAAGCTGCGGGCAATTTTTGTGGTGAAGTGCGCAAACCTTGTTTGCACAAATAACTCGCTTTCGATGTTGCTGCTCTCTGAAGCCACGTACGTATCTGAGGATGTGTGACTGTGTATATATGATTCTTTATGGTGGTTGACAAGAATTTAACTGGGACAACAAGTGGGAGGTTGAATAGCATCAGACTGAGGACTCCGCCTTGAGGGGTGCCACTGCAAGTACATCGTCGTGTAGTTGGGCCATCGCCTGTTGACAGAAAGAATGATCTTGTAGCCAGATAACTTGTAATACACGGAAAGGTTCGGCCACCTAGCCCAACCGCTGCAAAAGCATAAAAATTGGCCTCAAGTGAAACGTTATCGTATGCGCCTTTGATATCAAGCAATAGTGATGCGGATAGTTGATTACGGGTCTACTCGTGTAGGACATGTAAAAAGAGGTCTACTACGTTCGTTGTCGATGGAACCACGGTCTTGTCGGAAACCAGCCATGGGTAGATGTTGTAGCGTTCAAGATACCACTCTAGATTGTCATCGTGCTTTGAAGAGTATGGCATACCGAGCGTTGTGCAACCTCGGAGAATGTGCAAGGAGAAAATGGTCGAAAAAAAAATCATGCTCGTCAGAGCTGCCTGAGGCACAGAAGTTCACTAGCCGAAACCTTGGCATCAGTGACGTTCTTTTTTGGATGATTTATTATAAAAACAATTTTCCGTTTCTGATTAACTTCTGTCTGGTGTTGGAATGAGCGAAATTTTAAATTTTTAATTGACGAATCGAATGATTTATTACTCAATTTGCTGTTATATTCGATTCACTGCTCGAATAATAAGAGAGAGAGAGAAAATTTAATGCGGAAAGGCAGGGAGGTTAACCAGAAAACATATCCGGTTTGCTACCCTGCACTGGGGAAGGGATAAGGGGAGACAGAAAAGTAAGAAAAAGAAATGGGAAAGGGAGGAAGAGAAGCACAAACACACACACACACACGCGCACACAGTAGTGTCACAATCGTTCAACGAGGCGGGTCGCTCGCAGAAACTTCATCAGCGCCTTCGTTGCTTTCTGGCGTGAAGCTCGATCTTTCCGACATTCCAAGATTGACTGCTCAGAAAGTGGCTGGTCGTCGAGGCGAGCAAACACTGCTGAGAGGGACTGTCGCTGAGAGCTGTACTGGGGGCACTGACATAAAATATGTTCAATTGTTTCGTCATTGTCGCAATGGTCGCATGCAGCGCTGTCTCTCATTCCGATGCGGCAGGCAAAGGCGGTCGTGAAAGACACCCCAAGCCACATGCGGTAGAGAAGGGTCGTCTCGGATCGGGGTAGGCCAGATGGAATAGTAAGTCGTAGGCATGGGTCCAGGCGGTGAAGACGGGTGTGGAGAAAACCGGGCGTATTCCGCATAGACCTTGCGACATCCTGCGCAAGCGTATTAATCTTTGCTGCTGCGTCGCTTCTTGATAGTGGAATAGTATCCATCACTCCATTTTCGTGAGCATTCTTAGCTGCATCGTCGGCTTGCTCGTTACCGATGATGCCGCAATGGCCTGGTAACCACTGAAAAGATATGTCATGTCCTTCATCTATTAGGTGATGGTACAGTTGTCGTATTTCGAGCGCCAATTGGTCTTGAGGCCCACGACGTAGAGCATTGTGTAGACATTGGAGAGCTGGTTTCGAATCAGTAAAAATGCTCCATTTTTGTGGTGTCTCTCGATCAATCCTGCGGAGTGCGCTGCGGAGTGCCGCGAGCTCCACGGCTGTCGATGTCGTCTTGTGTGACGTTCTGAACTGGATGGTTTCGGCTCTTGCTGGGAAGATCACAGCTCCTGCAGATCCTCCAACAGTTGTCGAGCCATCCGTGTAAAGTTTGACATGATCTTTGTATTCTTCGTGTAGCATGAGTAGAATCATCTGCTTTAAAGCTGGCGCCGAGAGCTCCGCCTTCTTGCGAATCCCCGGCACTGTCAAGCGCAGTTTTGGTCGGTCCAAGCACCAAGGAGGTGTTAGTATCCGTTCCGGAGGCGTGTAGACTGTTGGAAGACACTCACGGAAAGTCAATACTCTCTTACAGAAGGAGGCACTCGGTCGATCTTCTGGAAGCGAAGCTAGGTGGTGGGCAGGGGCGCGAGCAAGGTGTCTAATATGAGCTCTAAGCACCTCCAAAGTAATGTGCACTGTGGCCGGATGATCTTTGGCGATTGCGATGGTTTCCGCTGTTGATGTACAGCGTGGTAATCCAAGACAAACTCTGAGTGCCTGGCCCTGGGCGTTTTCTATTGTGCGTATACTGCTTTTGCAAGCGTTCGTCAGAACCGGCAAGCTATACCGCAGGTACCCCAGAAACAGCGTTTTGTACAAATGCAACATCGCGTGCACTGATGTGCCCCACGTTTTGCCTCCGAGGAACTTGAAAAGTTGTGCGATGGCCGTTAGGCGCTTCTTTAGAGTGGCCACATGGGGACTCCAGCAGAGATTTCGATCGATCGTGACCCCCAAAAACCTGTGGGTCCTGGCGTAGCAGACACTGTGTCCATCGATGGCGATGGGATATGACGTCATTGCCTTCCGCGTGAACGCGACCAGCGCCGATTTCTCAGGAGAAATCTCGAGGCCTTGTTCTCTAAGGTACGCCGATATTGAATTCGCTGCTTTCTGGAGTCTCGCACGTACCTGAGGACGTGTTACACCTGACGTCCAGACACAAATATCATCTGCATAGAGAGATATCTGCACGGAATCTGGTATGCGTTCCACGAGACCGATCAGAACCAGGTTGAACAGTGTGGGGCTCAATACACCACCTTGAGGAACACCACGGTGTGTATAATGTTCAGAAGTCGGCCCATCATCAGTTTGCATAAATAATGATCTCATATGTAGGTAGCATTGGATCCAGCGGTACACTCGCCCACCCAAACCAACTGACTCGAGGGCGTCAAGTATGGCTTCGTGAGAAACATTGTCATATGCTCCTTTGACATCTAAAAATAGTGCGACAGATAACCGTCTGCTCATTTTCTGGTGTTGTACGTAGGTCACCAGGTCAATGACATTGTCAATGGAGCTCCGAAGACGACGAAAACCGGCCATGGCGTCTGGATATATTCTATGGCGTTCTAGGAACCACTCGAGTCTGGCAAGGATCATTCGCTCCATCAGCTTCCCTACGCAACTAGCCAGCGCTATTGGGCGGTATGATGTCAGTTCTAGAGGTGATTTTCCAGGTTTGAGAAGTGCAACCAACCGGCTTGTTTTCCACTCTCTGGGGACCGTTCCATCTCTCCAAGACTCATTGAATACTTCCAGCAAAGCACTTCGTGCTCGATCACCGAGATTGCATAATAGGCGGTATGATATGCCATCCGGCCCAGGCGATGACGATCGATTGCATGAAGCAAGAGCCACATTCAGTTCTTCCATTGAAAAAGGCAGGTCCAGGTGCGGGTCAAGTGAATGTGGCGTGTAATCAGCAGTAAGAGCTTCTGTGCAATTTGACGGGCCCGTAATCTTCCTACAAAAATCTTCCGCTACCTCGATATCCCTTCTATTTTGGAAAAGGGCCAAGGCTTTAAACGGAAAACGTTGTTGGGGAAATATGCGTAGGCCTCGCACGGTTCGCCATATTTGAGAAAGCGGTTTGCGAGGGTCTAGACTCGCGCAAAACTTCGCCCACCGTTGAAACTCCAGTTTGTCTATACGACGCTGGATCTTCTTTTGCATGCGCCTGGCCATCCGTAGAGCTTGAATGGATTTTGTGCGTCGATATCTACGCTCCGCACGCCGACGAGTCGCACGGAGTCGCTCTAACTCCATGTCCGTTTCTGAGGGCCTTGAAGAATATGCCAGCGTGCGCATCGCACTCTGCGCTGCTTGTTTGATCGCTTGCTCAATGCCAGAGGTTAAGCCTTTTTCACAAGCGTGTTCAATGTTGGTTGTGAATGCTGAAAAATCGATCCTCCGTACGGTTTTCGGCGGGTGGTCGCTAGCAAAGCCTTCGATGGTGAGATAACTGGGGATGTGATCGCTACCATGTGTCTCGATGTCTAAAAACCACTTAACGCTTGTGGCGAAGCGACGTGACACAAACGTCAAGTCCAAACAGCTGCTGTACGTTGATCCTCGCAGAAATGTAGGGCTCCCATCATTAAGTAGAGACAGTTCATGAGTCGATACAAATGAAGCCAGCCTCCGGCCCGTGGCATTGACTTTTGAACTTCCCCAGATTGGGTGGTGGGCGTTGAAGTCCCCTATAATTATCCACGGATCCGGGACGCTTGAAAGAATGTCATCCAGTCTTTGGCAATCAAAACGGGCTGAGGGAGATAAGTAGACACCTATTAATGTGAAGGTGAGGGTTTTCTGCTTCACAGTCAGGCAAACATATTGGTTCTCATCATGAGGCGACACAGGTTGAATGATGTAGGTAAGCTCCCGACGAATATACACAATGACCTTGCTGCTTTCGTTTCGGGTTTTGGACGGGATTGATTCGTAGCCGGATAGCCTGATCGGGTTTGATAATTTCGGTTCACATATTACGATGATTGGGAATCGGTTAGAAAACACGTACTGACGAAAATCGGAAATCCGTGATCTAAGTCCTCTTGCGTTCCACTGGATGACTGATGCTTCTCTGACGTCTTTGCGGAACGATTGTTGATCTCCTGCCATGACTCTACGCGAGGGAGGCGAGGACTGGGCTCAGCGCGTCCAACACCTGTAACCCGCTTCGAGCGGTTGGAGTTCCCAGGCTTCTTAGTATGTCTGCCATGACAGCGACGAGGGATCGTAACATCGGGATGATCTGTCGATCGACCCTTGACACATCCTCAACGGAAGTAGACTCGGTGGAAGGTGTAGGGCGCCGAGGCCTCGCAGGAGGCTCCTTTGCAGGCTGCGTACGCGGAAGCGTAGGCCACTCATCCGCAGCTGTGAGCTTCTCCACTTCATTTCGCTTCGTGCTTACTACTTCACTCGTGCTCGGAGGAAATGGGTTATGCGCAACACTCTGTCCTACACGCCTCCGTCGGCGACTACGTCGCCGCCGTACCCTTTCAGCAGCCTCTCTGTGGGTTGAATTGTCCCTAACCATTTGTTTGATAATGGCGATTTCCTTCTTAATCCGAGGGCATTCCTTGGATGCAGCATCATGCGGACCATCACAGTTTCTGCACTTCAGGCTTGTTGCCCGACATGCGTCTGCAGTGTGCGGCTCAGCGCATCGGGGGCATACTGTGGTGTTTGTACATACACTCTTGATGTGCCCAATTTTCATGCAGTTATGGCACTGGAGTGGTTTAGGGACAAATGGTCGAACAGGATGTCGGAAGTGTCCCACTTTGACATGCGACGGAATGGAATCTCCTTTGAACATTATCTTTACACAACGGGTGTTTCCGAGGCGAAGTACATTCGCGATGAGAACTGACGGTGCCTGCATGGCGGGAGTAATCTACGACATTGATTTGGCCATAGCAAACTCGGACCTCCCAACTCTCATAAAACCAGCGAACGAAGGAGTTCGAATAATAAAATGTATATTTGAGATACTGAATACTTTTCGAATAGTTTCAGAATAATTAGTCAGCGGGAAAAACCCTAAGAAGTGACCATTCATTTTTCTTGTCTTGAGAGAGAGAGAAAGAATATTAGAAAGGTAGGGAGGTTAACTAGACTAAGTACAGTTTGCTAGCCTACACGTGAAGAGAGGGCAAGGAGGGAGTAAAAGACAGAGAGAGGAGGAGGAAATATACATTTCAGATAACACGCACACAGCACACACAGTGCAGATTTCACAGGTGGTCGAACAGTGATGTTACCTTCAAGAATTGTAGAACAGGAACAAGGGAACAAGTGGCAAAGGAATGGCAGGGATGTGAACCAGTCTGGAGTGACTGGTTCACATCCCTGAATACAGTGGTTACAGGTATGAGGGAGTTTTAAAGGTGTAGAGAGGGAGAGAGAGAAGAGCACGTGCATGAAAACTCGCTTGTAACAATAATGCTAACACTATTACACTGCAAACACAAACTACCGAAATTGAGTGTTTTAAGAGTGTGATATTGCTTTTATTCAGATATATACATCCATATGGTGTAACAGAAAAAAAGTAATATGGTTCTGCTACTTCTATTTTACTTCCTTAGAAAATAACGTGGATGAATGAGGGGAGAAATGAAATAAATTCACTATCTGACGTCATTCATCACGAACGAGACCATCAAAAAATCCCATTTCCCTACCCTTGCATGTCTTCTTTTCATTCCTTTCCGGAGTTCACTGTGACTTACCTTCAGTGCTGGCGGGCATGCATTCCGCTGTTTAGGGAGAAGAAGTTCGCTGTCACACGAAAACACAAATTTATCAGAATGCCTAACAAATTCACAACGCTCTAACCAATTATTCATTTCTTCGTATCCTCGAATGATATCCGTTGTAGGGAATGCTGCAGAGGGCACACTTCAGACAGTTGGGCTCGGGCTCAACAGCACTGCGACCACAGTATGACCTCGCGTATGTTGTTTCACCATTAAATCAATATAAATGCTAAACGAAGGGCCTGCTGACCTTCGATACGGCTGGTAGGCACCACACGCACACTCACTATACCGTTTTGGATAACGTATCGGGCAGGCGCGTCGTGCATCAACGCACGGTATAAAACCAGGACTTGAGAATACCCAGACAAAAAAAGAATAGAAGTAACAAATGTAGAGGATAACGCTACTCTTCTAAAGCGGCCGCTACGATGCGAGAAAATATGCCCTTCGACCGATCCCTGCTTCTACCTTTGAACAGCGACGGCACCACGCGAGATGGGAACCGACGCACGTGCCCACACGCGGAGAAATAAAAAAAAGAACGCCCGAAAAAAGAGGTATTCAAGTTCTAAAATGCCAGCAGAGATTACGAGACTACCCCAGTGCCGTGCTTGAGTGATAGCGAAGCGAAGTCGTCACGGGATAACCTTCGCCTTCTGAGCGACACATCTGAATGGCACGGCTATGTGTCGCAGTGTTGTGCGCTGTTATGCCTGCGGGTCGACAGCGAACGTCCATGCCTCTGAAAGAGGCAATCTGTGTCAAGGCCAGCCCGCGAGCCCCGCCTGACGCGAACAACTCAACGGCGTCAACAGGCGGACGGCGCCTTTCTGTCGTCCACGTGCAGTGAGTCAGCGCACGTGCAAGCGAGCCCGTCGAGTAAACAACCGGCGTCTTCCTGTCTGGGGGTCTGACGCAATGCGCGGCGACGTCACTCGTTCTTGGGTGCAGCCACCTGCAGCGCAGCCTCTCCAGATTCGTTGAGAAAGAATGACGCGGCCCAGCGGCGACCCCCATTGGAGGAGTCTGACCTCGCGACCAGCGGCGCTTCTAATTGGACATTTTGGTTGCACCCGGTGCATATAAAAGAAGCCCTGCGGCGCGTCGCGAGCGGTGGTCCTAGGAGAAAGGGAGACCTGTTGAAGAGCCGACATGTGTGTCGCAGCGGACCCATTTTGAGAGCAGACCTATGTGTTAGAGAGGAGAGCTCGGCTCTTCGAGTCTCTGTCGGCCCCAGTGCCGAATTTGTAACGCCTCTGTATATATGCTGTACATAAACCTTGTTTAATTCACCGTCGTCTCGTCCGCTCGTCTATCAGCTCTGCGCAGAAGCAGTCGCGAGCTGAAAAACCTACGCTACCAAACGGCTGGTGACCTTCCCGGCGGAGTTCAAAGAAGTGGCGCCTTCGGGACCATGTTAGCGTCGCCGTCTTTCACAACAGTGGTTGGCAGCTGCGGGATCGGCTGGCATCAGCGACATCGATGTGGTGAGTGCCTGATGTTTTCCCCTCAGTTCACCAGACTACTCTAGCTCAGGTTATAGTAGTTTAGAGAAAGGCTGTGTGAAGCATTAGAGTGAGCTTTGATCGTTTCAAGCCAAGTCGAAGCGCTTTGAAACCAAAGTTAATGCGGAGGGTGTAAACACGGGAGTGTGAAAAATTGCTTGCGCGTCTTGCTAGTTGACTTATAGTGGGTACGGCAAGTAAATTGTTAACAGGGGCAAACAGCAAGAGGCTAGTGTGAACGATGGAGAACCTTAAAGTGAAGGAACTCATCGAAATTTGTGAGGAACTCGGCATTACTTTGGGCTATGCGAAACGAAAGCAAGCGATACTTGAGATCTTGAAGGATGAGGGAGTGTCGGCTGAGGAAGTCGATGAGGCCTGGGTGGATATCAAAGCACGCCGCGAGGAGGCTGAAAGGCGAGAAGCTCGCGAACGTGAGGAGGCTGAAAGGCGAGAAGCTCGCGAACGTGAGGAGGCTGAAAGGCGAGAAGCTCGCGAACGTGAAGAAGCTGAAAGGCGAGAACTCCGCGAGGAGGCCGAGAGACAGGAGCGCCTTGAGTTGAAATGACTAGAATTGGCAATACTACAGTGTTCGCAGGCGCCTAGCGTAGCTTCTCCGATGATTCAGGTCAGCGGTTTTAGAATTCGGGACCAACTGCCACCGTTCTTAGTAGGCGAGGACATGGCGAAGTATCTCGTCAAGTTTGAACACGTCTGTGAGCGAAACGCTTTGGGGCGGTCTCTTTGGGCGCGGAACCTGTTAGCTCTTCTTCCCGGCGAAGTGTCCGACGCGATAACTTGCTTGTTGAGGGAAGCGTTTGAGAGCTATGACGAGGTTAAGGAAGTGCTCTTGAGACGTTATAAGTTGTCACCCGAGGCTTTCAGGCAAAGGTTGCGGTATGCTAAAAAGGGGAATGAGTCACACGTTGACTTCGCGTTTCGTCTTAAAGCCGATTTAATTGAATGGCTCAAGGGCGAAGGTGTTTATGACGACCGCGATAAAGTGGTGGAATGCGTTGCATTGGAGCAATTCTACCGCTGCATCGAGGAGGATGTCAAACTTTGGCTGCAGGACAGACTTGGTGAAGTACAGCTAAACAAGGCAGCAGAGTTAGCTGAGGAGTATTATACTCGCTGAAAGTTGCATAGCAGGGCAGTGCGCATTGAAAAGGATGAAAGGAAAGAGGGCTTTCCAAGAAAACCTGATAAACGGAAACCCGTTCCGCACCGTAATTTCAAGAAGGACGCGTCTCTTACGAATGACACTGTAGGGGAAGGGCAAACGGAAGCGGAGAAATCGAGTGAGGTTTCTACCACACGGGCGTTTGAATCACGGAAGCCGCTAATCTGCTACAACTGCAAAAAGGAAGGGCACATCGCGATAAACTGTCAGCAAAAGTTTGCAACTATCCTAGAATCAAAAAACAAACGGAAGCCGCTATTCTGCTACAACTGCAAAAAGGAAGGACACATCGCGAGAAACTGTCAGGAAAAGTTTGCCTTCCCAACAATCCGAGAATCAGAAAAAAACATGCGGTTGTTGGAGCCGTATCTCCAAGAAATTAAGGTGAATGGGAAAACGTGCCGAGCACTTGGAGACTCAGCGGCAACCATGGATGTTGTCCATCCTTCATTGGTGTCTCCGGATGACTTTACAGGAGAATGCGCGTGGATCAGGCAAGTCGCCGAGGAGCAGAGTGTTCGCTTACCAATCGCCACGGTTGTCATTGAAGGCCCGTTCAGGAAGCTTCGCACCGAAGCGGCTGTGTGTGCCGCGCTAAACGATCGTTTTCCTTATCTTTTCTCCAACAACTCAGAGCAGCTTCTCAAAGAGCAGGGCAAATCGTTCTTCCCCAACTTAGCGTACATGGCCCTCAAGCGATCGCAAGCGCGGAAGCTTTCGCGGAAGCTTGACCTTCTTCAATGCGGTGAACTCTCAAGTGACCTTGTCGGCGGGTCGACGGAACCCTAGAAAGGAAATTTTCCGCGTGAGTCATGTGAGCAGTCACGCGAGCGGCCCGTCGCCGAAGCGACCGGCGCGGTATGCGTAGGGGGAGACGACATGGCGCCATTGAGGCACAGCGAGAGGGTTGCAACGCTCTCTCCTGTAGCGGAAAGTTGGAGCGAGCTGTCGAGGGATGATCGAGAGACGCCCATTTAAGAGCAGCGCGAGGACCTCTCGATTAAAGCGCAAGTGGAAAGCCACATGAAAGCTGCAAAAGTGTTGTCAAAGGAGTACTACAACAAATCGGCGAAGAAGCGCGCTTTTGAAGTTGATAATCAGGTAATGCTGCTGCAGCCGTCCAAAAAGAACAAGCTTGAGGTTCATTGGGAAGGGCCCGCCAATGTAATATCGAAGCTTCCCGATACGAACTATGAGGTGAAATTAGGAAGGCGGCAGAACAAAATTTACAACTTGACGAAACCCTACGTTCAACATCAAGCGGTCGTAAATCAGCTGTTGAATGCTTCAGAGGAAGAGGAAGCAGAAATTTTGAGTTCTAGTGATGTAATGAAGGGGGATCGAAAGTACTCTGGGAGCAGATAAACCTAGAGCCTAGGTTAAGTGAAGTCCGGAAGGAGGACCTGAGAAGGATTGTTTCCGAGTTTGAAACGTGTTTTCGGACCGCCCCGGAAACACGAGGGTGATCGAACACGATATCGAGCTAAGCGGTGAGGAGTCAATCCGTAGCAAGCCGTATCATTGTTCCCCTGTGCAACGTCGCAAGTGTGAGCCGCTCTTGGTGCCGCATAAGTATCGTCGCCTAAAAGTGGCCGGTTACTGAAATGGAGCTTGTTGCTCCACAGCGCAACTTAGACGTTCGCTAAAAAAAGGGAAAGGCTAACGCTAATGCAGGTGCATTGAGCAGTGCGTTCTAGCTAGTACCTTCTCAACCTTTCGGTTTCTCGCTGGCGATTCGGGGCAAAAATTTGACCTCATCACGACCTGAGCTGAGCGCTCGCGTTCAGAGTGAGCTCAAGGAGCCAACTTTATGTTGTATTCTAATTCGTTACGTTGTTGTACGTGGGAAAAAAATTGAGTTGTCATTTTAAGAGTCTTGTGCCCCACATGTGCCTCTTGATGTAGAGGGAACGAAATTGCGATAGACACGTAGATAGGTATATGTTGTACTATACTTTGTCTGGTGTTCTGTCGGGTGACCGAGGGCACTTGCTCGTGTCGTGTATTGTCTGTTGTCGATCCGTTCTTGAGAAGTTGCAGAACCATCGACAAGTGCTGAAACCAAGGATCGTCAGAGACGAGCGAAGCTGGCCGGCAAGTTGTGGCGACAAGCCAGTGGAGCTGGGATCCGTCCTCAAGAATGGGATGTGTTCCCGGAACAGAGTCTGGAGCTGTATTCTCCCCATGGCCCTGGAGGCGAACCTGGAGGGACCTGGCGAACGAGTGCGCCTGACATACAAGCCCCGTGGAAGCGGCCCGTCTTTTCGGCGCATTGTCTGGCGGCGGGGGTGCTGTTATGCCTGCGAGTCGACAGCGAACGTCCGTGCCTCTGAAAGAGGCAATCTGTGTCAAGGCCAGCCCGCGAGCCCCGCCTGACGCGAACAACTCAACGGCGTCAACAGGCGGACGGCGCCTTTCTGTCGTCCACGTGCAGTGAGTCAGCGCACGTGCAAGCGAGCCCGTCGAGTAAACAACCGGCGTCTTCCTGTCTGGGGGTCTGACGCAATGCGCGGCGACGTCACTCATCCTTGGGTGCAGCCACCTGCAGCGCAGCCTCTCCAGATTCGTTGAGAAAGAATGACGCGGCCCAGCGGCGACCCCCATCTGAGGAGTCTGACCTCGCGACCAGCGGCGCTTCTAATTGGACATTTTGGTCGCACCCGGTGCATATAAAAGAAGCCCTGCGGCGCGTCGCGAGCGGCGGTCCTAGGAGAAAGGGAGACCTGTTGGAGAGCCGACATGTGTGTCGCAGCGGACCCATTTTGAGAGCAGACCTATGTGTTAGAGAGGAGAGCTCGGCTCTTCGAGTCTCTGTCGGCCCCAGTGCCGAATTTGTAACGCCTCTGTATGTATGCTGTACATAAACCTTGTTTAACTCACCGTCGTCTCGTCCGCTCGTCTATCAGCTCTGCGCAGAAGCAGTCGCGAGCTGAGAAATCTACGCTACCAAACGGCTGGTGACCTTTCCGGCGGAGTTCGAAGCAGTGGCGCCTTCGGGACCGTGTTGGCGTCGCCGTCTTTCGAAACAGGGGTTGCAGCGGTGAGATTCGTAGCGCCCTTCGTAACGTCGTCGGAGGTGCGCGTCGTAACAGCGCGTGTTTTGCGTGGCAGCGTTACTGTGCATAGTCTCATCGCTGGACGTTAAATGTGTGGTTTGACAACAGTGCAACATGACTTTATGCGAGGACGATGGTGTGGCGATGGCCCTGTTACTGAAGCGAGCACGCCAGCATGCCGCTGTGTACAACCAGGTAGCTGATGGCGCGCCGCGTTCGCGGAATATATCAGGGACACAAATATTAGGTAATACTTAAGTTTCCTCTGTTCGCTCATCCTTTTAGGGGCGAAGCTTCTTATAGCGGCATCCGTTCGTCCCCCGTAGTATGTAATAAATATAACATTTTGACCTCCGAGGTGGTGCCGGTGGGAGACTTCTTCTGTGCGTTGTTGAACAATAAAAAATAGTGCTCAATGTATATGTCAATGGCTGCTAATGGGGAATAAGAGCCAGGAGCATCCGGCTTTTAGTTAACGCGCAGGCTGCGATCACCATTAGCAGCCATTGGCATGTACATTGAGCACTATCTGACAAGAAAGGGTTGCTACGTTATACTCGCTGCGTGTAACCTCCTTAACTTTAGAAAGGTTTAGCGAGCGTTGAGCCGCAGTGCCATGAATACAATGAAATTGTATATACCACGAATGAACTCGAGGTGGTTAAAAATGGGAAGTAGATAAGAAGTGCAAGCCGTAAGAAAGTAAAAGCCGAATTCTCCCCCTCTCATTTACCATTAGCAGCCATTGGCATGTACATTGAGCACTATCTGACTGAAAAAGTTTGCTACGTCATACTCGCTGGGCGTAACCTCCTTGGTTTTCGAAAGGTTTAGCGAGCGTTCGGCCGCAGTGCCATGAATACAGTGAATTAGTATATACCATGAACTCGAGGTGGTTAAAGGTCGGAAGTGGACCCGACGCGCAAGCCGTGTGCGTGTGCCACCTCTCGTTTAGTCCTTGGAATGCCTGCTGGATGGCGGTGCTTCTATATGGAGAATATATGATGAAAAGGTGGGAGACCGTGGTACTTGGAGTGTTGAATAGATGGACGAACGGACACATAGACAGATGCATGGATGGACGCATGAACGGACGCAGGGGCGGCTGCATGGACGAACGCAGGGACGGACGCACGAACAGACGCACGCACGGACGGGCTGATGGACGCATGGACGGTCACACTGACGGACGCATGGACGGACGGAAGCAAGAACGAATGGACGGACGAATTATTCGCCCCACTCTCCATCATTCACTCCGTGGATATGCTGCCAATTTTTTGTCGCTTGAGCAGCAGTAGGAGGTGTTTTGCACTTTGCGTAGCTTGGAAAGAGCAATGAAAAGCAAAAAAAAAAACGAAGTCAGTAAGCTCGCATAACGATGGGTGGTGCATGTTTTGAAACTCCTGTGAATATCTGACAAGCTTTGCGCGGCCAGCCAAGTCAAGCGAGTGCACCTTGAAAAGGCAAGTTTGTACGACATAATTTCTTTGGTTGCGATAAACACGAATGAAACAATGCTTTCAGGGAGTATTCACTTAAACACAAGCAAGCAAACAAACAAACAAACGACCACTGTTATCGCGCTGCCATGAGATGAAGTGTGCATTACGGCAAAATTTGTTTTCTATTTATTCTACTCATCCCATAGTATTAGCTGGTAAGAATACTTTGCATTGTTCACTTCGACTGCGTCGCAAAGAAAAAAGCATATCAAAATACAGTAGCATCATAAGATTGAATTGATTTAGCTTGAAATAATCATGACCAGATGATGTCACAGACATGTGGTTAGTGACACTTTGTTTTTTGAGGAGGCTCGTACTTTTTATGGTGTTGTCACTTCATTAGTCACATATAAGCAGTGGAACTTGATACGGCTACATTTGGATATTTATTTATTTTAGGAAGTGTGTCACTTTTATATGGCTAACTTAAATGCATTTATATCAGTCAGTTGAATCTGTTGAACCTTGTCGTTGAGTCAGCTTGATCCTTCCTTCTGGGTACACTCTAAGGCAAAATTACCCCAAAAAGGAGTAACGGAGCCCAATAGGCGCGCGCGATTAACGGATAGACCGCGTAGGAGCAACCACACAGAGAAGCGTGGAGCGCGAAACCAAGGGATGAACCGCCCGAGCATTGCAGGCAGCGCGAAAAGCGTTGCCAAGGTGACCAGGCCTCCCTCTCCTCCTCTGATGGCTCAGTATTTCCCTGTATTTTGCCGGTGACGGTCCGCCCTGCGTCGCGCACGGAGTGCTCGACCACGGCCGCCTGAATTCGACGATCTAAGAATTACGACGTGGAGCTTGTGTGTACGCTTGGATGAGCGTGGGCTGCTGCTTTTGCGTTTCGCTGCACCCTTGAAGTCTGGAGAAAGTCTCGACACGTCGCCACGCCACGCTGTATATCTCTGGCTTCAAGGTAGTCACGACCAAAACATGACAGCAATAGTTGGGTAGGCCAATACGGCGGCCGAGAAGAACAGGCCTATCGGATATATACTTCAGTCCGACTCAGGGCAGAAAACAGCGCTGGATTCTAAGTCAAGTGTGTTATCATTCTTTATTCTACTCTACTTGTCGCGTGTGCGATACGGATCGCACTTGGCGGCAACGGGCTCGGTCGTCTTGTAAATCGCACGCACGAAATGCATCGCGAAGGTCAGCTTCGGCGTCGGCAGTTCGCCTGTGTTTTCCGACCACCTGATAATTGGCTGCCATTGACATCGGCCTCCCGTACGCTCGCTCATCGAGTGCTCACCTGTTTTCACCGCTGCGATGAGCTTCGGGCTGACGATGTTGGGCTGACACCTCGTCGCTGTGTTGGGAGTCGTCGAAAACACGTTACGGGTTCTCGTAAAGAGCTTGGTTGTAGTATGTTGCGCGCTGTAAGTGCACCATGACTGGCTGGCGGGGCTTTCGCTAACGTCGGAACTCACTGAAAATTGGTCGCCATTACAGTTGGCTTTCCTGCCAGTCGGTCGCGGCCGCGGCGGCGGACTCGCGTTTGCGCGCTGCGCTCGCTCGAGTTTGTGGAAAAGGGCCGCATTACCGTCGATTTCTATTGCGCTAGCTCCAAACTAGCTCGGCGCTGTTAGCGGCGGTGGCCAAGCGTACGCTCGCTCTCCCGTTCGAAGTTCGCTGGAGGCAGACACTCCGCGTGCAGCGCCGTGTTTGGTCTCGCGTTTGCCTGCTCGAGCTGAACGACGTCGCTCGCTTAGGACTCGCCGACTTGTTAGCGGCACGGTGGTTTGCGGAGTTGTGACTGCGGCCGTCGCTCCTACGCTGTTGCGATACGGTGATCGAAATTAGTTTTTGACGATGTGTGACATTACGGTGAAATTATTAGCATGTCATAGCTCACATATGTTTTCATTTCACCTTGCACGTATTTCTTATATGCATTTGCATTCATCTTCTGTCACGTGTGACTCACTATTTTACATACTTATCGTGCAGCCGTGGGCACACACCATGCTGAAGACTGTGCGCTGGCGTCTGCGATGCCCGTCATACATCTCTTTCGTCAGAGCAGCTTCAGAAGGACTGTGTGACATGTGAAGGTAAAGTTATTGTGTGTCATATTTTAACGCTTGTTTTTATATTAACGTGCACGAACTTGTCTTATGCATGCATCTTCATCTTCTGTGACGTGTGCCTAACTATTTTTACTATATTGTACGTGCAGCCGTGGGAACACAACAGGCAGAAGGCTGCGTGCGCTGGCGTCTGCAATGCCTGTCATCTATTGCTTCCGTCGGAGGAGCTCCCCAAGGAGTGAACAAAATTTGACAACAAGACTGGACTTGTACACTTCCCCATGAATTCACTTAAAAGAATGGGGAAACTTCATGTGTATTTAAAAAAATAAAAGATTTCGATGTCTCATTTTTGTCTTTCGTTGTTGCCGTGACTGTGAAAGCAGTTACACATAGGTGGCTACTGTTTCGCGTGTTCTTTTCTGCGGAATTCGTAGCTCACTGCGCAGAAAAACAGGCAAAAAAGGATTAGGCCTGGCGGAAAATAAACAAAACACAATGCTTGAACTGGGGACACAAAGTTCATCCGATTGGAGTATATGATTGGATCAACCGTTCGTCCGGCAAGGTGCAACTGTGAGGACTAACTGTTGCCCGGTATGGTGGAAATGTAGGGATTAACAGTTGCTCTATAAGGTGCAAATGTGAGGACTAAATGTTAGTCCTTTGGGGCGTACTGTACGACTAACAGTTACTCACTAAGCTGTAAATGTGAGGACTAAATGTTAGTCTCTTGAGGGGACTAAGTGTTAGACCCGGTGCTGTTAGTACTTAAAGGTATTAATGGTTGTGGCAGCCCCATTAGTCCCCAAAAGGACGAAACACACACCCTTTTGCCTTAGAGTGTATTTTGTTTTACATTACGTTGCCATAGTGCTTGTGATCAGTACAGAGTATTCTGACTATTGAGACAATTTCGGGAAGGTAGAAACTGCTGGTGTTGTGTCTGGCTTTTCTTCTGTCATCATTACACGAGTGCTGTTTACTTTTGCAAGTCACCCATTCATAACGAGTCACCCATTCAGAGACCTAAACAGAGCAGCTGGGGTTGTTCAATATGCTAGTATTCCACGTGTTTCATTACAAAGGGGTATGATTGTTGATGATTAACGTCCAAAAACAATAATATGATCATCAGAAACACTGTAGTGGGGAGGTACAGAAACTTTGACCACCAGAAGCTCAATATTGGGCACATAAATCTAAGAACAAGGGCCTCAAGCACTTTTTATTCATAGAGGTTGTGTTTACTAACAAAGCGAATTTTACTAACAATTGCATCCCTTTACACTTTAATGATAACTTCACTGCGATCAAAAATTGTCGGAGTAGTAGCACACAGAACAAAAATTCGCTCCTGATGTTGTTTTGAATTTCTTCACCGTCATGCATTCTTCACCCTCTGTACTTTAAGTGAAAAGTTTACAGTTTACTACCTGAGAGCATATAATTTTGCACTTGTTTCATGTTTTGTTAGAAAGTCTGCAATGGTACCGTCAAGTGTGAGTCAGTTCTAAAACATTAATTTTTATGCATAAAATAAGCATAACGGACTTTTTCGTATCATTTTCAGGAAGAAATTTATGGGAAAGCAGCAGGAGTTGCTCACCTACATTTTTGTGTACAAGACAGTATGTTATGGCAACACTCCTCTGTGCGTCACTCTACCGAACATTGTGTACATCTTACAACATTTGGGCTAATACTCTCACTGTGTTTTGTTATACACGCCGAGTGTTGTGCATAGTACTGTAAGGAACTTGTAAAATAGCTTGCCAATTTGAAAATTACGTTGTTAGAAATGACACTAGATAGAGCTGGCTTTATAAGCAAACTATTCCGAAGAAGGACAGTTGGGCGAGTTGATTAGTAATAAGAGGAGAAAAAAGAGTGGAAAAGAGGCCCATATCCTAGTGAAATGAGAATGAAATGCACAGGATAATGCGCTACTAGAAAAAGGAAGTGTGATGCCAACCGCAAAAAAACAAACAAAACAAAAACAAAATACACACATCTAGTACGAAAAAATTGCAAGAATAAAGTATCATTCAGTCGCAGAACTAGTACGAACGTGACTAAAATAACCATACATCTGGGAAACTTGAGCTTATAGTACTGCGTTGCCCTGTTCTCATCATTTATATTTCTGTAATTGTTTCTTATCACACTTTCTTTTAAACTATGGACTGAAGTCCTCACTGCTTTACACTTTGTATACATTTGTGGTTAAATTAGCGTCAGCCTCATGGCATACCAAGCTCTAGGACACAATATGCTAACCACCATCTGCTATATATAGGAAGCTTTAAGTTTTAGGGCTGTGATTGCTTAATTTCAAGTTGACTACACAGCTCAGGTACTTCAATTAATTTTAATATGGTGATTATGCATAGGAAATGAAATAAGAAATTAAGGAGGAAGAACTTCTTAGGTTGCAGATGACATTGGCTAGCATCAAAATATTGTAAACAGACATGTCTGTCCTAATTATGTACAAATAAAACATCGGTGTATTACAGCTGAGTGATAATGCCAGCAAGTTCCCAAGCATAGGTAATTCTTGAAAATTACGTTATTTTTCAGATAAGTGTGAGTACACACGTGAAGCCATATATGAATGCAATGTTGTTATTTTGTTGGCATGATTGAACACTGTTACAAATTTTGGTGAGCGTATGTACAGCAAACTCAACAGGTCTCATTCCGACTTTTATACAAAACACTGAACTTATGATCACATCACACAAGCTTTGATGCCGTAGGGCAAACCAATGCAATAAAACAACTGCAACATGCCTAACTAGATGCTTGCATCTTTCATAAAAGTAATGCTAAAGTAATGCTAGCCTTATTGTACCAATTTGCTAACCGTTATGTGTAGACTTACACAAAGTTTGTTGTATATACCATTTCTTTGGATTGTGCATATATGTTTTAGATTGTGCACTGTGAAGTGCACTTGTTAGAGTGTGTTATGATGAGATTTTTGACAATAGTTTCATCTAGCTACCCTGAGGTGAATATTATATGGTGCTTGGGCCGTGCTCTGTATGTTCCTAGTGTTTTTAATTAAATATGGGTACTGCATGCAAATGTGTAAATATACGTATGCTTACACTTAAATAAGAACTGAGGCTGGTATGGTTCCAATAAAATATTTCAAACACTGTATCTTTCTTCATTTGACGTATGCAAGGGGAATTGTTGAAATTCTGCTTGATCAAGGATATGGCTTGTGCTTTTGTTACCAAGCAAGTAAGGCAGATGTTTTACTCGTCAAAATTATTGTGGAAGATAAATAGGTGACAGGCAAGCAGGCAGAAAGTTTTTGCTCTGTTCAAGTGGCGTGTTGCGCAAATGATTTTCAACATACTACGCAGGCGACGACACAGTGCTAGAATGAGTAAGGTTTTCCAGCATTGCGTCTATCTGCAAACTGCTCGGGGTTTTTGTGTTATGTCAATGAAATTCTGAATGGCAAAGAGGCCAATTACCTTCTTCTGTGCGTATGGTATACTAGCAGTTAAAAACATTTTTTTTAACGAAGAACAGCTGTTTTGTAGAGAAAGACTGTAACTCTGTACTTGCTTCTGATTCGTGCTACATCATCTGTGCAACAGGAGTGCCAAGTACATGTGCTGGTTCATAAGGGCGATGTGCTTGCGAATGTACCTAATTATGTAGAGGGACACCTGTCAGCTGCTGATTTGTGGTGGTTGTGCTTCACATTGGGACATGCTCTAGGCATTTATTTCAACGCATTTGTGTAATATTTAACAATAAAGGTTGATCAGTAAGATTGTGGGGAGTCAACGAGTGCTAAATCAACTAAATATTGAATTTGGGTTAGAGAACCACTGCGTGGCGAGCTAAAATGGTAGTTGCGAATAAGTGGTAATTGCGAATACAGATTGTTGTTCACCTGCTCAGAAGGCAGGTGCTGCTGCCTTTGCGTTTGGCTCGTGACAGTATGCGTGCGGTAAATGCATTTAGTGTAGGCGCGTTGGTGTCATTGTATCGCCTAGGGGGAAGAAGTGCGAAGTCCGCTCCGCACATAGACTTAATAGGGAGGGTGGGCGCTGCGACAAACGTTCATCTTTCCCCTCTCCCGCTGAATAGGAATCCTGTGCACGCCTATGGGCATCTATATGTGTAACGTTTATTTTTATTATATGCCATGAGAAACGGCGGCGGTGGTGCATACACCAGTGACAGATGGGAACGATGGATGATGGCACGCTAGCACTCAGCGGCCGCTCATAGTCATGACAGAGCCTTGAAATGATCAAGATGTGTTGCCCAGTGTTTCGTCCTCGTCTCTGAGGAAATCTGTGCGGCTGCAGTGCCAGACAACTATCTACAATGGAAGCAGAGGCGGTCTCGAACAGCTCAGAACACGTCGCTGCCACAGGACGCGTGCAGGTCGAGGCAGAAATACCGAAAATAGCTCCACAACATACGCCCATGGAATGCACTAATGTTCGGCCATCTGAAGATACCTTTTGTCACGCTGGTATTCACAAACTTTGGGCGAGTGAAGAATTGTAGATGTATGCAAAAGTGCTCAAGTGGGCACACGTTTACCATTGTTCTAGCGGCACGGCACGATGAGCCAAATAGTTCAAAGCCAAAGGTGTTAGCCATGGCCTGCATGACACCCTTCAGTTTATGCAGTCGTCTTGCACAAGCGCCGACACATGTCACTGCTACGAGAACAAAATCTTGACGTGTTGTAGACATTTTAGGAGCCACTTTCTGTGTACATATAAGCCCCCATGCTAAACCAGACAAAGTAGTGGTGGTGCTGTAATGTGTTGGTTGTCGTGTGTGAATTCAGTGCGTGTGGTCCCGAATTTGATTCCTGTGTCGTGCGTACTCGTATGCAAATCTAATATTTGTGCGTGAATGCGAGAGTGTACATTTTCTAATATGTCCCTGCGGTGAATAATAACAATATGTATCTCCAAAACACTAGTTTCGGACCTGAAATAATTTTTTTCTTCGCGGCAGCGTATTAAGGGGGTTTCTTAAGGCTCTCAAATGAAGCAGGAAAACTTCTGCTACGTGTCATTCAAGCCCCCAAATCGCGTTAAAAGAAAAAAACCAACGTTACCTGCTAAATTTTCTTTTTTGACTCCATTTACTTCGTAAACGAACCTTGTTAAGGCTTCTGCGAACACAAATCGGCCGTGTATCTCAAAAACGGAGCAATTTTATCATCAATATACATACCGTAGCTTTATTACTCAATTCTAAGTCAAATACGAACATTATTTGTCAATGAATGAGTTTAATAAAGTAGGCCAATTGTTGGAAGCACTCGAAGTGGACGGATTTCACTTCAATAGGCCCAGCCATCTTGTTCTACGTAAACCTCCCAAAACCTCATTTGAAGGGGGTCTTGCGTATTACTTCTGTGGTGTCAAAGCGAGGAAAATAAAACTCCCCAGAGACCCTACAAAAACAGCGCCAACAAGGGTGTTAGTGAAAACTTCATTTTAAAGGGCATTTCACTTATTATCTTTAGGTTGCACGCTCGAACACGAGCCAAGAACTCCATAAAAGGTTAAAACATATTCACTGTGTAGTTTATAACCGCCAGTCCAAGCTCATTCGCTTAAAGAAGCTGAGGGCTGCTTTCATCGCTTTCACTCACTGACTTCTCTGGATGACATTCCCGAATGGTTTCTGCCGTTATTGGTCTGCGATTTATGCGAGTTAGCCCCGCTGGAAGTGATTATCCCTGCGCAAAGGGCCCCTGTGGCTTTCTGGGCAGGTATACTTGAAGGCCCCACACCCAAGATCTTCGAGAGTAAAGGGTCGATCATCCAGACTCTCTAAGGCGCACTGGAGAGTCGGGTGATCTTCGTCAAAGCCTGGACGATGGCACAGGACATTATCAAGAGTTTCTACGCAATGACAGTTATCACAGTTGGGGGAGTCAGCCATACCGATAGGATATCTGAATGAACTGCTAAAAGCAACGCCGACCCCCAACTGACACTTCATTGTTGAGTCGCGTCACAAAGCGAGGCAGCTGTAAATGGAGGAATGAACCGAGTTTCTGAGGTGTAGAGCCAAGTCCAGTGGAAGATTTCAATGCATAAGTGTGGCATTATGTGCAATGTGGCAGGCAAAGTTCTCTCACAGCATCAATCCTTGACTGGAACGCGAGCTGTGTGGGCCATCCGGCAGCGTTGTCGCCGAGGTGGTTACCACTGATCCCACATTGACACAGTAGCTATTCAAATATTATGTCATGCCCTTGGCTAGTGGCGTGATGACATATTTATTGACTTGAGACATCATCCTATGGTAGCTCCGGCGTCGTTAACTTCGCACTCATTGAAAAGCCACCTTGCTGTAACAATATATAGCCCACTTACAAGGATATTCTTGCATAAAAAATCCAACTGTGGCTAAAAGGGCAGTGAGCTCGAAACCCGCAGCTATTGTGACGTAAGAAGTCCTGAACTTGACGGTGATTGACCGAGAATAAATCATGAAGGCGCCCGTCGAACTTCCCGAGACTGAACCGTCTGTACGAATATGAGTTCGGTTTGCATATGATATAGACAAAAGGTTCAATGAGATCTCTTTGAAGGCTGCAGATGACAGGCTGGCCTTTCAGTGTATCCCCGGCTCTTCAAGATGCACAGGGAGTCTTTGCAGGCACCACTCTGCGCATAGCGGTATGGTTGCGGGTGAGAACCTTCAGGACAAGGAATGCTGGTTAGCCGCAATCTTTCTGGAAAACTCTGCTTTCGGTCTTTCTAGTGGCAGACCAGCAAGGTGGCGGTTAGGAAGTCTGAATATATAGAGAATACGTGCCCGGAGTGTGTCGACGGTTATGTATGTCATAATCGGGTACTCTGTGGCAATGACAGTTGTTGTGACGGTGTTAGCACACACAGGTAATCCCAAACATGTGCGAAGAACTAGGTCTTGAATGCTTTGCAGGATCCAGATGTTAGGTTTTCCGCACTTGGAAGCAAGGGTGTGCCATATCGCAAATAGCCTAAAAAGAGCACTCTGTACAGCTCAAGCATGGCTGACCCGGATGTTCCTCACGTTTTACCTGCAAGAAATTTCATTATGTGGGTGATAGAGGTGTGCCTCTTCAAGTGCGAGATGTCAGCACTCCACGAAAGCTCTCTGTCAATATTGATGTCCAGGAATAAATGAGGTATCGTACACCAAATTCTGACATTCTCATTAGACGCGGCAGGCCAGAACATCGACCTGCGGGTGAAAAAAAGTACGGCGGATTTATTCATAGAAAATATCATCCGTCGAGCACGAAAATACTTCCACGTTATTGTCGCTGCTCTTTGGAGCCGTGCACACACCCGGGGTCGCGTCACTGCCGAAGCCCAGATGCAGTGTCATTGGCGTACACAGAAAGGTTATTTGATCAAGGCAGGACCCGGGCAAGTCTAATAATTGTGAGGTTAAAAAAGTAGCGCTAAGAACCACACCCTGTGGGACGTCATGAGAGGCGTAATGGTCATAAGTGTGGCCTTCTGTAGTATGCATGAAAAACGATCTCTCCAAAAGGTAGCTCCGAATCCAATGAAACATTTCTCAACTGATTCCAATATTTTCCAAAGCGTCGAGAAAGGCGTCGGACATTACGTTCTCATAGGCCCCTTTCACGTCAAGGAACTTAGCAACGAACATTCGCTTGGGGGATTTCTGCTGTTGCACAAAGGTCACGTGCGCGATGTCATTGTCTATAGAGAAACAGCTCGTCGAAAATGAGCTATAGCATCTGGTTATATATTATACCACTCTAGGTATCACTCGAGGTGTGTGAGGACCATTGTTCTTTTTACTCTACCCACGCAGCTAGACAGCGCAATAGGACGGTATGATGCGAGGTTCAGCAGCCACTTTCCAGGCTTGAGGATTGGTACCAAGTGGCTGGATTGCCACCTATCAAGAATTACGCCCCTAGTCCATGACTGGTTGTAGCATTCGAGTAGCAGGCCTCGGCCCTGTCCTGAAAGATGACATAAAGCAGCATATCCGATGCCGTCCAACCCAGGGGACGATGAACGCCTGCGGGTGGCTATGGCCGCGCCCAGTTCCTCGAGTGAGAACAGTGCATTCAGTTCACGGTCATGCGCTAGAGGAGCATCGCCGAGAACCTCGTCACTAATGTTGACCACATTACCCGAAATCCTCACACAGAAATCTTCGGTAATCCCAACTTGCAGGCGGCTTTTTTGGAGAGCAGAGTGCGAAAGGGATGTCGTTGTTGTGGAGTCGAGCGAAAATCACGCACTGTTCACCATACAAGAGACATAGGTTTGCGAGGATTGAGTGATTTGCAAAATTTATTGCACCATTGGCTCCACAGCTTGTTCATTCGATGTTACATTTTCTTTTGTAGACGTCGAGCATCTGTGAGGTGATGAATTGAATTGGTGCACCTCTACTTCCTTTCAGCCCGCCTTCAAATCGTTCGTAATCGCTCAAATTCCACATCTCAACCCCACTCAACTGCTCTCAACTGCTTCCATTGCATTCACATTTATCTACTTTAGGCCACACGCGACAACTTCACATGCATCATTGACCTTCGTCTTATACATACTCCAATTACCTTTTCTTTGTACTGGAGAAGAGGCATTTGATAAACCTGTGACCTTCAAATACCATGAACAATAGTCACTATCATAAGTCTTAATATAAGTGAACCTTCGCAATTTTTTAGTGATTCGCCGTGACACCAGCGCCAAATCTAAACTATTGCTGTAACTCAAACAACGTATATACGTTGGACTGCCATCATTATTAATGTGAAGTTCGTGGCGTGAGGCGCATTGAGCAAGTTTGTGGTCCCTGGAATCAATTTTGGTGCTACCCCAAAGGAAGTAATGATCACTCAAATCAGCAGAGATAATCCAGGAACCAGGTGACTCCGTTTAGATGTCATGCAGTATTTCGCTGTCCAACTGAATAGATGGAGAGATATAAGCGCCGGTAAGTGTCAAGGCCACCTTCTGCATTGTACCACAGAGGCTCACATGCTGATTTCCATTGTGGTGTTGCACCAACAGGGGAACAGGGTAATATTGAGTGGATATAAACAATTATTTTGCTGGGTTCACACAAGTCGATGAAGTGAAAAATTGGGAGCCAGAGAGCTTGATCGCTTCTGATAAGTTTGGTTCATGTAATACTATTATATATAATATGTTCCAGAAAACATAGGGGCGAAAACAGGAAATCCATGATTTAAGTCTTCTGGCATTCCACTGAAAAACCATCGCACTACGCAATTCTTCAAGGAATGAACAAGGTGTGTGAAGCCCCGGCTTTTACGACACCGCCAATGTGTATGGTTAACAGGATGAATATGTTGGGAACGCGAACCTGTCACCACTGTATTATCATCATATTGAGATTGGTTATAGGAGGGTGAGGATTAGTGCTTTATTAAAATACACCCTGATATTTCAGAATGCGTAAACACAAGTAACAATGCACGAAAGTGTTGCGTAGTAGTAAGCTGTGTTTGCATATGCAGTATTCAGTGACATTTACCTGATTTCGTTGCTAAGACACATGAAGTGGCGACTGGTTGATATTCCTCAACACATCTTTTACCGTATGTATGATCTTGGGCTGCACTTTAGGTAATATTTATGTCTGAGTTTTATTTGAAGACTGTTGACAAAATATCTGCTTGAAACTGTAATAAAGGCTGTTTTTAAGAAACAGTCACAAGATATCGCCGAATGGAAAGTTACAAAATGTCAGTGCTGCATACGAGCATACTTCCATTGACATGAATGTGGTATTTTGGTCGTTCAAGAGTAATGCTAATGTTCTTTAAAACATTTGAATATTTGTTCTAAGTATAGGAAATTGTAGAGGTGCTTTGAAAATACATGCCTTAATATGCGAAAACTATTCAATTGATACTCGACTAGGATTCTTGTTTGAATTGGTGTCAACCCCATTGGATTCTTTTTCGGTTTGGTTCTGATATTCACTATTCGAACACCTCTAGTCTTGAGTGAGGAGAAAAATGAAATATAGAGAGCACGTATAGCAGAAATTGAAGCCACAAAAATATGTATATGACGTTTAAGAGAACAGAATGAAACGAATGCCAGTGTTCTATTGTTCTATCGCAGAAATACTAAACAAACAAAAAATCACCGCTATCCACGGACTAAATGACTATGAGTTGCAGAAGCTTCGGATGACGTTGAATCAATAAATAAATAAATAAATAAATAAATAAATAATAAATAAATAAATAAATAAATAAATAAATAAATAAATAAAATAATAAATCAAACAACTTTATATTCACCAAAAAAAGCGATCATTGGCGGTGATAAAAGGTGGCAGGGAAAAAAGCTGTCCCATGATAGTTTGACAAAGCCCCAGCCACTCAACGGCGGTAAAACGAGAGGGTACAACATTTGATCTCAGAGAATAAAAAAAAAGATGCTTAGCACTTCAAGTATGCGTTACAAAGTGCAATGCGCAAACGAATACAAATATGCATGCACGTATGATAGACATAGACATATATGCAGAGTATACGAATAATGAAAGAAAAACAACTTGCAAAACACTTGTATGTTCCAGTGTTACAAAAATCAACTTTGAATAGTTAGGTGAACAGCCCTCTAATTTCTTTCTTAGTGTGGAATAAAACATCTCTTTTTTGCATTCCGAAATAAATTATTGTTGTTGGGATGGTGTGTCGGATGCGTTGCGTTCTAGAGTGTGTGCGTGAGAATCGAACGGGCCAAGGTGGTAGATATCGGACATGATAAGTAACTTCGCTTTGCTTAAGGTTCGCGAGTTGAAGAAATATGTCTGATTTTCCGAGTGTTGTCTTTTTATAGCAGCAGAGCAATTTTAAAATATAAAAATCTGAAATTTTAACGATTCAATACTGTTTGAAAAAAGGGGTGGTGTGTTCTAGGTATGGAGCATTTGAAATCATTCAAACCATTTTCTTTTGTAACACGCTCAATTTTGGCATGTTAAGCACTGTAGTTTTACCCCACACCAGGAAGCAGTAATTTAGATTGAAATTAAAAGTGCATCGTAAAGTAACTTTTTTATTGTAGATGGCAGTAGGTGTCGATGACGGTTGATTAGTCTTATGCACTTAGCCAATTTCAATGTAACCGCATTTACTTGCTCATTCCATGACATGTGCTTGTGGAATATGACGCCAAATATTTTAACGCATTTTTCAGTGCGAACTGTTAACGATTCTAGGAAAAGCTCCTCAGGTACTACAACCAGCATTCCGCGAGCACGATATGCAACACACTTAGCTTTGGCTTCATTTATTACAAGGCTGTTCGCTTTGCGCCAATCATTCAGCTTCGCGCAGAACGTGCTTGCTTCAGCTTGAATACTACAGCTTTTCTGGTCTTTAAAAAATACGGTGCAATCATGAGCGTAAATGATGAACTGAGAAGTGGTGTTTAATATTTGGATATCATTTATGTAACAGAGGAAAAGTATTCGCCCTAAAATGCTCCCTTGAGGTACTCCACAAGGGAGCCTCAATTGTGATTCGTGAGTACCTAATTCGGTAAATTTAAGTCTATCGTGTAGGTAAGAGCGAAGAAGTTTTATCAGTAAACCGTTAATCATCATTCTTTTCTTTCGTCTGTCTGTTTGTTGGTGCATCCGTCCGGCCGTTCGTCCGTTCATTCGCTTGTCGGTCTGCCTGTACATCTCTCCGTCTGTCCATCCACACCTCCTGAGTGAGTTATCGAACTAAGCGGTCGCATACGAGGGAGGGGGGAGAGACCCACGGCTTTAAGAGCTTCGCCTCTGAACGGACGGCGCTTGAGCTTCGCCTTCGACAGGTGATACGTGCTGTGAGTGTATTCATTCGGGCTAAAGGGTTCCATTAAGCACAGCACATCTGCCTTCTAACGCGATAGGGTTAGATAGCTCGTGTCGCAGAAATTCCACCGTCGGGGTCGGTACCATTAGTTGTGAACAAAAAATCGTCCGTGAGATAAATATCGAGAAAAAAGCAAATAAAATAAATAATAATATTTGTGGTCGCACTGAAAGTCGAACCCGGGCTGTTCAAGTGGTAAGCAGGTATTCTACCGCAAAGCAACGATGTTACTTGCAGCTGCTTCGGGAAAAACACTACATAAATACCATGTTGTGGAAGAAGTCTCGTTAATGAATTTTGTTCGACAAGAGTTACGACGAAAACGAGCCAATTCGGTGATTTGTAGGCGCATTTGGCAGACCATCAAACTACGTCAAAAAAAGCCGAGATAGTGCAGCCATCGCCGCTAAAAACACACAGGAACTTTCAAAGGCCTCTAAAAATAGAAAACTATGTCCATCTAGCGTAAAATATATGCCTTTCCAGAGCCGTTGATCAAGCAACCAGCAAATGCTAGATAATGAGCTGCCATCTGTGAGACGTTGTGTGACTCTTGCTA
Source organism: Rhipicephalus annulatus (assembly GCA_013436015.1). Classification (NCBI taxonomy): domain Eukaryota; kingdom Metazoa; phylum Arthropoda; class Arachnida; order Ixodida; family Ixodidae; genus Rhipicephalus; species Rhipicephalus annulatus. The sequence goes on along the minus strand of WOVY01000522.1, from coordinate 99,555 downwards.
TCGATCAAAAACCTCTATGTACCATCTGCGCGAGCATGAGTGTGTGCATGTGTCTATGTGCCATCTGTGAGACATTGTGAAAAACGTGTCTCGACTACAGCACAGCGCCGTTCTAGCAGAAAAAAGTGGCCACACTGCACAATCATGCTCATAAATGAGTGCCTGCGGGACATCCATGTCAAGTAGTGTCCCGCAGCTAACGAGCTAGAAAGATGCTAACGTTCAAGCACCAGCAACTGGGAGCACTACCCACACTGCCTTATTTGCGACACTTCATGCAGCATCTGCGTCAACAGGGGCTCGACGACGAGGGAGGCCATGCATGACCGAGGCGCCAAAGGCAGAGAGAAAAGCACGGTATGCTGAGGCCATGCGACGAAAGCTGCGGGAGAACCCCCAATTGTTGGCTGAACAGAGCGAGACAAAATGACAGCGGCGCAATGTGGACCCGGAATTCAGAGCAAGAGAAGCCACGGCGATGCGGCGTAAACAAAAGGAACACGCAAAACGAAACGTCATGAAAGCGGAGGTCAAATGCCAACAACGCCATGAAGGCGCCTTGCTGAGAGTTAGGAAAGCTCAAATGAAGCGTAGTCGCCGTGATCTGGATCCCCTAGTACGAGCGCGGAAAGCCGATCACAGGTGTCAGCGACGCAAAAGTGACGCAGAACTTAGATCTCGAGAAGCAGAGGCCAAGCGTTAGCGTCGTCAAGACAACCCTGACATGGCAGCGAAAGAAGCCGAGGAGAGGCGTCAACAGTGCCAACAAAATTCTGATTTGAGGTCTCGTGAAGCCACGGCCCGACGACTTAGGCGACGAGCCAAGGCAGAACAAACACCCCGGGAGAGGTTATAACAGCATGTGAGAGCTACTAATATGTTTCACAAACACCTCACAAACAATCAATTTGGCCACTCGTGCTCCATGTGCGACCGTATTTTGCACAAGAGCGATCTAAAGCTTCTTCCAGAAACGCATGCGGAAGTGGTTTCCGATGCATTCCTCACGGATGTGTCTGGATTCCAGCTGTGTCGCATTCGCATGCATAGCATCCAACGAGACCGCGTGCCCAACTTCTCGACCACGAACAGGTATGCGTACCCTCCAAAAACGTCTCATTTGCCAAAGCCTAATCTCATGAGCGAGCGCCTTGTGTCACCGCTAATACCTTTCATGTAAATTACGAGACTACTTTCCAGTGACAGCGGCCAGTTCGCCATTAGGAGACTGATTGTGAACGTTCTGATCAGTGTCAACACAACAGTCTAAATGCTTCCTCAAGATGTCGAAGGGGATGAAGCTCTGTGCGTCCACAGTAAACGTAGAATGATATAGGAAAGTGTAGACATTCATGGTATAGTCAAAAAGTATGAGTTGCGAACACAGCTCGCGTTTCTCAAACAATATACACTATATCGTTACTATGGAATCGCAATCAGTAGAGAGAAAATAGACAAAGTTTTCGGAAACCTGGCAGAGCCAAACAACAAAAACTGAGAGGATGTAGACTTCCCAGAAGACCAAGACAATCCCATGGAGGCATCGTTGGCCATGCCACTCGGGCAACAGTCACTTGTAATGGACGACAGCAATGTTCTCGTAATAGCCCCAGGGGAAGGTGTAACGCCACTGAACATTGCGTACGATGAGCATGCGGAAGAGCTGTCGTTCCCTCAAATATACCTCCGTAAGCCTCGAAACATCAACCCGGCCAGCAAGCCTAGTGTATACACAATGGAATCGAGCAAATGTCGGTGAACAGACCGAAAAGGTGCGCCAGCTTTTCACATGCCAAAGTGGATGGCAGCCAAGGTGATGCGCACGCAAACTGCTTCATCGGCAAGCGTCTTCTTCAGAAACACGACTGGCGTAGGCGTTGCCACCAAGGCGCACTTGTAGGACCGACAATTTCTCGAAAGCACAGTGGAACACGACATGGCGTCCATGCACGGTGTCCTAAACGCAGTATAGTACTGGTATCGGCGCAAACAGGACGTTTACGCGATGATCCGCCAGCTCGGCAAGCCACCAGCGTTATTTCCTTTGTCAGCCTCCGAAATACACTGGGTTGGCTTGATGAAGCTATTACAACGTCTATACATTGATCCGCACCATCCTGAAGTGTCATTCGAGCAGCTAAGTCTTTATTTAAAGTCTATGCTTATGAGCGATGACCCAGTGGTTTGCTCAATGTACTTCGACCACATCTTGCAAGTGATCATGCAGATTCTGCAGCACAAGACGGTGTCCCCGTTCCCCCCTATGTGATCTAGGAGTACTTCGAGCGCATTGAGTTTCAGCACCGGGGCAGTGCTCATGCTCATCTACTCCGGCTCGATAATGCACCTAATAAGGACATTGGTCCTGAAACGCCCCAAACTATTCGTATGGCCGAACATTTGATTTGTTTGGACGCTGAAAGCTTCCGAAGACCTCGATGTCAGACTCACCAGCTTATGCAGACATGTTACAAAAATGGCCGAACCTAATGCCGATTCAACGCGCCTTCACTTCTGGCTGCCCACGCTGAAGAAGATAAGACATCACAAATAAAACTAAAAGAAAGGTGCAGCAATATTCACGCTGCTCTTGAAAGGACAGTGTACGATCCGATGGAGCATATTGCGTCAACCCAATGGCCTTGCACATGACCAAGTGGATATTGAAATTATACGGGCTGATGTTTCTCGCCAGACTCTAATGATGAAACAGGATTGAGATCAGGTTCACTTTGATAATTTCAACCCGTGGATAGCCTCATACTAGACTCAAGCATGGGCCTGCAAATAATATTGGGCTTGCACGCCTGTGCCTCATGCGTTGTTGAGTATGTTGATAAGGCAAATCGAGGTATGTCAAACTTGCACAAAGAGTTACCAACAGTTGTGGATGAATCTACCGAATCTAGCTTAACTTATGCGCAAGCTATCCGGCAGCTTAGCGTACAAATGTTGAAAGAAGTCGAGATGTCGGCGCAAGAGACGGTCTAGTATGTGCTCGGCCTTGGCATGTCACACACAAGTCGTGCCGTAGTCACAGCCAACACCACGTGGCCGGAGCAGTGAGTGCGCATCCGAAAATGTCCGGCAATAATGGATCGCAAAGGGTTAGATGAGACTAGCACGGACGTGTGGTGCAAGACTAACATACAAAAGTATGAAGACCGTCCGGACGATTAAGCTGCATTAACGCATGCCGAACACTTCACGTCATTCAACAACGGCCGAAGGAGAGCGCAGCTTGCGGTTCTTCGCTACAACACCTACCCACTATTTGACATGCCTAACTACAAGCGTGAGCATGTGCTCCTGTTTCACCCATTTCACCGTGAGGTGGATATCCTGGAGAACAACATGTTCGTTGACATTTGTGACAATGGCCTGTCACAAATGCTGGCTGTAAAAGCTCCGTAAAGCAGTCCAAGCATAACATTGCGGAAATCGAAGAGATGTGCAACAATATCATTGATGGTGAAGCTGCTCACCGAGAGGCTTCAGCGAGGCCGACAGAGGCGGAACACTGATTGAATGACCGACTTGGGGACTTAAATGACGACTTTGACATCTTAGGCGAGCCCGGAGAAGGAACAGCCATGCAGCAGGGTGAGCGACAGAACTCACGCTGCGGTCACAAAATATTCGGCCTCCCAAATGCGCACCGGCGTCATGACCACCGACAGCTACTTGCAGCGCATTATAATGATGAATGCTGGTCGATTCGACATTGCGCGAAGGATAATTCATCGCCTTACCACACCCAGCTCTAAACCACTGCAAGTATTCTTTACAGGAGCTGCCGGTTGTGGCAAGACTTTCGTTTCGCGTACAATCATGGATGTGTATAACCGCTACTACTCAAGTGAAAACAGACATGTCAGCATCAACGCCTACGTTGCCTGTGCGACTACCGGAAAAGCAGCCGTGGCGATCAGGGGGGGGGGGGGGGCTACCTCACACGCCACCTTCAAGCTAGTCATATCCGGCAAAAATCCAGACAAGGGACTCGGCTCGAGCGACGCAAATTTCTTTCGCTGCGTCTTCAGAGACATCCAGTGTATTATAATTGATAAGATTACCATATTGTCGGCGGACACACTCGTGATGATTAATCACCGACTACGCACCATCTCTTTAAAATTTGCGGAACCCTTTGGTGGATTCGACGCACATGATGTGCGCCGGTCTGAGGCAACTTGTACGAGTAAGGGCAGCTGAAGTGTACAGGTGCCCTAGATTGCACAAAGTGTATTCGACTAGGAAAGTATGCATTGGCTTAACCTCTCATACCACCAACTCAAGTATGTCGTGCGCCAGAGCGAAGAGTGGTTCGCCGCAGTGCTAACGAAGATTGGAGACGGGAGGGGACTCGCTTCGGACGTGGTGTCTCCCCTGGAAAGACGCTTTGCAACAACCGAAGAGGCCATTAGGAAGTGTCCATCCGGAGTGCGCCTGTTCTAGGCAAACAAAGATGCTCAAACCTCCAAAATCGCAACTGCCAAAGCCTCCAACGAATACGCCGTCCAAGCCTCCAACGAATACACTGTGCCAAAACCATTTGTGGCCACAGGTCCTACGAAGAATATACGCAAGCGAAATCCACAGCCACCACCATGTCGAAAACAGACACGGCAAACTTAAATCACAACACACTGCTGTGCCTTGGGGAGCCCTACATGGTTGTACAAAATATCAATGTGCCCGGTAGCCTCGTCACTGGCAGTGTGGGAATACTGAAGCATGTTCAAACAGACACCGACAACAAGCCGCAACTGCTTATGGATAGAGTTTCCCACAGGTGTGGGCTCAGTGGCCCTGCTAAAAGGGCGACGTTACCGGGAAAGCCATCCCAACATCGACGTCAACTAGGTTCCCATCGAACTAATAACCATCGGGTGTCACCTAAAGGGAAAAGGACTGAGCCACATAACCGCCAAGCGCAAACTATTTCCAATCGTCCAGGCGAGCGCAATCACCATCCATAAGTTCCACGGAGGCACTTACGATGAGGTGGTTGTCAATTACTCAAAGTCGCAGAACCAAAATCTTGTATACGTAGCTCTCAGCAGGGTTACCACGATTGACAGATTATATCTGATGAACAAAGAAAATGACCATCGCTTGTATCACATCAAGGATAACCCTAATCACGCCCTTGCCGACGAATTCAGAGGCTCGACCAGCATTGTCTCGAAGCCATCAGGGCCGAGTGCAACCATATTCTGGCCGCCTACTTCGTCACAGTCAGCTCTGTCAAAGTGCACTCTTTGGGTGCACACAATGCAGACGTCGCCAGTAATTTCATTTTAACGAATATTACCGCACTGTGCTTCCCTCAAACCTGGATGGATCCAAACTACCCATGCAATGTGGATGGGTATCGCTTCATCAGTGCTGCAAAACGCTTTTACAACCGTGCTGCTGGTGTGGCCATATACGTGAAACGGAAAGTGCGAGCGGAGGCTGTCTCTTTGGTCCAACAGGCGCACGAGTGTAGAGAAGTTTATGCCGTACGACAAGGCAGTGTGGTGATTGCGTGCGTATACATCGCGCCCAGAACATGTGTGACCACGGCTGCTGACCTCGTCATGAGAGAGCGGCAGCCCTGCAGAGGGTCTGAAGCCTAACTTTTACAAGCGAGGCATGTTATGCTAGGGGCTAGTCATGCGCCGTCGCCGTACGCAGCCTCCCCTCCTCCTCCGCCAGCCATCTGTTCATCCCTTCCTCCTCTCAACACAGCGCGCTGCGTTGGCTTCTCCTCTCCGCGCACCGCGCGACCTTTACAAGCGCAGGCCGGGGCCGGCGCTGGCTATAAATAACAGTGTCGGGGCGCGCCGCCCTTCGTTGGTTGGTTTGTGCGGTCGCTCCACGTCCGATGTCACTCGTGAAAATGTATGCTAACGATTCCGCACCAACGGCGAGAACTGCGTCGCTAGCGTCTGCGGAGTCGACGTCATGACGATGTACCTCGCGCTCAACTTATCGCGTGCCACCGCGAAGAAAAACGTCGATGAAGCCATGGAAAAATACCTGAAACAACGACCGCGACGACGACCCTTCGTGATAGTTCGTGATAGTCGACGTCATCAAGGACGATTGCGTGGTCGACTACATGGAGTCGCGGCACTCACTGAAACGAGCAACGCACGACGGTAAACATCATCCGACCACGGTTCGCGAGACGTGCATCGACCACGTCATTGCAAATTTCGACCTTCGACCGCTGTAACCAGACCCACTCACCCTTCAAATTACGGACCATAAAGCCATCGTCTTCAAAATACCCAAAGCGTCTCATCAATAAACATCGTCTTACGCAGCATACGTGCGTGCGTGTTCACTCATAACACACACGCATGTCGCAAATTACAAACCACATTTATCGCAGTTCAACATATATACTCCGCATGCTAATCAGTGTTCCCACTCGGGAAACTGCGGTAATTTTTGGTTGGAGATTTCGAGCAAAATGTTCTTGTTTGCAGAAAATTGCCGGAAATCGTACAAACGTGGGCTGGTTTAGAGATGGCAACTCCACCAAATGCAATTTCAACAAACCACAACTCTTGCATAGATTTCGCTTCTCATTCTCACGACACTATTAAAGAAGTGAAACACTGCAGTTGCCATTTCGCCGACCATAAGGCGATGCTTGTTGCGGTTGGCCGGAAGAGTTCTCCAGAAGAAGAAGTCGAACAATTGTCAGGTAACTAACGCAAGATGGACGACAGAATGAGATCATTTACGAGTACAAGTGTCACGCTTACGCGATGTTCATGATACAGGACCGTATTACTATATCACTGTACAACATTTTTATGAACCTGTTAAAAGAGTACTGTTAAATATATAAAAACCTGCACCGTTACTATAGATACATCACGCTTGCACGCGTGCGCGTTTGTGTGTGTGTGTGTGTGTGTGTGTGTAATAAAACATATCAGTAAGTATGCATCACTTAGTGGTTTAAGGTCACACTAAGGGCTGAATTTCACTATCGCGTTCAACTTTTAAAGGTGAAGCTTAAGGGTCCACCAATTTTTGTCATTGTATCCAAGACATTGTTGTTTGCAATAGGGCGCTGAATTATTTATTCGGTAAACAAATAATAATCACTAGGACAGCGTAATCAGCGCGCTTCGCCTTTTTCCTCGCTAGCTCGGCTTCACTCCTAGGTGGATACCTAAACCGTGCCTCAAAAAAAAAAGGAAGGTCTCTGTTTCTGTACGCCGGCGCTTTCAAACTATCCTAGGATATATCTCTTGGAAGCGCAGACGCGAATGACCTGCAGGACATAATTTCTTGTTTAGCGAGTTTGCAAGGTGCCCACTACACGACTATAAGAAACGCACACTTTTGAGCCGCTGCACAACCTATTGATGCAGTCGTTGATCATAATTATTAGTTATGCCGGCCTGCTTTGTATTGGTGGGTTTTTCAAAGGCCAAGCATTTATCGCGCGACTGCCAATTTTTGGCTCCGGGTAAGAGCATACGCTTCTGGTATGAAACACTGCATGTGGTAATGACGCATTTCTCTCGGCATAATGCACAGAAAGTGTTTTTTTCCTGAAGCTATTTTGAGCATGGGCGTGGCTGTGTGGCAGAACACTTGCTTGCCACACAAGAGTTTTGGGTTCATTTCGTACTTCAACCGAACACTTCTCTTTTTTACTTAGTCGATCCATCTCCTATTTTCCCTCACAAATAACGCCGGTTTTTTGCTCATAACCAACGACGCCGACACCCGGTCTTCTGTGAAAGGAAGTCCTTCAAGCTATCTCGTAAAAAAATGCAAACTAGTTGCATCCCAGGGTAAAGGTGTACCAACTTGCAGGGCGATAATAATATGTCCAATCTTCTCTTACCCGCCTGATGCAAAAGAGCAAAGAATAAAGGCAGGAAAGTTTCTATTTTATTTTCTATTTTATTTTTCCACTTTTGTATCTTTGCGAAGAGTGCTAGTCTGTGTGCATTTCCCTTTATTTTTCTACGTTATATTTCCTATTGTACGAATTTAACTATGTACCTGTGTGTATATTTATTTGTTAAAAAAAAGTCTATGCGAGTGGTCTCACTTTTTCTGCCTTGCATTTCTGGGTTGTGAGGCTAGTAAAGCTGTGTTTATACCGCATCACCGGCATTGTTGTGTTTCTTTGTCGTGGAAGCTTTCTCTACAAACTTTTGTCTACAACTCTCGGCCATTGTCATCATTTAAATATGGTTCTCATTCGAAAACTAAAAAAAAAACTATATAGACTTCTTGTAGTGGAAGGTGTCTTTTTAACGAGTGTGATGCTGGGTTGAAGAAGCGTATAATCACCACAGGTTTTTAAATATCTGAATGGCAGAACAACGGGTCGTTTTAAAGGCCCATTCGTTACAAAGCACTCAGACACGTTCAATCACTGTCACCGAAAGAATCACTAAAGGAAAGAGCTGCGTAGGTTTGCTTGGTGTTGTACGAAATTGTTGTAATCCCTTTGCCGATGCGCAAAAGGAAGAATTATGACGTAGTGGTACCAGGCTACTGTGTGGTCTACGCGTGAAGGTGTAGTTTGCAACGACCTATGTTACTCTGAAAGTCACTTGTTTCCTCACGGCACTTTTGAGGCTTGCATGGAGAACCGAAGCTGACGAATGATCGATTGATATGGGGGGTTCAACGTCCCAAAACAACCATATGATTATGAGAAACGCCGTATAGTGGAGGGCTCCGAAAACTTCGACCACATCGTGTTCTTTAACGTGCACCCAAATCTGAGAATACGGGCATACAGAATTTTTGCCTCCATCGAAAGTGCAGTCGGCGCAGCCGGCATTTCATCCCGCAACCTGCGGGTTAGCAGCCGAGTACCTTAGCCACTAGACCACTGTGGCGGGGGAAAACCGAAGCTAGGCTAGCTGTTGAGAAGGCAACGAGGCGCACGAGGCCTGATTACGCTATCGTTTTGTGCTCTCCAAGGCGGAGATTCAGCGCTTCCCAAGTTTCAAGCCACGGACACCCATGATGTCTTGTTGGCAACCAACTAATTCTACACCGACACCGTAACTTTTTGCGGATTGTGCTCATTAAGGGTCACGTTAGAAATTGAAAGCACTAGCGGTGTATAACTAAGTACAACTTAAACTCGAAGCATAATCATGTTCCGCAGGCGAGGTGATACCAACCGCTCCGAGCGGTTTAGATTTAAGGCATTATATTTTATTATTATAACACCTTAGGTTTTTCACTGTTAGCTTCTTAGAAAAAACTAAATAATGTATTACATCTATTCTGTTTGTACTAATAGAATGATCCGTTAACAGCTTCTTTCGAAGCGGAGAAGCAGATGATGAAAGATTCTGCTACCTTGGTTCAAGAAGACCAACTGGTTTATTTCAAAGTCCGAGCGCTCGCACCGCTTGCGCCACCGACCTCATCGTCCTCGCTGCCCGGCACGTCAGTACTTGACAGGGTTCTCCTGCCGTATAGACAGAGTCTTGCTTAGACCAGTGTACATGATCCTTCTTTGATGTAGATGACTTAGTGAAGGCTGGAGGGTCAAGAGTAGAAACTGGAAAGATGGTATCATTTGCGGAGGTTTGCACGTAAGCGGGCTTCAGCCTGTCGATCTACACTTTTTCTTCTCTGAAGCCCACACGAATTGTGAAATGCTTGCCATGTTGCTCGTTAACCAAATGTGGTTCAGTGTACGGTGGTTGCAGCGATTTGCAAACTGCATCTGTTCGAAGAAAAAGAAGAGTGACGGTTTGTAAATTATTCAAAAGAAACGGCTTGCGTGTCTACTTATGCCGTGGTGCAGCTGGATGAACTTCCTTGAAAACATCTTGCAAGCGTTTTAGATAATAACTTGGAATATCTACCTTGCTTTCCGGAGCAGCTTGTTGGCAGGTGAACTCCGCAGGCAGCTGTAGTGAAGTGCCGTAGACTAACCGCGCTGCAGCACATTGAAGGTCTTCTTTGCATGTACTTCGTAACCACGAAGTACCAAAGGCAAGGCGTCAATTCAGTGTTCAGTGTCACAAAGAGCCATCAGTGCTGCTTACAATTGCCTCTGGAAGTGCTACCCAGGCCATTTGCTTGAGAATGGTACGCTGTTGTGCGTTGATGGCACATTCCCGAAAGCTGTGAAAGGGAGTGGAAAAATGCAAATTCAATTTTTCTGCTTATGTCGGTTAACGCTTCTTCTGGAACCCCAAATCACGATACCCAGGTGCTAACAAAAGCATTGGTGATAGTTTCAGCTGTGATATTGCTGATATTTGCTGCTTCTGGCCCCCTGGAAAATATGTCGTGTAAGGAGGTAACGATGTGCTTCAGAAGCAAAAAGAGGTCCGACGATGTGTAAGTGAACCTTGAGGAAACAGTCGCCGAGAAGTCAAAATTTTTAAATTGGACTTTTCGTATGTCGTGTTATTTTGCATCGTTGCGAAGGCGGACATGCCTGAGCCCAGTTTCTCAGATCTGTGTTCATTCCAGGCCACACGTTACGTTCACTGACGAGTTTCTGCGTTGATATAATACGAGGATTTGAAAAGGAATGAAAATGCTTGAATATTCTTCGCCTTATGTGGATCAGTGCAAAAAGTCTTGGCGAGTCAGTCGACATACCATTAGCGTTAGGGTAGCGCTTAGTGGAGGAACATTTTTAACTGCAAACTCGTCGATGTTCGTATGCTATGAAGTTCTTCAACCTTCAGCTTTGCTGTTGCAAGCTGTGCATCTGCCATCAGCGCGTATTTTATTTATTCGACTCGACTCAGTGCGTCAGCCGGAATAGTCAACACGCGCTTGACGTGCTCAACGTGCATTGAAAACTTGGCAAGGTAAGCCAACTTCGTAGTTTCTCTCAGTTGGTAGTTCGTTTTTTCATGGTTCAACGCACACGTCAGTGGCATAAGGTCTGTGGAAAAAATGAAACAACGTTCTTCGAGGTGATTTCAAGAGTGCTTCTCGGCTAGGTAACATGCAAAAATTCATGGCCAAAAACAATGTGGCACGTCTCGGTTCTGGACAGGTTTTTCAAGAACAAACTGAAAAGATTTTAATAACTCGGTAATGAAATGCGGAAGAAGTCCTTTAATTGCCATATTAGAAACATCCACCATACGACTCGTGGAGGCATCGTGCCTCTATAGCGTCTAAAACGTTGCTTCTATGAATTTTCCTTTAGTGTCAGAGAAAGCCTGTTTCGTGGCGTCTCTTCAGGCTAGTTTTGATGCGGTAGCTTTTCCATGAACCAGCAGCTCTACCAGCAGTTTAAACGTTGTGGCCCAAGAAGGTATGAAACGCCTATAAATATTACGTAAACTGAGAAAACGGCGGAGTTCTCGAATTGAGTTTGGACGAGGGTAATTTAAAATGGCTTGAACCTTCGCAGGAAGGGGGCTCGACACCATCGCCATTTACAATATATTGAAAAGCTCTAGAATTGTCACACGCAATAAGCACTTCCACGAATTATTCACAAGACCATGATCCTAATTGTTTAAAAGCAAACGGAGGTGTTCGTGATTAATGTTTCCTAATAATCTGGCTTCCAGAATGTAATCAATGTAAGCGAACAGAAATAGTAGCCCATGGGCGACTACAATTTAGATCGTGTTTTTGAGGCACAATCGCATCCGCAGAAATTCAAACAATATAGAGAAAGTTGTGATTTCGGTTTCCCGAATATCTTCCGGAGCCATGAGTCTATCATAATATGCCTTTGCCGAATCAATCTTCGAGAACATAATGGTTAATAAAAACTGGCCGTGAAATATGGGATGTTGAGCCGGAGAAATCGGGGCTGCGTTCAGAGCACTTTAGCCTCCACATGGACGCCAATCACTGCCCATCTTGAGTACCATATCTAGAAGTGACGACCATACACTGCTCGAACCACAAGCAATACTAATCTCCAGCACATATTCGAACTCGTTTTTGGCTGTAGTTAATTTCTATAGTTTCAATCGACGAGGTGATGTATTGGAAACATCGTGACAGTGCAACTAAACACGATGCACAGAAAGAAAGAGACGAGGACAGGTGCATGGCATGGTAGCCCTCAAGTGATGAAGCGTGATGTTTGACGTTATGGCAGACAGGTTTAGTCCAGTGTGGAAAGATGATATTGGATAGAAGCTCGCCAAAAATGCGCCGTATGGCTCAGGAAGAGCGTGCCGTATAGGGAGGGCGAATGACTCAACGGAAGAACTACACCAGTCACTTTTCACCCAGTAGAGGAGTGTAGTATCTGTTTCTTTGCCATGTTGACTAAGAGGCCGTAGTGCACAAGAAAATTGGCACAGAGTACTGCACGACTCAAAGAACCCACTAAAAAGATTACTTGAGTGTTCTTCTCAGTCTAATATTCAGAGTCACAGACTTGCGGTACTATACGTTTATTTTGCTGCTGTTCACATCTTGTAATTGCATATTTGACCCAAAAGTTTTGTCAATGCTACGAGTGGGTAGTATGCTCACCTCTGTTCTTTTATCGACCGGAAACCGAAGTCTGCAGATGTGGTCTTGAACAAAAAACAGGTGACTGGCAGACAGGTAGGAGTCACTCGCTGCCGTTAGTGGTTCCCAACGCCGTTTTCCGTTCAGCCACATAGAGTACAAGGCGGCGAGGATTGTCCGAAACGTCAGTGGTACTAGCTGGGCGGTAAAACCTCCGAAAAATGTCTCGCTAGAGATGGACGTCAAAAATGCGCCGGCAAATTTGGTCGAGATTAGCTGTAGCGTTGTTCCGTTTAATGTGTCACACAGAAGCACCGTCAGCGCACTGTGGTGAAGTTGCTCGCTATGAGATATATGAGGCGCTGAATGTCAGTGTGAAGGCCAGTAATGTCGTCTTGCCTTCACGAGGAATCATTCGGAGTGGATGGCCGACTGGCAGGGAACGTCACTCACATTCCGAGGAATCGGGGGCATCTGAATGTGGCATCATATCTCGGTGGCAGAAATTGCAGCCTGCCACAACCTAATGAGAAAAAGGGTGTTAAAAATATAATTTTTAGATGCGAAGCAGCTTTCTGATTTGCCTGTGTAACTCTGTCCCTCCGTCCACCCAGCATTCCCCGGGGCGCAGGTGTTGGGGCGGTGTCAGGTAGGCCACGCCGTCTCTCACAGTGTGCGCTCTTTTACGTCATTCTCTTCCGAGTCTGTCACCGCTTGCCCAGTGTCAACTCTCTTGGTTCTACCTCTTCACCGCTGGCAACACTCGATCTCCTCACCCTCTCTACTGCTTTACACGCTCGAGCCCACTCTTCACGTGAACATCATCTCACCCATGCCACCTCTCTTCATCTGTCGGCGAGAAAAAGCCGCGAGCCGGTGGGAGTGTGCGCTGCGCGCGCCTCGAGAATCTCGCGGCACCGCAAATGTGGACAGCGTGCCAATGCTTGACGCGCGATCGCGCCGATTGGCGGAACGCTGTCGCGGCATGCATGCCACTAGTGTGCCCGTACGTTTCCCGGCTGTCGCTGCCATTGCGAGAGTGACCGAAACCGACAAGGCGCAAGCCAGCGAAGCCGAACGCAAGCGTCGGCAGAGAAGCACCAGCGAAACCAACGAGGGACGAGTCAAGAACACCGTTAGCGTTTGAGAATACAGATGGTGCGCGGGTAACACCGACGAGACGCGAGCCAAAAAGCCAAGCGCAAGCGTCTTCAAAGCGTCCTGCCTTTAATGTCTTTGCATTAAAAACAAACATTTGTTTGAGTAAATGATTCACCGAATTTCGCTTCAATGTGTTCTTCCAGCAACCGTGTCAACACCCAAACACCCGTGTCAACACCCGTGTCAGCATTTCCAGCACCCGTGTCAACACCCGTTTTAACCAGGTGAACGTCGTGCACATTGCTGCTGCTTCGCGTCCCAGCAGGGTTCCCTTTGAAAAGTTTCTCTAAACATATATTTAGCGGAACGTCGTAATGTTTCGCTGAAAAAAATTAAAAAAAACAACACAATAACTTTACATGCGCATGCTTCGCGAAACATTGATTCCGAAGGTATATGAGATCTGCCGTTTTTTTTGACGTGCGAGGGCTCACACTTCTCGCGCCTCCACCGGCCTCATCGTCGTCACCGCACCGGGTACGTTAGCACGCGACAGTTTCAAGGCTAGTCGTGTCCATGTACAGTCTTGTCTTGCTTCTTCTCTTTTCTTCAGTATGGGAGTTAGTAAGTCTTCTGGGTTTGTTGAAGCCTTGTCTACGTATGCCACAGATAGGTCACATTTCTTCCTGTGTTTTAAATTTGAAGCTTTCTTTAGCGAACTTCGGCCACTTTGAGCGTATCTATCTTTCTATTTATCTAGCCGCTTACGTTGGGGTGCTCTCATGGTGATCCCCTTAACTTGGGGATGACCATGAGACCCAAACGTGGAAGAGTGAACCAAAGTTAGCATGGAAGGGTAAGATAAAATGACGAATATGACACGCTGGTTAAGACATGAATAATGTCACAATCCCGTAGAGTACGTCATGAAATACTTCCCGCCCGGCAGTGGCACATACCAACAGGCGTGTATGTGCCACTGGTAAGCGCGTAAGTACAACAGAGGAGTGACACTACCCACGAATGACGAAAACACACATAGACAATGATAACGCGTGAGCGTTAAGAAATACCCGACATTGGTAGTGTCTATTCGACGAATGCAAAGAATAAATGTCAGGGTCTCAGCTAGAATTGAACCTAAGCATTCCGCGTGGCAATTAAGCATTTCACCACAGAGCTACGCCAACTCTCGGAACTACTTTTCAAATAGACGCTAATCTTCGTGAAACGTTATTAATGGTTGCAGTGCTGCCTATCCAATTTCATAAACATTACATATTTACTCCTTCAATACAGACGTCACGTCAGGTCCATGGTCGTTAGTTGCCATGCGCTGAAGTTGATTTATGTCGCAGTGTCTAGGGCCAGCATCTTCGCGAGCATCAGCGCTACCTGTCAGCTTCTGGTGTTGCTAATACGCAGGTTCCAGTTGGCATCGTTGCGCAAGCTCAAACAACTGGTTATATAAACATCTGCTACTCTGCAACACATATCTGCGCGAACAACGTTTGTATAATTAGCGCCATTTCATGACGGGTCACTCAATCTGAAAAAAAGTTCCAACACTGTCACCTTCCCTACGCAAGCTTCGCATAATGTTCATTCCCAGGTGTGTGGAATCTGGTGAATGTTTTTGTTCGCCTATTTATTTATGGAGTACCTGTTCTTTGATGGTTTCACACCTACCTTAAAGTCCCGTTTCTCAGGCCCATGTTCAGTGAGATTTCAAGGCAGTTTCATGGGCCACAGCGAGTAAATAGTGACCTTACCCCCCCCCCCCCCCGCATAAAACGCGTGTCATAACCTAGCACGAGCTATGAGCAGAGGTCGATTCTGCTATGGCTCCATTGAAGAAAGAACCTGCCTCACGGCGCTTCCTTTGATGAGGCACTTGTGCTGATGCCATATATCGTTACCAAAGTCTCACCATAATCTTTGTTGATGTCTTACCACACTTAACATAATCATAGCCCACATATATTGTCCCATGACCTGGCCCTCTTTGGCCGTCAAATGGCTCTTGCGCCATACAACGCAATTTGTGATCGTAGGTCAATTTGGTTCCTTAAGCCATCAAAATCAACCTTACCAATTTCGCATGGACTGCTGGGCGAGTTGGTAATTCACCTTAACTGAGTTGGGCGAAGAACACTGAAGCACAAAAGGAAGACACCCGGAAACGGCGTACTGTGTCCTGTGCGTTGGATCCAGGTGTCTTCCTTTTGTACTTCAATTGTTTTCGTGAAACTCAGTAAAGATTAAAAAGTTCAAGTGGCCGTGTGTTTGTAGTGTTGCCTTCAGTCGGCATTGCAGTCTTTCAGCGACTCACCGTCAGTGCTTTGTTTAATTAGTGGGGCGTAATCACCGCATGACATAGTTGAAACATGAGTTCAAGCCCATGCATTTCTTTAGTACTGCTCAGGTAGATAGAGTTACACCTCTTCTAGGCCGCTCCAAAGCTCACTTCCACTCACGTTTTTTTATATCTAGTTTATTATTAGTAAAGCCTTCTGTTTTCTTTGCACTACGTCAATGTCCCGGTTCAAGGTTTCCTTCAATGTTGGGAGAGAGGGTGTCAGAGAAATACCACTGGCTTTCCGTAATTCAAGCGCTAAAGAAGTACGAAGAACGGGAAAAGCGGCGGCATGCAATGGTGCGGCTGAATCGCGTATATATCGACTATGCGAGAGCCCAAGCACGGCCTTTAATACCGAAGTGGCCTTGATTGTTTACGGAAAGCGAATACTCCCCACTCGACCACCGCCAAGCGGAGGCGCTGCCGCTTGGGACGCGTCCAGAGGTGGCGCGTGTCCGGCGTATACGTCGCTGCACTGGGGTTACCACGGGACTTACATTTGCCTCGCGTCGTCTCGCTCCTGGCACACGCCGTCTCACAATCTCGTATGCCCCACGCGCCTCTGCGGGGGGCAAGAATGTGGTGGCTAGCACGCGATGGGAAAGATGAACCTAAAGACTGTGCATTCGTGTTTGTGCTTGCTCACCAGTCGAAAACAAGATGACCTTTGCTGCTGGAAGAACACACTGTGTGCATCTTCTTCCTCCTCAAGCACTTTGACGAAGTATCGGTGAAATGACACCCGTTTTTATTTTCCTTTTTTTTCAAGCGTAATGCAACACGCTAATTAACGTCGTTGATGAACAATTTCGCCAGCTGATGCTGTAGTTGAGAGTATGGTATGGGTACGTTTTTAGCAAAATTGCGGCTAACATGCTGAGCGTTGCGTTGTGTGCTGACATGTGTTTGCTTATGTCGTCGATTGATTGATATGTGGGGTTTAACGTCCCAAAACCACTATATGATTATGAGAGACGCCATAGTGGAGGGCTCCGGAAATTTCGACCACCTGGGGTTCTTTAACGTGCACCCAAATTTGAGTACACGTGCCGACAACATTTCCGCCTCCATCGGAAACGCAGCCGCCGCAGTCGGGAACATTCGCAGTCGGGAATCGCGACCTGCGGGTCAGTAGCTGAGTGCCTTGGCCACTAGACCACCATGGCGGGGCGCTTATGTCCTCACAACTAACACCGAGAGAATAGGTGATCGCTCTTACTGAACTGTCATCATTAACTTTTTTTGCAGAAAGCTACTGCGGCCCAAGGTTCTTGTATATTGTCCCAAATAATTTTCTTACTATGAAACTTAGCGAAATCTTTCTTTCTACAAAAACAACTGCAAGAAACTAGACGTGCTCGTTCAATAAATCAATTTTTTGAAAGTTTTACTGAACAAGTGAATAACACAAATAGGCTGGAAGAAATAAAAAAAATGAAGATAATTTAAATAATTTGTGCTACTCAGAATGGTGACCACATAAAGAGCACAAGAATGTTCCCAAAGACGGCCATCATGAAAGCCGTGTGAAAAGTGGCTATTACTGTCGCGGCCGCATTTGTTTTATAGCGTTCAACAGCCAAAACACAACGTTCTCATTCTATTTGGTGGTGTAAAATTTAGCAATTTATTGCATATGTTTCTTTAAATTCTACATTCTCCAGATATTTTTCGCTCATTAACTTCGCCCATTGCGTTTTCTGTACGGCGGGCAAGCTTGCACAATCGTCTTTTCTTCTTTCATTAGAACTACAGTGCGTGTTAGTTGAGGTCAACTGTCCTTTAGTTCACCCAGTACGCAACTATTGTCAAATCTCATTAAGAGACGACAAATCATGAAAGCCTGAAATGCAACCAACAACATAGACCTAGTGGACTTTTCGATGTTAATGAATAGGCGTAAGGTAGCCGACATAAGAAGGTATAACATGGACGGAATCGAGCAGGCTGTAGAAAGCAGCTAAAGCCTAAAAGCTAAGAAGGCAAACGTGTCCTTAGGCAAAATATGCATAGATGCGTTATGGGACAAGGAAGGCAATGTCATAATCAATATCGATATGATAGTTGAGGTGGCGGAGGAGTTATGCAGAAAGCTCTACAGAAGCTGAATAAACCAGGATGATATCGCAAGAAGAAATAATAATCCAGAGGAATTAGACATACAACCAACAACGACAGTGGACGCAATGAAACCCTAGAAGGAGGGCAAAGAGCCAAAGCTGCTGGTGAGGATAAGATTACAACGAACCTGCAGAAGGGTGGCGGAGAAATTGTGTTAGAAAAGTGGCCACCTCACATACGAAGTGCGTCTTGACGGGAAGGGTGCTAAAATACTGAAAAAAACGCCAGCATTGTCTCATTTAAAAAAAAGAGATGTCATTGACTTCGAAAATGACAGGACAATCAGCTTAGTTTCCATTCTCCATAAACGATTTAAAAATTACCATATAATATAATTGGGGTGACATTATAGTCCTACCAGCCGAAGCACAAGGCAGGAATTTGTACAGGCAACTCCACGATAGACCATATTCATACTATCATCAGAAGATAGAGAAATGCGCGGAATACAACCAACCCTCATGCATAGCATTCATAGATTACGAGAAGGTGTTTGGCTCAGTCCAGACATCAGCAGTAATGCAGGCACTACAAAATTAGGATATCGAAGAACCCAGCATAAACATAATAGAAGAACTCTAGAGCGGATGCACAGCCTCCTTAATTCTCCATAAAGAAAGCGACAAAATCCCTATAAAAACGGTTTGAGTCACGGAGACACGCTCTATGAATTGCCATTTACCACGTGTTTACAGGACATGATGATGAAGATGATATGTGGAGTTTAACGTCCCAAACTCACCATATGATTATGAGAGACGCCGTAGTGGGGGGCTCCAGAAATTTCGACCACCTGGGGTTCTTTAACGTGCACCTTAGTCTGAGCACACGGGCCTACAACATTTCCGCCGCCATCGGAAATGCAGCCGCCGCAGCCGG
The DNA here is from genome assembly GCA_013436015.1 of Rhipicephalus annulatus. Lineage (NCBI taxonomy): Eukaryota > Metazoa > Arthropoda > Arachnida > Ixodida > Ixodidae > Rhipicephalus > Rhipicephalus annulatus. The sequence continues at coordinate 80,648 of WOVY01000522.1, read as the reverse complement.
GATTCGATCCCGCGAACTGCGGGTGAGCAGCCAAGTATCGTTTACAGGAGGTGTACATGTCACTAGATTGGCAAGAGTGAGGGACAAGAGTTAATAGAGAGTATTTTAGTAACCTGCGATTCACTGATGATAATGCCTTGATGAGTAACTCCGGGGACGAATTAAAGCCCATGATTACTGAACTGGACACGGAAAGTGGAAGAGTAGGTCTGAAAAGTGGTATGCACAAAACTAAATAAAGTGCGACAGTGTCGGCAGAAAACAGCGCTTTGTAATAGGTGGAGAGATGATGGAAGTTCTAAAAAAATATTTCTTATTAAGACAGGTAGTAACCACAGAGCCAAACCATGATACTGAAATAACTAGAAGAATAAGAATGGCATGAATCACAGTCAGCAAGCATTCTCAAATTATGAATAGTAATCTTTCACTAGCCCTCAAGCGGAAGGTACATAACAGATGCATCTTACCGGCACTTATCTACAGAGCAGAAATCTTGAGGCTTACACAGAGGGTTGAGCTTAAATTGAAGACGACGCGATGAGAGATGGAACGGAAAATGATAGGTGTAACTTTAAGAAACAAAAAGAAAGAAGAGTGGGTCAGGAAAACAGGGGTTAAGATATCATAGTTGAATTCAAAAAGAAATGGGCGTGCACCGGGCACGTAGCGCATAGGCAAGATAACCAGTGGTCATTCGGGCGACTGAATGGATTTCCATAGAAGGCAAACGCAAGAGGGAGTGACGAAAAGTTAGGTGGGCTGATGAGATTAAAGCGTACGCAGATATTACGTGGCAGCAGAAAGCACAAGACTGAATTGATTGGCGGATCAAGAGAGAGGTCTTTGCCCTGAAGTGGGCGTAGTCAGGTTGAATATGAAAACGATGATGATGACGGCTCTCGGCAGCCCACAAGACAATGAAAACCCTCTTGGTTTTTTTTTAGGACGATGGGTGTGTTTTAACGCCTGTGATTTGTGGTGGAGTTCTTCACGCCGCCGTGAATCCACAGCATTTCTCTTCCTTTTTTTTCCTTTCCTTTCCATCTTCTCGCATTCTCATCTGTCTATTTGCTTTCTCTAAATCCCCAGTGCAGGGTAACCAACAGAAAGTTTTTCTGGTTATTTTCCTTGCCTTCTGGAGGTATCCTCCTTCCGTCCAGAAGGAGGCATCCGGAAGTTTCACGTCAGTGATAGGACGGCGGTCCGGCGGTGTAGCGGAAGGACGGACGTAATGACGGCTTACTTCCTTCTTTCCTTCCTTCTTTCCTTCCTTCCTTCCTTCCTTCCTTCATTCCTTCCTTCCTTCCTACCTTCCTAACTTCATTTCCTTCCTTCATTCCTTCATCCAGTGTTGTAATTCATTAAGTTAGGATGTAACATTTTTCTAACCAACCATTCTAACAACATTCTAACAACATTCTGTAACATTTTAGCAATCAGGAACATTCTTCTCAAGTAGCACGACGCAATACGCCTATAACAAACTGGGAGATGAGCGTTGGCTCTAGTCGGATACAGCCCCAATAAAAAAAATAAAACTATTATAAATAGCCACCAAGTCATTCTTGTTAACACCTGTATACGATACACATTGTATTCAAACAAAGCTTGATTGAAAATACGCAACAAATAACTGTTAATAAAAATAAAAATTAGTTGAATTAGTTCACCGAAAAAGCAAACGTTTTTCTTATGCATGTGCGACAGAATGATATTGCATCCTCTGCAGAACAGCATACTTTCGCTCAACCTTTGCCTTTGGACGACGGTTAAGAAACCCGTTCTGGTGAATTGTATGTGTACACCGAAGATATTGGCGTCGATGATTGATAATAAACCTTTCATCCACCCAAGTGAACCAACGCTTCACCAAACACTCCCTATTTCGCAATTGAAGCGACGTATACATGCAACATAAACTCTCTAACTGCTTTGCTCTTCACGCTTGTGTATCTCGGCAGAAAGATTTTGTGTGAAAGTAGGAAGTGTTTTTATTTTTTGTGCATCCCTTTGGTACTACGATGATGGTACTACCATCTGCCATCTACCATCGAAACCAAATGGCACTACCATTCGGTTTCACCAAAGGTCACCATTGCCGAGGCCCAGTTTATTCATAGAATATTACATAAGCGAAATAATTAAATCAAATGCCATGTACGCTATCAAGAAATAAAATTGCAGTTCACGTAAACCTACCACGCAAAGGAGCATGACGGTGTAGGGGCCCACATGATGTGACGTCTACGAAGTAGGTAGCATTGCATAGAAACATACGAAAAATTAAATAACAAAACACTACAAAAAATACAAAAAACATGTCGATTGTAAACTTGTTGTTGTAAGTCATGGACATTTTGTTTATTAGTGCCATGGCGTCCTTGTCGCTCCTTCTTTTACTACTTACGTTTTATAGACGCCACGAAATACTCTTGAGGTGCCTTCAAAAGCCATAGCTGCAAAATTGTAAGGAAACGTGACCGCCAGCGAGCAATTAAGTTAGGCTGGCCATGAGTACGGACATATTGGCGTATATTTTGTACGTCTTTGCATTACCAAGTACCGGAATAAGGATGTTGTGTTCTCTAAGCTTTTATGGCCTTGTGTTATTTTTTAGCATCTTCCGGAACGCCGCCACGCTCAAACTGATGCAGTGAGCCTTACCATAACTGAAGGCTTCAGATACTTGTATTCAGTGTGGACACGCGTATATGTTTAGATGTCCTTATGGCTCTTTAATAAAACGTTGGGTCACTGTTGCATGCCTTGTGACATTTCGAGTATATGTTGGCTGTGGCAACTATTTAATACCGTATCGCTGGAATAACATCTCCTTTTTGAGCAAATATTTGGACATTGTAGTACTTTTTCAGTGCGTCTAATAAAGGCAGAGAAGGCTGCTTATGTTATTTGTATGCTGGTTTTTTTGTCATTGGTTATCTATAGTCCAAGCAAAACACACTGAGTCACTCTTGTAAAAGCTAGGCCCCGAGACCTCAGCCAATGTCGCGCTTTGTGGTAATTGTTTCTGCGGTGACACCGATTCACAACTTGTGCGGCCTCTAGGTTCTTCGCAGATAATGCCAGCGTGACCGAATTTTTTTTCTCATTTCGTACGAACACGCTCCCAGTCAGGTAGCAGGGTCGATCAGTACTATGCAGGGTTGAAGAAGTGTGTCTAGTTGGGCTAATTTTTCAAACAATGTAAAAAAAGTAAAAAGAGTGAAAAATAGATGAAACGAATGAAATATCACACAGGACCAACAATGATCATACAGGGTGTCGCAGTCATTTCTAGCAAGAGTTTAAACTTACGCCACTGCACAATATGATAGCGCGAACAGATTAAGGTTGCTGAAACTTAGATAGAATGTGTCACGCAACTTTTTGTGGTCTTCAGTTGCATAAGTAGGCATATTTAATTAACTAGCATTTGAACAAACAAAAATTGCCCGCAGCTTCCCTCGGGGGAACACTGAGGAGGATGCGGAGCATATAATTGGTTAACGGGGTGTTAAAGTGCGACTTACTTGGGTCGATGGCTAAATTGGTTAACGTGGTTGTGAAATGGGGTGTTAAATTGCGACTTACTTGGGTCGATGGCTAAATTGGTTAACGTGGTTGTAGGAGGGGGTGTTAAATGAGTGAACACGTACACACGTATGCGAAAGGGCGGCGCTGGTCGAAGGGACGTCGATCATTGTGTTTGTGGATTTGTTGGAATTCATTTCACCGCGACCTTGGACGTCGACGCGCCGTACAAACCAACCGACGAGCGGCAACTGAGCGAGCGAGCGCCGACCTTGAGTATATATACAGCGCGACGGCGCATGCACTGTCAGCTGTTGAATGTTCTCGAAGCGCGACGGCGCATGCGCGTCTACTGGAGAATCAGGAGAATTGTAGATATCGAACGCGGTGTGTAGAGGAGGAAGGGTGCACAGATGGTGGAGGAGTGAAGCGCGCGCGGTGTGTAGAGGAGGAAGGGATGCACAGATGGTGGAAGAAGGAGCAGGAAGCTTGCGGACGGCGCCGCACTACAAGCCTCGAGTATTAGATGCTCCGCATCTAAAATCTGCTCGAAAGTTCATTGGGTAAGTTGTAGACCAACCTTCAAAACGTGGTGAATAATACGCAATGCATTAAAGGCATAAAATTAGAAAGTGTAATCACCCGCTTCACAAATGGGTCTGCAAAGTTGCTCGTAGCAAATTTAAATGCGAAGCATTTCTTAGCGAACTTCGGCGACTACGAGCGTATCTATCTATCCGCGTATCTATGCGCTTACGTTTGGGTGCTCTCGTAGTGACCCCCTTAACTTGTCGAGAACCAAAATTAGCATGGGAGGGCAAGATGGTTTGGTGAATATCATGAACTGGTCAAGACATGAATAATGTAATAATCCCGTCACATACGTCGTCAAACACTTTTCGCCAGACAGTGGCACATATCCAAGGGTGGGAATGTGCCACTGGTATGCGGGTATGTGCCACAAGTGTTGGACACTTAGTATCTACACAGGAACGACGACAACACAAATGCGCAATTTGAACGTGCGAACGTTAATAAACACCCGACATCGGCAGCGTCAACCCGACGAACGCAAAGAATAAATATCAGGGTCCCAGCTGGAATTGAACCCCAGTATTTTGCGTGGTAATGAAGCATTTTGCAACAGAGATACGCCAGGTTTCAAGGAAACTTACATTATGGTCGAGAAACGTCAATAGTGGTTGCTGTGCTACCTACCCAATTTTATAAATACTACATACGTACTCTTTTGATACAGCCGTCACGTCGGTTTAACGTCAATTGTGGTTATGTTGCCATGCGCTGAAGTTGATTTGTGTAGCTGTGTCACGGGCCAGCATCCAGCGAGCATCAGCGCTTCATATCAGATTCTGGTGTTGTTAATTTACATGTTCCAGTTGGCATCATCACACAAACGCAAACAACTGGTTATGTAAACATCTGCAACTCTTCAACATATGTCTGTGTGTGTAACATTTCTACGTATATTTAGCGTCCTTTCATAACGTGTCACTCAGGAAAAGAATTGCACGATGGTCACCTTCGCTCCGCATGTTTCGCATAACGTCGATTCTCTGGTACGTGGAATCTTTTTTTTTGCTGAGCAATGCTATTTGAAAGGTCAATTAAACATGTCTATGATTAGGCGGTATAAAAGCCCACAGAGAATATGGTGACGTCATCGGGCAACATGCATTTAGTTGTGTCATCAAACAGTGCGAAGGCGTATTTTCTCTTTAACTAGAGATAACTAGGACACCCGTTCATCGAAGTGGGCTTAGTGGCAGCTGAGTGTGCCGACGCAATTTCGCTTACCGTACAAACTTCCCTTATGCATAAGATTTCACGTCTGTGCCCAGTACGTTGTGAGGCGCACAACGTGTGTTGTGCGCCTCACAACACACGTATGATACATGCAACACAAGTATGACTAGACGATGTTTTTCGTGTTATTCTTTACGCGTTATGTTTCGTTTATTGTTTATAACTGTTCCGGCACTGCAACGAAGGCCGGCTTTAAGCTAATCGCTAGTCTGAGTGCGTTATTAATAAATGGTATTCATATAATTGATTGATTGATTGATGGATTGATATGTAGGGTTTAACACCCCAATACCACCATACGTTGTAGTGGAGGGCTCCAGAAATTTCGACCAGCAGGGGTCCTTTAACGCACACCAAAATCTTAGCACACGGGCCTACAGCATTTCCGCCTCCATCGGAATTGCAGCCGCCGCAGCCGGGAATTCGATCCAGCAACGTGCGAGTCATTAGCCGAATACCTTAGCCACTAGACCACCACGGCGTTCCAGTGCCTCCGTTGTTTGAACGGCGCAGTGTCGGCACGTATCATCCAAAAGTTATTGCGACAAGTTTAATGTTTAGATGGCAACCGGTATGAGAGCCACCTCGGCTGGGAGTTATTGGAGTGCACTTCAAACGCTCCCTTTCGAACGAACACATGATGAATCTTCATTTCATGTAGTGAATTCTAGGAACTTTTCACCGTAAGTTACCCTCCATTCGTCATCCGCTTTTATAATTTATATGTCAGGCATGAAGATTGGACGAAATTTGCCCTTACAAAAGAATGACGCCAGTGCTCTTTCTGTATATAATCTCAGGAACTTATTTCGCAAGAGTTGTTGTCGTAAATGCACTTCCCCTTTAGCAGATCATCATAATGCATTATAAGTTCTAGATTATGATGGGCTGGCATGTTCTCTTACGGTTATTTTAACACGAAGGTATTTGTAATGTTATAGGGACATATTAAGCCAATATTTCTCGCAGGAGAATGCTTCCGCAAATCACAATGCTCGACAAATCATTAATGCAGCCTGATTATAAATAGGAAAGCGTCCTTACGAAAGAGAAACTTTGTGGTCTCGATCCCTGATTTTTACGAAGCAATCGAGCACAAATGATGTGATCAACAACACTTGTCTTTTATCGCAAAGGTGGCGATGACAGGAGAAGCCGTCGCACTGGTCTCGAGTTTCCTTTTGTAAAATCAATATTTGAAGAAGATAACATCGCTAAAGGCATCCAGCCTCAGATACTTTCAGCGATTGCCAATGTCACGCACAGCTGCCAGAGACGCGTGCCAAACTCGAGCCTGCTCGCTATTCTGCACACCCCGAGAATTTCACTTTCAATGCATACTAAGGGGCGCACTGCGCATGGCGTAGGAAGGAATGCAAGGTTGTTTTTTTTTAATCTCACTCCCGCGCAGGTAGGAATTTCTAATGAACAGATTAAAATCATTCAATACATTTCTTATGTTTCATCAAAGAAAGACAAAAGTATTGCCCACGTCAGTGCGCGTTAGAGAACTCTCATGTGACAGAAATTTCTCATTACTCCACTACGGCGTCTTCTATATTGTCATATATTGGTTTCGGAAGTAAAAATTGGCATATTGTTATTGTTAAAGTAGGACGAATGGCTTCAACGTCCATCATCTAATCGATGAGCTTGTCAGCTGGAGTGTCCAGAAGCCCTATCCTGCTCATACTGTTTACAAGAAAATGGTTAGCACAGGCGTGCATGGTGGTCGGCATCATCTCTTCGGCTTATTTATCTGAGAGGGTTTCGAAATCTGTACCATACTTTCCCTCTGCCGGATATGTTGAATGATTATTGAATATGAGTTATATGTGAAGTGCTATGGGCATGATAGCTTTAGCAGCAGCGACACGTGTTCTGACAATACCTACATTCTAAAACCTCTGAAGTTTACTTGAAAGACCAGTTCGCAACCGTCCCTTAAACCAACAAAGCCGCAGACTATAAGTAGGTAATTGCCAGAAGCACTTACAGTCACTTTTTTTACATTTCTGCATTCATTACGAAACGTTTTTACCTTGCATCCATAGTACTTTTATAGGAAAGTGACTGAGCTCTGTGGGAACATAAAGGGACATCTTTCTTAGGTGTGCACATGCGGTTAAGCTCCGCACCTAGCCTCAAAACCAAGCGTTACCCGGGAGGACTGTGAGGCAGGCTGTTTCGACCTGTTGAGTCGCACGACTCTCGCCGATCGAAGACGAGTCGTGGTGGTCGCCACTGGGACCATTTAATGGGGAGCCCATTATAAGGGCAAAAATACTTGCTTTCACCAAAGTAGAAGGAGCAGTCATTTATATCACATGGACGAATTCATTAAATTTAAAATTACGCTAGCATTAGGTAGAAGTATGGAAACAGCTATTCGCCGGTTTATGCTAGGCACCGCATGCACGCACGCACGCAAGCACACACACACACACACACGCACAAACACACACACACACACGGACGGACGGACGCACGCACACACACACACGCACACGCACACACGCACACACACACTTACACAAACACACGCACACATACACACACACGCATGCACACACACACACGCACGCACACACACACACGCACGCACACACACACACACACGCGCGCGCACACACACACACACACACACACACACAATTGGCCGAAATGAAACTTGTGAATTTGAATGTGGATTTGCAGAAGACGTATGACACCTCCTTATAATCTGCCATCGTCAAGACAAGCCGAGACGCCACCTTAATTAGAGCTCTAGGCATTAGACCGCTGACAGTTCAGCATCAACAAATTCTGGCACCGTAGCCAACCGGTGCTTTATAGACGTAAGCTTTGATTGATTGATATGTGGGGTTTAACGTCCCAAAACCACCATATGATTATGAGAGATGCCGTAGTAGAGGGCTCCTGAAATTTCGACCACCTGCGGTTCTTTAACGTGCACCCAAATCTAAGCCCACGGGTCTACAACGTTTCCGCCTCCATCCGAGATGCAGCCGCCACAGCCGCGATTTGATCCCGCGACCTACGGGTCAGCAGCCGAGTACCTTAGCAACTGGACCACCACGGCGGGGCAGACGTTAGCTTTGAAAGCGTTAAAACGTTTTTGAGAAGACAGCGGAATCGTTCACAAGTACTAAGAACTAGTTAATTTATATATGTGTAACACATGTCATACTTCTAACTCACAGCGTTATATTACACCCATTTTATGTGCGTGCTGAAGCGCATGACGTGTCAACGGTTATGTACATATGAGCGAACACATCTCTATAGGGTTTTAGACATGTTCACTGCTATTTTATTCAGGTTGGAATAAATGTTAACTGAAGATATTATCAGAAGCATCTTTTTATAGTTGTGTTGGTGTTTATTAGGAGTGTATGAGGTGTTTCGGCACATGTGTTCTGGGGAATCTTTTTTTTTATGTACTGCTGTATTTTTCCCTTCAATATAGGTGTTCAACATCCACTCAAGAGCTAAGGAGAAGCAGGTGTCTTGATTGTGTGCTAACGTCGCCCTATATATATATATATATATATATATATATATATATATATATATATATATATATATATATATATATATATATATATATATATATATATATGGCAGACCTCACGTCTTACGGGAATTTCGGGAATGAATGATATGCGAAGCACAAATGAGAAATTTTGGTATATCACTTTGTAATCCGTACAGCGTTACGAAACGAAGAACAGAAATTATGCCTTACGTGGCTTCCATGCCATGATTATTATGTTTCGGTGTGTCGTTTCCCTTTGTCTAGTGACGTCACGTCATACCAAATTTAGTATCACGTGAAGTGATATTTGGAGCAAGCGAAACAGCCAAGAGCACGCTATAAGCGTAGCATGTAGTCGCGTTTTAAATGACATGCATGTCATTATTATCATGTTTGGACGTGTCATTTACCTTCGTCGTCTGATCACGTCAAGCGATATCAAATTTAGTATATATGGAGCTAGCGAAATGGCCGTGAGCGTGCTACAAGCGTAGCATGTAGTCATGATTTACATGACACGCATATCAGTATTATCTTGTTTGGACGTGTAATTTAGCTTCTTTGGCTGTTCAGGTTGCGTGATACTGAATATGGTAAACGCGGAGTTAGCGAAACGGACGCAAGCACTCTATGAGCATAGCATGTAATCTCGTTTGACATGACATGCATATCAATATTATCATGTTGGAACATGTCATTCACCTTGGTCGTCTATTCACGTCACATGATGCTGAATTTGGTATAAGTGGATCTAGCGAGATTGCCACGAGCACTCTATGATCGTAGCATGTAATCGTGTTTCACATGACACGCATATCAATATTATCATATTTGAACGTGTCATTTACCTTCATTGTCGATTCACGTCACGTGATACTGAATTTGGTATAAGTGAATCTAGCGACCCTGCCGCGAGCACTCTGTGAGCGTAGCATGTAAGCATGTTTCACATGCACGCATGTCGTGAATATCATGTTTATACGTGTAATTTACCTTCGTCACCTATTCACGTCACATGATACTGAATTTGGTATAGGTGGATCTAGCGACACGGCCACGAGCACTCTATGATCGTAGCATGTAATCGTGTTTCACATGACACGCATATCAATATTATCATGTTTGAACGTGTCATTTACCTTCGTTGTCTATTCACGTCTTCACCCGCAGGTCGCAGGTACGAATCCCGGCTGCAGCGGCTGCATTTCCGATGGAGGCGGAAATGTTGAAGGCCCGTGTGCTCAGATTTAAGTGCACGTTATAGAACCTCAGGTGGTTGAAATTTCCGAAGCCCTCCACTATGGCGTCTCTCATAATCATATGGTGGTTTTGGGACGTTAAACCCCACATATCAATCATCAATCTATTCACGTCATGTGATACTTAATTTGGTATATATGGATTTAGTGAGACGGCCCCAAGCACTCTATGATCGTAGCATTTAATCGTGTTTCGCATGACATGCATATCAATATTATAATTTTTGAACGTGTCATTTACATAAAAAACAGCGCCAAAAACGAGAGACAAGAAAAAGAAGGAGACAGACAGCGGCACTGTCACGGACATTCAGTGCCGCTGTCTGTCTCCTTCTTTTTCTTGTCTCTCGTTTTTGGCGCTGTTTTTTATGTGAATCATGTCGTATCAACTCGCCCAAGCAACCACGTTAGTGTCATTTACCTTCGTTGTCTATTCACGCCACGTGATAGTTAATTTGGTATATGTGGATTTAGGGAGACGGCCGCGAGCACTTTATGAGCGTAGCATGTAATCATGTTTCACATGCACGCGTATCATAAATATCATGTTTAGTCGTGTCATTTACCTTCATCGTCCATTTACGTCATGTAATTCCAAATTTGGTATATGTGAAGCTAGCGAAACAGCCACCAGCGCACCATGAGTGTGGTGCGTAGTATTGACTAATCAGAACGTGAAAAAAATGACATGCATGTCTTTATTTCCACGTTTGGGTCTGTCACTTATGTTCGTCATGCAGTCATTTCATACCATACCAGTTTTGCAAATGGTCATGTGAACGAAACCCCCGCAAGAGCAGCAAGATTATGAATTGTAAATTATGACATTCATTACATGGATATCATGATTTTCATGTTGTGACTACTCAGTAATGTTGGTAATACAGTCATGTTATCTCATACTAATTTTTGTATTGATACCATTATTGATACGAACAGGAGAGCTAAACGTCCTAGGCGGCTAGATAGATGGATAGATAGATAGATAGATAGATAAATAGATAGATAGATAGATAGATAGATAGATGGATAGATAGATAGGTACTAGATAGATAGATTCGCTCAAAGTCAGTGAAGTTCACTAAGTAACGCTTCCTATTTAAAAAGCAAGCGACACCGCTCACAAGGTGTTGTGAGTGGCGGGCTCCTCCAGGCATACTCATACTTCTTCCCTATTGCATCTGAAAGAAAGTTTTTCAAACTACCTCGCCAAAGTTGGGAAGAGGGTGCTCCAGCAAAGGTTAACCCCTTAGCCCCTCTTCACCCCACCCAATGGAGAACAGTGAGCGCACATAAGATGGTGTAAACTGCAGAGGTCGGCAAAACCCATTGAACTCACTCAGAAGCACTCTTTAAATATATTTTGCGCTTTGGACTCACTCAGGCTCACATTCACCAAAATCTTCCTAGAACAGACTCACACTCAAGAAAATTTTCTTGAACCGAACACGTTCGGACTCAAGCTCACCAAAACATTACTCACCCGGACTCACCCAGACTCAGACTTATGGTGAGATCTGGGTGTGAGTTCGTTAGCCTTGAATTAACCTTTTTCGAACTTGCTGTCAATGCTTTTTTATACTATTATCTAGTGCAATCAGTGCTCTCCTTGGCTGCGATGATTCCAGTACTTTCTAATAGGAATTGTGAGTTATGAGTAGGGTCACTTATCGGAAGTGTTGACAACATGAGATATATTTATCAAGTACTTTTCGTAAGAGTTAACGAAAGAAAGATCAAAGCACCCTTAGTTAGGTGTCGCCTCTGATCACTAAATACTGAAATGGTGTATGAAAGACACTGCTTTGGAATACGTTGGAGTAGTCGTCAGTCCAGATAGGGCAGATAGTAATGCTGGAGGTTATAATGACAGGAAAGCAATTCGGCAAAAGGAAATGGAATTTACTCCGACTCACTCACTCAAAATATCTTGAACTTTGGACTCAATGGGACTTAGAATCACCAAAATACCGCAGACCCGCGCGCACTCAGACTCAGACTCACGGCTCGATCCGAGCATGAGTGAGTCCGAGCGAGTGAACTCATGCATGCTTGAGTTCGCGGACCTATGGTAAAGAGGTAAGTCAACAAATGTGTTGAAGAGGAAGCGACAGACGACTGGCACATGAACCAAGCCTATTAAGAGCAGACAGTCGGAAAGACAATGGCTTCCAGCAGTAGAGCACGTGGCTCTTGATTCTGGCGCCATCCACAGCTGCTGTCTCGCATAAGGCACAAGTTTCTATTCACTTCTGATTTATAAGTACAGTGACCTAATACGCGGAGCGGCTATGCTGGGGCACCATTAAGGTTGTGAATTCTGCATATTTTTGCATAAAGAACAACAAAAACTGTGCTATAGACAAGTGCGATTCAGGCTCTATTGATGTATAATTTGGAACCCAAACAGTGATACCTGTTTAGAGAATATGTCTGCATTAAGCATCCGTACATTTTTTGCCGACCCTGGCTTGTTTTTGCACACGATTTGGAGCAAGTCCAAGAGAAGTGGTGCATCTCTGACGTCTTTTGGCAGCGTCTATACCGGAAGCGTGCGTATTAACCTCCTCGCAAAAAGCGATACACGTGCGCAAAGCATGCTACTCTGATAATATGCTGTTCTTTACGAAGACGGAGTGAACCAAGAACACTGAACGTTACAGAAAAAAACTGTGCTGGCTGCTTACTGTTTGCCGCTAATGAAAGCGCTGCAGTGGAAACAGGGATAAAAGTCGTGTCCAGTCTTCCTTTGCCTGCATTTCCGGCGCTGTTGCGAATCTGCCTCCGTGGCTGCCACCGATGCCACCACTGTTGAGAACGACGGGCCGATCCCGCCGAAGCCACCACTGTTGCGAAGCCACCTCCGAAATCCCACCGCTGACCTCCACTATTGCGAAAGACGGGCGACGCCAACACGGTCCCGATGGCGCCACTGCTTTCGACTCCGCCGGGAAGGTCACCAGCCGTTTGGTAGCGTATGTTTCTCAGCTCGCGACTGCTTCTGCGCAGAGCCGATAAGACGAGCGGACGAGACGACGGTGAGTTAAACAAGGTTTATGTACAGCATATATACAGAGGCGTTACAATTTCGGCACTGGGGCCGACAGAGACTCGAAGAGCCGAGCTCTCCTCTCTAACACATAGGTCAGCCCTTCGCCTAAGACCGCTGACTCACACACATGTCGGCTCTCCGACACGGGGCCTCCTCTCACTCACATAGGACCGCCGATCGCGCCGCGCCGCAGGGCTTCTTTTATTTACACCGGGTCCAACCAAAATGTCCAATCAGAAGCGCCGCTGGTCGCCAGGGCAGATTCCTCCAATGGGGGGTCGCCGCGCCATGCGTCAGACCACCAGACACGAGAACGCCGGCTCGCTGTCACGTGCGGAGCTGACTCAATGCACGTGGGCCAGAGAAGCGCCGCGCGTGTTCACGCCGTTCGCGCCAGGCCGACTGCGGGCTGGCCTTGACCCAGATTGCCTTTTTCAGAGGCACGGACGTTTGACGAGGACTCGCTGGCATAACAGCACCCCCGCCGCCAGACAATGCACCGGAAAGACGAGCTGCTTCCACGGGGCTCGGATGTCAGGTGCGCTCGTTCGCCAGGTCCCTCCAGGTTCGCCGCCAGGGCCATGGGGAGAATACAGCTCCAGACTGTTCCGGGAATACAGCCCATTCTTGACGACGGATCCCAGCTCCACTGGCTTGTCGCCACAACTTGTCGACCAGCTTCAATCGTCTCTTCTGACCATCTTCGGCTTCAGCACTTGTCGATGGTTCTGCAACTTGCTAAGAACGGTTCGACAACAGACAACACACGACACAAGCAAGTGCCCTCGGTCACCCGACAGAACACCAGACAAAGTATAGTACAACATATACCTATCTACGTGTCTATCGGAATTTTGTTCCCTCTACATCAAGAGGCACATGTGGGACACAAGACTCTTAAAATGACAACTCAAATTTTTTTTTTCCACGTACAACAACGTAACGAATTAGAATACCACAAAGTTGGCCCCTTGAGATCACTCTGAACGAGAGCGCTCAGCCCAGGTCGTGATGAGGTCAAAATTTTGCCCCGAATCGCCAGCGAGAAACCGAAAGGTTGAGAAGGTACTAGCTGGAACGCACTGCTCAATGCACCTGCATTAGCGTTTACCTTTCCTTTTTTTTTCTTTAGCGAACGTCAAAGTTGCGCTGTGGAGCAACATGCTCCACTTCAGTAACCGGCCACTTTTAGGCGACGATACCTATGCGGCACCAAGAGCGGCTCACACTTTCGACGTTGCACAGGGGAACAACGATACGGCTTGCTACGGATTGACTCCTCACCGCTTAGCTCGATATCGTGTTCGATCACCCTTGTGTTTCCGGGGTGGTCCGAAAACGCGTCTTCAAACTCGGAACCAATCTTTCTGAGGTCCTCGTTCTCAGGTCCTCCACTTAAGCTAGGCTCTAGGTTTATCTGCTCCCGGATTACTTTCGATCCCCCTTCGGTTACCTCACTAGAACTCAAATTTTCTGCTTCCTCTTCCACTGAAGCATTCAACAGCAGATTTACGACCACTTGATGTTGAACGTATGGTTTCATCAAGTTGTAAATTTTGTCCGGCCGCCTTCCTAATTTCACTTCATAATTTGAATCGCAAGGCTTCGATAATACGTTGGCGGGCCCTTCCCAATCAACCTCAAGCTTGTTCCTTTTGGGTGGCTGCAGCCGCATTACCTGATTATTAACTTCAAAAGCGCGCTTCTTCCCCGATTTCTCGTAGTGCTCCTTCGACAGCACTTTTGCCGCGTTTTTCTGGCTTTCCACTAGCGCTTCAATTTGGCTTTCCACTAGCGCTTCAATTGAGAGATCCTCACGCTGCTCTCGAATGAGCGTCCCTCGATCAACTCTCGGCAGCTCGCTCCAACTTTCCGCTACAGGCGAGAGCGTTGCAACCCTCTCGCTCTGACTCACTGGCGCCACGTCATCTCCCCCAGCGCATACCGCGCCGGCCGTGTCGGCGACGGGCCGCTCGCGTGACTGCTCACATGACTCATGCGGAAACTTTCCTTTCTGGGGTTCCGTCGACCCGCCGACAAGGTCACTTGAGAGTTCACCGCATGGAACCAGGTCCAGCTTCCGCGAAAGCTTTCGCGCTTGCGATCGCGTGAGAGGCATGCACGCTAAGTTGGGGAAGAATGATTTGCCCTGCTCTTTGAGAAGCTGCTCCGAGTTGTTGGAGAAAAGATAAGAAAAACGATCATTTAGCGCGGCAGACACAGCCGCTTCGGTGCAAAGCTTACCGAACGGGCCTTCAATGACAACCGTGGCGATTGGTAAGCGAACACTCTGCTCCTCGGCGACTTGCCTGATCCACGCGCATTCTCCTGTGAAATCATCCGGAGACACCAATGAAGGATGGACAACATCCATGGTTGCCGCTGAGTCTCTAAGCGCTCGGCACGTTTTCTTATTTACTTTAATTTCTTGGAGATACGGCTCCAACAACCGCATGTTTTTTTCTGATTCTCGGATTGTTGCGAAGGCAAATTTTTCCTGACAGTTTCTCGCGATGTGCCCTTCCTTTTTACAGTTGTAGCAGATTAGCGGCTTCCGTTTGTTTTCCGATTCAAATGCCTGTGTGGTGGAAACCTCACTCGATTTCTCCGCTTCTGTTTGCCCTTCCCCTACACTGTCCTTCGTAAGAGACGGGTCCTTCTTGAAATTACGGTGCGGAGTGGGTTTCCGTTGATCAGGTTTCCTTGAAAAGCCCTCTTTCCTTTCCTTTTCAACGCGCACTGCCCTGCTATGCAACTTTCGGCGAGTATAATACTCCTCAGCTAACTCGGCTGCCTTATTCAACTGTACTTCCCCAAGTCTGTCCTGCAGCCAAAGTCTGACATTATCCTCGATGCAGCGGTAGAATTGCTCCAATGCAACGCATTCCACCACTTTATCGCGGTCGTCATAAACACCTTCGCCCTTGAGCCATTCGATTAAATCGGCTTTAAGACGAAACGCGAAGTCGACGTGTGACTCATTCCCCTTTTCAGCATACCGGAACCTTTGCCTGAAAGCCTCGGGTGACAACTTATAACGTCTCAAGAGCACTTCCTTAACCTCGTCATAGCTCTCAAACGCTTCCCTCGACAAGCAAGTTATCGCGTCGGACACTTCGCCGGGAAGAAGAGCTATCAGGTTCTGCGCCCAAAGAGACCGCTCCAAAGCGTTTCGCTCACAGAGGTGTTCGAACTTGACGAGATATTTCGCCATGTCCTCGCCTACTACGAACGGTGGCAGTTGGTCCCGAATTCTAAAACTGCTGACCTGAATCGTCGGAGAAGGTACGCTAGGCGCCTGCGAACACTGTAGGATTGCCAATTCTAGTCGTTTCATCTCAAGGCGCTCCTGTCTCTCGGCCTCCTCGCGCTCGCGCCGTTCACGCCTTTCAGCTTCCTCACGTTCGCGAGCTTCTCGCCTTTCAGCCTCCTCACGTTCGCGAGCTTCTACTTCCCGCCTTTCAGCCTCCTCACGGCGTGCTTTAATATCCGCCCAGGCCTCATCGACTTCCTCAGCCGACACTCCCTCATCCTTCATGATCTCAAGGATCGCTTGCTTTCGTTTCGCACGGCCTAAAGTAATGCCGAGTTCCTCACAAATTTCGATGAGTTCCTTCACTTTAAGGTTCTCCATCGTTCACACTAGCCTCTTGCTGTTTGCCCCTGTTAACAATTTACTTGCCGTACCCACTATAAGTCAACTAGCAAGACGCGCAAGCAATTTTTCACTCTCCTGTGTTTACCCCCTCTGCATTAACTTCGGTTTCAAAGCGCTTCGACTTGGCTTGAAACGATCAAAGCTCACTTCAATGCTTCACACAGCCTTTCTCTAAACTACTACAACCTGAGCTAGAGTAGTCTGGTGAACTGAGGGGAAAACATCAGGCACTCACCGCATCGATGTCGCTGACGCCGGCCGATCCCACCGCTGCCACCACTGTTGCGAATCTGCCTCCGTGGCTGCCACCGATGCCACCACTGTTGAGAACGACGGGCCGATCCCGCCGAAGCCACCACTGTTGCGAAGCCACCTCCGAAATCCCACCGCTGACCTCCACTATTGCGAAAGACGGGCGACGCCAACACGGTCCCGATGGCGCCACTGCTTTCGACTCCGCCGGGAAGGTCACCAGCCGTTTGGTAGCGTATGTTTCTCAGCTCGCGACTGCTTCTGCGCAGAGCCGATAAGACGAGCGGACGAGACGACGGTGAGTTAAACAAGGTTTATGTACAGCATATATACAGAGGCGTTACAATTTCGGCACTGGGGCCGACAGAGACTCGAAGAGCCGAGCTCTCCTCTCTAACACATAGGTCAGCCCTTCGCCTAAGACCGCTGACTCACACACATGTCGGCTCTCCGACACGGGGCCTCCTCTCACTCACATAGGACCGCCGATCGCGACGCGCCGCAGGGCTTCTTTTATTTACACCGGGTCCAACCAAAATGTCCAATCAGAAGCGCCGCTGGTCGCCAGGGCAGATTCCTCCAATGGGGGGTCGCCGCGCCATGCGTCAGACCACCAGACACGAGAACGCCGGCTCGCTGTCACGTGCGGAGCTGACTCAATGCACGTGGGCCAGAGAAGCGCCGCGCGTGTTCACGCCGTTCGCGCCAGGCCGACTGCGGGCTGGCCTTGACCCAGATTGCCTTTTTCAGAGGCACGGACGTTTGACGAGGACTCGCTGGCATAACAGCGCACTGTTTTCAATACCCTTGGAACCAGAACATCTCAGGGTGACCACTAATGTGAGGCAGTCATTTCTTTTATCAGAGAGTGGTATGACAGCAAGGCTGGCTACAGATGTTGGCTTGTTCACCTCCTTACACGCATTATATAACGAAATGAATGAGCGCAGACGCCAAGATCTACAATGAGAATTTCTAGAACTTCCGTCCAGAGGTAGAAAACTTCCAAAACTTCCATGTGACATCAAGAAGCATCTCGTTAAGGCAACATCATATAAAGAACCCAAAACACCGTAACTTAAGGGGAGCAATCATCGAATAGCTTCGCTCTCGGGGGTTCTGTATCTCGCGAATCAATTGTCGCAAACTTCTCTCGAATGATTCACTAGCAAGGGGGATCGCATAAATTTATGGTGCGCTTTCGGCGTTTTTGCTCTTTCCGCGGAGCGAGGGGGAGGCTACAGTGGTAGCAAAGACATGTGAAGGAAAGACGTTACCCCCAAGCACGCTGAGAAGCGTGATCACTCTATACCTTTGTGATTCCCGCCTCACAGGGTAATGCTAGGAAATTATGCAGGATGGCGCCAGCACATGTGATACTACGTGGCAAAGAGTGCACTTGATCCAAAATCAGGTCAGGGGCCCTAAAGCACTTTTTCAAGTAACCATGGAATGAATTAATTAAAATAGTTTATTGCCTTACGAATTAAATGCCGCAAAAATTCAAGAACTATTCTAATGCGAGAGTGGCAGTACAAATATTGTCGCATGCTGCAATCGCATTTTCTCTTCTCGCGTTCCAACGAAAGCACTAGATGCTAAGCACGGAGGGATGGCAGGGGCAAAGAAAAAACGTCACCAGCACCTCCTTACCCTGAGCACGTTTTTCTCTCTTTGTTTCTTCAAATGCGCGGCTTTTTAAGTGTGACCGCCTGCGCACGCACGGACAAGTCATGGTCTCTGGCGGCGATCTCTGTAACGACCGAGCGCGCCATGTTCGAATAAGCCAATGGCTTATAGATGGGCTTGGTACGAGTGATTTTCGAGTGTCTTCCGTTGTTTATCGACAGAATAAAAAGCACTTTTTAGTGACTTTGATAAGTTGTTGTGAATTGCAGGCCGCATGCTGCAGTATAATATATGGCTCACGTGTTGTCAGGAGCTTCTAACACCGATCAGCAGAGTTTTCTTACAATGCCCAAAAAGTCTGGCAGGGCCCCTTTGATTTACATGGGCCATTGGCCGCTGTATTTTTATCTGCTGTTCGATGTCACCAAGCAGGCACCGATAGTGAGTGAGAGAAAGAGAGCGCGAGGCTCTGTAGGAAAAGAGTGAGCATGGTAAAATAACAATTTGGTTTTCTAAACTTTCTTCGCCGAACACAACAGCAAGAATTGACAAAGTTGTTCATGACAGGGACTCCTATGCCATTTGATGTTTATTGCACGCATACTGTTGTAGTTGCCCAGGCTATGGCGTTGAGAGACAGGTTATGTGCACAGTGGTTAACTCTAAAGTAAATTGTTTAGCATTTACTTCTCGAAACTACGATAAGGCGCGCCAGTGTATGTCTGATTTGGGATCACTTTTCCCCCTCTTCACAACGTGTACCAAAATCTAACGGAAAAGCTTCTCTTCACATTGCCCCTGCATAAATGCAGTAGTGCCGCCCTAGCGTAAATTGCAATTCACAACTTCATTTTTAGATGTTGCGCACCATATAACCGCAAAGCGAGAATTCAGGGTGATAGGGCTAAAGAAACTGACAATCCCCACTGAAGAAAAACCTACCAGATCCCACGCACTGTCAAAATCTGCGAAATGCGAAGCATTCGGCGAGGAGCTGCATTTATTGATCGCTTGGCCTCAAAAGAAGTCAGGAAATTTATGCCATGACCAATGTTATCATTATAAATGAATGTATATGCGTGGTTTAACGCCCCAAAACTACTATTTCATTAAGAAAGACGCCGTAGTGGAGGTCTCCGGAAATTTCGACCACCTGGGGTTCTTTAACGTGCCCTAGAGTGTGAGCACATGGGCTTACAGCATTTTCGCCTCCATCAAAAATGCAGCAACCGCAGCTGTGATTTGATACCGCGACCTCCGGGTCAGCAGCCGAGTACCTTAGCCATTAGGCTACCACATCGTGCTAGTGTTATCATTATCGCATGTCTATATTGCGCGAATGTGCGCATGTATACCTAAAAGCAAAAGTTTGAGAGACGCTGCACTCCAAACAAGTGCCAACTTCATACCAGTGCGCAATGCTTCAAATATCGCTGGTGACTGTACAGGATGCAACACTAACTATTGGCTCGAATATTCATTTGTAGGCTGTTTGGCAAAATAAAGATAGAACGTAATTTTTTCGAACGCTTCACCTGCCGTATAGTTTTGCTGTTGGCTGTTCATTACGTAATATTCATGCTAATCAAACTTTGATTCTGGCTTTCTGGTATCTACCGTGCATTAGCTGTTATTTATGTTCTGAATACGCATGTACATATTATTTCATAAATGGTCCGTGAGTTCACGACGATTGGATCATATATCCTGATGCGCATGGCATGTGTACCATCAGCATTATCACGTCCCCACTTGTAATTTACACTTTTTCTGTACAATTTAAACTTCTCGTATTGCTTGCTTTGTATAGAGATAATTAAGCGTCAGGCTGAGACGTTGTTTGCTTGAATGTCCCAACCTTGCAAAAGGCGCCAGTCAGAGTTATTAGGTCTCAAGGTTCTGGCACTTTTAGGAAATACTTTATCAGCACGCACTGTTCAGTGTAATATCATTTACTTAGTGTGTGTTCGCCTCTCATTTGCTCCGTCCTTGCAGATCTCCTCTCGTTTTGTGCTCGTGACAGTGGTATCAACTACTCTGGTTCAATCTTTTGTCGTTTCGATGAGTACTCTCTCTGTGTGTGTGTCTCGCTCATTGTGGTTTATTTAATGTTCCCCACATTCTTTTGGTAAAGAGCTGGGCTAAGAAAAGGAAGCTAGGGCTTTGAAAGAGACAGGAGTCCAGTTTGCTACCCTCGTATAGGTGAAATGAATTAAGGAATGTGATAGGAAAAAGAGGACGGAAGGGCATATAGGGGCTGAACATGTGTGCCTGTTCAGTACACGCCATACGTCGATCATTACGTGGGGCTCACTTTAGAAACAGCAGCGAAACACGCATCACTGTGTGGGCTAGCGACGTGTAGAGCCGAAGTCCCAGGATATGTTACCCTGATAGTGGTCGGTCGGCTTGTCGAACAAAGTGCGGAAAAAATTACGTTCAGCTATGAAGTGACCACGAAGCAGAATAGATGCATTCTGTCGTCTTTTAACAGTTCCAGAAGTTATAGCCGGATGTGCTTGACAATTCCTTCCAAAGTACTGTGCTTATCGCGAAGCTAGAAAAAAATTTTAACGCCAAAGAGACAAGGCAGAGATGATTTGGAATATGGGTTCCAGAATGCCAGTTAAAGCCATCGCTTATCACTCATCTAGTGAGAAACCCTGCCCATCACAAAACAATGGCGAAATAGAGTCGCGCCTATATTCTTCATTATGAAACAGGGGCCTTCAATCTCCAATCAAAGCTATGAAGCTTCGGCTACTCTAACATGCTATAGTTGGCTCTTTTGTAGGACTTTACATGCACGCTATCTGATCGACGTACACGTAGACGAGAAAACGAAAGCATGCGTTTCGCAGAATCTACCTCATTCGCGTGCGTGCAGGAAGCACGAAAAGCGGCTCGCACGTTTCCCCGCGTTGCTGCTCCATAACGGAAGTTTCGTGACTCACAGGGAGGGTGGAAGGGAAGTGAGAGCACTCTCTTCCTTACGTCCTTTCGCTTACTGACCCAGTGACTGCGGCTGTGCTTGACCCTTCTCCTCCTCTCTCTCTCGTTACCTACCTGAGTGCTGGCAATGGCCCACCGACTACCGCATTGATAGCCTCCTCTCCACTAAACGAGACCTGGCCCTCCGAAAGGTCAAGGTCCTTTGTGGTGGTGGCTGCAGCATTGTTCCCGTTTCTCGAGGGATCGCAGCGCTGTAAGTCATTGTGCAAGTCAAGTGTATCAGATTACACTGTCAATGTCAATCAAATGGTTTTGCGCGAGTGAGCCAGCAACACAGACAACCAAGGAAGGACACGAAAACAACATTGGTCCTGTGTGTTTGTGTTCGCAGGTAGCATACTTGTTACGGTGCTCAGCCCTTGGCCCCAAAGTCGCAGTTTTAGTCCCGGCAAGAGAGGGTTCATTTCGATTGAGGTGAAATGCTAGGTACCAGTGTACCATGTCATATCCGTGCATGTGCTAAAACACCAGATGTACGAAATGTGCAGAGTCCTCTACTGCGGCATGCCTCATGTCCGTATGGTGATTTTGGCACGTAAGACCCCGCATATTATCATTACCTTGCCGCTCCACAGAGCCACTTTGCAAACCGTAGTACTCCTTAAATAGTTTCGTCATTAGAGCTACCACCCATATATACAAAGAACAACGAAAGATAGCGATGGTTCACTATACCAGCAAATACAATTAAACGAAGAAAAAAACATACACAAAAGCTATATAGAATCACGGGCGCCAATCAGTAGCGCAGTGAGGTAAGCGCATTTACACGTCAAGATAATCGCACGCAGAGAAACTACGTCTCGGTCAACGGCTTCAATACACCAAAATAGAACACTCACTTTTGACTTCATTGATGACTCCAGCTTGCGGTAATTATCAGTTCCGTATACGCATTTTTCAATGCCCTATGGTAATCGATGTCCTGCTGCCATATTTCTTTACCAAGTCCGTCACGGTGGTCCAGCATACAGCACTGCACGTGCCCATGCCGGGTAAGGCATTGTTGGATCGTACCCGTCAGCTTCCGTCTCGGGCCATGCATGGGCCTGTGTGAGGCCTGTATCAGGCACGGTTCTTACATATATCGGTTTATTGGCGTGTGGACGCTGATTGGTTGTATTGTTTCAACTGAGACTGAAAAGGTGGCACCACCTGAAATGAGACCTGTTCAAGCAATAGCCGGACGCCTGACGCACGTGAAATAAGCTATCACACGGGCACTAGCTCCTGTTGAAAGTTGGCTTCTTCCTTACTGTCCACTTCTTCACCGCCATAGTAAGCGCTATATCCTCTCTGTTACTCATCTACTTCCCCTCTCTTGTAGCTGCCGCGAGCTGCAAGTCTGCAACCACAACCGCGAGCCAGATACTGCCAGACTTCGCTTTCTTGTTAGCACCGAGGCCTTTGCCCATCGGCGATTGAACAACCCGCTCATGCGTTTTCCGTCAATGCGCGGATTCATGCTCCGCACACCCGGCACGCCCCGTTCAACGGAGAGTGCTAAAAAAGCCGCCAACTGTTTCACATCGGCGCTTTAAAAGAGAGTTCTTTTCGTTTAGTCTTGGTTTATGCCATAGCACTTCCAAATATTGAAGGCTGTTACACAAAAATGACGAGATAGGCATCTTCAGGAAACAGCGAGTGTGCTGGCTCACTCACTGTCTTGCTTGGCTCGCTTCGACAGATCACTGATAGCATTGTAGTGGTGACAATTCCCGTAGAAGTGTGGGTCAGAGAACCTTCTTCTTTTGAACATGAAATATAGAGTACGTTGGGGAGAGTTGCTTGCTGAGGAATAGACTAGAGCTCGACTGCTTTAATTTATGCAACTCTTCCGAGCCTGGGGTATTCCTACCAGAAGCACCTAGAAGGTGCTTTTTATTTATTGTATTGGCAAATATTCAACTTACGAAATACTTGATACTATCTACTGAGCATCCCAGCTCGTATGCCATTTATGTACACTCATACATTTTTGCCATTTTTCACTTTATGGGCGTATTACACTTTGTAGTAGTTCTTTTAAATGCAAAAAACACTGCATGGTTTATTGAGTACGGGAGACAGTCAGGTAATACTTCACTTATATTTTATTTGACCCTGCAATTTTTTGGCGAAAATGTCACGGATGCAATTAACTTAATGTATACACAGTACCAGTGGAAGTCGTAATACTTAAAGAAGTTCTCAAAACACTCTAGAAAGTATCTTGTTTCAGGCAAGTACTTTTACATTAACTGAAGATGTGACAGTGCCTGGTTTATGCTCCAGGCAATAATGGCTCAAACGGGCCAGACGTAGGCCGGGCCCGGGCCTTATTGAAAAACACTGGGCTGGGCTCGGGCTAGCCGAAGCCTGGCATTTGAGGGTCGGGCCGGGGTCCTGCCGGAAAAATCAGCAAAAAGCAGTGCATTAGTCCAGGGTTTACGGATGCCAATCTGTAAGTCATTCCGCCGATGTCAGTCACAGCGCTCGCATTTATATGGAGTTGACATGTTAGAGGCCCAAGCCCGTTGCAATATCACTGCAGCATGATTAACCCGAGGTAGCTTTTACTATCCAGAGCCCTCCAGTTCGGCTTATCGCAGGAGCACACAGGAGCTGTAACACGGTAAATTTTGGAATACTTATCGTAGTTATTTCAAAGTGTTTTGACGGGTGACATCTCCGTAACTTGCATGTATTTTAATTTTGGAAGAAAATTACAGCTTCTTGAAACTGTTTCATGCAGCTACGTTTTTTTTGAGTATAGAGTATTTCCTAACTGCAAATATTGCTCCTGTACTCTCAGGTGTTTGGCCGCCATCCATACATTCACTTATCTGTGTTCGGTGTACGTCGACGCTGTGAACTGTACTTCGCATGTTTTTGTTTCGACACGAATGCAGTGCATAAATCTGTGATAATTTTTATGTCCTTACTTGTTTACATGAACTCTCCCTGTGTGCTATATTGTGTAATTTGTTTCATTGCTCTAATTTTCATAAACGCCACGTTTGGCCTGAGAAAAGGAGTAAACAGCACTACATAAAAGCGCTGGCATCAGAACAACTTACCATTAAAAAGTAACTCGTTGTGTGTTTTCAGTTGTGAGAGCTTGTGTTTTTATTTTTAAATTGACTACTGTCTTGTAATACAATATTCAGTTAATAGCGAAGCAAGCGAATTTCGGTCACGAAAGTTGCCAATGCTTTCGAGTTTTTCAAATACCAAGAATGGGTTATAATGAGGAGCAGCAAGTTTGCGTCTTTGATATGTTCCGTGGCTTCCATAAATTGTCTTCCCATCAGGTATATTGAAAGTGTAGCTCTTGCAAATCGGATGAGCAAGCCACACTTTGCTCCGCAGGCCTCTATGCACAAATGCTTACTTCAAACGCTCTCTGAAGTGGCTTGAAGTACCTGGGACTTATTTCTGGGATAACGTATGCTCTGCGATAATCTAATAGTCAAAAAAGAGACTCTTGGAAGCGGTTATACAAGCGTATTTCGCGTAACAGCTGTAAACCCAGTTATTGAACCCTAAACGTCAAAAATATAATAATAAGATGTCAAATTGTGAGAAGTATAATAGTAAACATGACTGTTCGTTTTTTACATCCCAAAACTACAAATAATTTAGGGACGCCGTAGTAAAGCGCTCCGCGAAATTTGATCGTCTGGTATTTTTTTAAGTGCACCTAAATATGAGTACACGGGCCTCAAGTGTTCTGCCTCCACCTAAAGTCGGCCTTTGCAAGCTAGAATTCCATTCCGCTACCTTCGAGTGAGCAGTTGAACACTGCAACCACTACACCATCGTGGTAGCTTAGGGTTATAATAGGGAAATGAAAAGGCTATTTATTATTGATTAGTTTTCTTTTGTGACAATCACATGACCAAAAGCGCTGTGAAGGGGGAGCGACAGTATTTTCTGTTCTCTTGGAATGTGGGCCACAAAGACAACAGGAAAAGTTAGATGAATTTAGCATACCTGATAATTGGTGCATAAAGTGATTTGTGATAACTGCTGATAAGGACCACAAATCACGGAAAATGGTGCCACTCAAGTGAGAAAGTCCAATCGTGCTTTCAATTCAAACTTATCGTTTTACGTAACCTTATGTCCAATCTGCACGGAATGCATCCATTCGAGAGAAAAAAAAATTGGCAGCATATCCACAGAGTGAGTGATGCAGCGTGGGGCGAAGCATTCGTCCGTTCATTCATTCTTGCTTCCGTCCGTCCATGCGTTCGTCTGTGTGAGCGTTCATGCGTCCATCCACCCGTCCGTGCGTTCGTCTGTTCATGCGTCCGTCCCTGCGTTCGTCCAAGCATCCGCCCCTGCGTCCATTCATGCGTCCATCTATTCAACACTCCAAGTACCACCACCTCGCATCTTTTGATCGTATATTCCCCATATAGAAGCAGCGCCATGCAGCGGACAATCCAAGGACTAAACTAAAGGTGGCACACGCACACTTTCTTACGGCTTGCGCTTCGGGTCTACTTCCCACCTTTAACCACCTCGAGTTCATGGTATATACTAGTTCACTGTATATGGCACTGCGGCCCAACGCTCGCTAAACCTTTCTAAAACCAAGGAGGTTACGCCCAGCGAGTATAACGTAGCAACCCTTTCTTGTCAGATAGTACTCAATGTACATGCCAATGGCTGCTAGTGGGGATTGCAGCGTGCGCGTTAACTAAAAGCCGAATGTTCCTCTCTCTCATTCCCCATTAGCAGCCATTGGCATGTACATTGAGCACCATTTTTTGTTGTTCAACAATGCACAGAAGAAATATCTCAACGGCACCACCCTGAAGGTCAAAATGTTATACTTGTTACATACTACCACGGCTACGAGGGACGAACGGGTGCCGCTATAAAGAGTTTCGCCCCTAAAAATAAACAAATTTATTTAAACAAAGTTGAGAAAAAGGTCCCATAGACTAGCATGCCTTGAGTTCTGACTCGCACTAGGCCTTCGCAGTCAACCTGAACTGATCGTCTATAGTTTAGAATTTGGCAAGGCACTCTTTAATTACACGTGAGTGAAGTAAGGGTTCGGTGCTTTTAGTGGGGTTACCTGTACTATCTTACTATATGCGGAAGAAACTCAGGTTCTCCAAATAAATGAGATTGGGAAGATAATTGGGTAGAAGCCTTCATTTATTGAGCATTTCCTGTCAGGTTGTATTCTCTTGTAGAGCGGGCAGTGTCCTCAACTGCTCTCTCTAAGTGACTTCTGAGCGGGAAAGGAATTTTCACTCATTCGCTTGTAACGCTGATCGACGATGTGGCACAAGACTACGTTATACATGCACTCTAGCTGAGTTTTTTCACGCTGAGTTAAATACCGAGCAGCGAAGTTGCTCATCTCGTTGCCGTAATGTACTGCCACGCAGATAATCATGACTTTCCGCACTGGCGGCTTTCTACCGACGAAGATATTCAAGCGATAAGTTAATCTCCACTTAGAAGAGCAACCAAGACAAAACATAATAGCAGGATCACGACCCAAGAAGTAAGAAGACAAGAAATATTCTTAATAATTTGTTGAGCGAATTCTACATATTTCGTTGAAAATGATGGCATATTAATGCAGTCATCGGAAAACGTTTTAATGTCGGCAGGAGTGTCAGATTATTTGTGCGTTTTGGAGCAGTACACACACACACACACACACACACACACACACACACACACACACACACACATATATATATATATATATATATATATATATATATATATATATATATATATATATATATATATATATATATATGCAAGCACGCACATGTGTGTGGGTGTGAGTGCGTGTGTCCTCACAATTTTACAACAAAAGCTGTTATGAGATCACATAAAGGGTCACGTTCAACCCCAGTCAATCAATCCATCAACATCAAGGGTCAATTGTGGCCCTGTAGTTGTCGGCCACCACCGCCGCAGCTGTCGCTCCCTTATGTTCGAAACAACAGTTGCCCAAAATACATAAAATAAAAAAAACGTTTACAGAATGGCAATCGAACCCGTTTCCTATACCCAATTGACTGGGCTACGCCATACTAGGAACTTCATTGCAAACTCGCCATATGCAGGCTTTATGTTGTGTGAGGAATTTGTAAACAAGTGTAATAAAGTGTCGTGAACAGCAAACTAACAGCCAGGTGGTAAACATGGTGAATTGCGTAACGAGTTTGTTTGTTCGTCTCTTTTATACCCTCCTCTTTGTTTCTCTTTTCCCCTTACCCCCGTGAGAAGTAGCAGGCCAGAAACCAACTTTGAAGGCTGACCTCTCCCCCTTCTTCTCACTAAACAATTACTTCTTCCTTGTCCCTTTTATACTGGCGCAACCCACCATGGGAGATCAGCAATGAAACGAATGGTGTCTTGCTATTTAAAAGGAAATGTTCATAATTTCGAAATGTCAAGTTTTATATTATATGGTTGTTTTTAATGTATATGCTATAACATGCTTTTTAATGCTTTTTTATTGTTTCCTTCGTCTCCCGAAGGAAATCGCAAACGGCTTCGCAAATGCTCCTGTGGCTGAAACCCAGCACGGTAGCCCCAAAGGAAAGAACAGGAAGGGATAAACTTAACCTCAACCTTCGAAGCGGGTCGTCTAGGAGTCTTTTCCTCTGATTGGTGAATAATCTGCACGTTAAAAAGAAATGATTAAGAGATTCACACTTATTAAATTTCTGCCGCAAATGTCGCTGAATGCTCCAACTCACTATATTATCCTGAGGCATAATTCTTCGTCATCGACTTCTACAACACTAACAAAGTGCACATAATGCCTCACAAGTGTGTAGGGGGTACCCCCCTCACGTTTTTCTGAATAATGATGAATAGTGACGTAGGAGACGCGCAATCAATAAAAAATTAGGATGAATTATAGCGTAGTGGGTACCCTCAAGTCTCCTTGTAGTAGTTTACCCGAGAGTGCTTAAAAAAGGCTCTAGGAAGGCTGTCCTAGCTTTTGCTGGGACTGTGCTGCATGTTCTGAGCAGGCCAGGATTATTTTTTTCTGGATGTGTGCTGGTTCACACAGATTATTCATCCGTGCACATGTAGCCATGACTGCATGTGCACGGAATGCACACCGTTTCTTCTAAAGGGTACGCCACACGTCTTGCCTTATCTTGTCGCCTAGAAGATCTTTGCTCATACACACAAAGAAGATTGGCCACACTGTACCTTACAATGGGCATTTTTTATACAACGCTTGCTGAAAAAGAGAGACATTAGATAAGAAAAATAATAATGTTCCTTTAGGAAGAGGTGAAAAGGTGCAGACGAATTCGATAAACCAGAATATATAAAACAAAATAGCAAAATTGAAGAAGGGGGACAAAGAATTCGATATATCTGGCAGTACCACTAGCAGCGTATCCTTCCAGTCACCTGAAGAAATTCATGTAGCACTGACAGAACAGCACTGCGGCCCACACTCAACTGACTGGCTTCAAACGATAAAAAGGTGGATGTAATAACTGCCAATCCGATCATACCAATCGGTCTCTCAATAATTATTCGGTGCAGTGAGGCGAAGCGGCGGCATGTGAGAAGAAAGGGATTTATGGTTTGCGGTTCATTGCAGACTGCACATGTTCAAGAAAATCCTGATTTGTGGAGATAAAAATTTAACCAAGGAACTCTACAGCGAAGCTTGTGAGGGTCACCTCACATTGACAGAAAAGGCATTTTATGGCGTTCCATGTGAATTGGAAGTGCCGAAATTCTTCTATTGTAGGAGCGATGTTTCGTTGATACTTAAGATTAACAGTCGTTTAAATCGTTTGGCAGTAATAAAAGGAAACTGTGGAGCTACTAGTACTACCGGGAAATTTCATAAAGATGCCGAAGCGAACGAGTCAGCAGTTTTATATATTGCAATTTCAGCATGCCCGGGGACCCAAAGAAACCGAACTTCTGATTGGCTACGCGGTACGAGAGACCGAAATGTCCTGAGAAGGGGAGACTGCTTTGCGGACGTAAATGTGTACAAACAGATAAAGCATCCGAAATAATAGTAGCTTTTCATTGCTGAGAACTTAGTTTTCGAAGAGTCAAAGTAATAGCCAGGAAATCTGCGAGATGAATTGGCGTGAAGTGAGGCAATCTGAGCGCAAAAGACCAAATAAGCGGATGAGAAAAAAACGTCCATTCATTTTTTCGTTCATCTTCTTCTGCTCATATTCCACACATGTGAAGGCAAACTCTAATGGCGGGAAACTAGAGTACACTTCGCGGCGCATCGGTAGGTGGCGCATCATGCTAAATTAGAGCAGCGCGGCCGATTATGGACCCACTCCTAACATACACAGATATTCCAGAACATCAGACTTGAAAGACGGAAACTTCCGCCTCCGGGGCCAAAGCTCAGTAAATAATCTCAGGTGGCATGGCGTCGCCTGGAGACCTCGTTTTACCCCAATCCATACATACTGTCCAAGATAGATCCCGACACATACGCAGCACAATGCAGGTTCTACGTCACTAAAACATCCACCCTGTACCACATGGTATGGGAATGCCCACACAATCCACCTCTACAACCCAGAGCACAGCACAACACTGTAGGGTGAGAGGCAACTCTGTACAGCTCGAACCCGAAGACCCAAGAGGGCCTGGTGAGACGAGCGAGGACAGCAGCCCGTGCCAATGGGATCCCGGACTAAGCAGCCCACTCACCGACACTCTTTCATCGGTGACAAATATATGTTTTATTCTCTCTCTCTCTCAGCAGAGGAACCTGGGTGCAGTGAGTGGTTCATAAATGACGTGTCTCAGTTTTACCTTCATTGTGATTTGCTTCATTGCTGGAATGCTGTTTTTGTTGAAGTCAGCCTCGAACGGGTGCTTTCCTATTGCGGTCCTGCAGTTAGTAGCTGCTTCTTTAACATCACCCTTTCACGTTCTACCCTTTCCGTAATGTCGGGCCTCTTCAGCTGTGGCAAGAACATCTGATGATTCGTTGATCAGTGATCAGACACTACAAGTGGCTGATCACTGATTTATGTAGGATCACTGGTCAAATGCGAACGAATTGATGAGGCTGAGGATGTCATGCAAGCCTGGTTGGTTCCCATTTCAAGCAAAGAAGGTTGCCATGGTTGCAAGCAGGTTTGACTGCACATTGGAATGCACTGCCAGGCGTGGCGAAGACGAATACACAGAAGGGGACGTACGATCGTCCCCGTGTGCTTTGGTTCTCTCAGTTTTGTCATGTACAGTTTTGTCATGTACAGGTGACGTACAAGTCCTCGTTGGTCGTCCAGGTCGCTTACGACAATGTTGGCCTCCCATATCTCGGCTAGGGGGTCGATACGTGCAGTCATTGCGGGCTTGGTATTGGCGTCTTCGTGGCGCCGCGCGCACTCGAGTAGTAGGTGGGCCAGTGTGTCTGGCACGTCGCATATCGGGCAGTTGTAGGCGTATAGCGTCGGGTGGACTCTATGCAGTAGGATCCGTGTGTATAGGTTTTAGCTTGAAGTCTCCAAAATGCTGTGGCCTCTTCTTTAGTCAGCTTGGGATGAGGTGGCGGGTACACCCTGTGAGCTAGGCGATAGTGTTGTAGGATGGCGTTTTATGGCGGTGGTATGGTCTCCACTTCTGCAGCGCTGGCTAGCCCCAGGTAGAGCGAGGCGCTGAGGAAGGCTCGGTTGACGTGACCACGGGCCACGGCGTGAGCCGCTTCATTTCTCTCGAGCCCCTCATGCCCCTGTACCCATACCACGCTGGTGTAAGGAAGCGGAGTTCGGCTCTTTCTCAGAATTATGAGAGCTTCTGCGGAGATTTGGCCTCACGTGTAATTGCGCACAGCGGATTGGGAATCTGTGAAAACTACGATCGCGTCCTTAGCAGTTGTAGTGGCAAGGGCGATCGATGCTTCCTCGGC
This sequence comes from Rhipicephalus annulatus, assembly GCA_013436015.1. NCBI lineage: Eukaryota > Metazoa > Arthropoda > Arachnida > Ixodida > Ixodidae > Rhipicephalus > Rhipicephalus annulatus. The sequence continues at coordinate 48,995 of WOVY01000522.1, read as the reverse complement.
AGACTCGGAGCTCCGCACCCGGAGGGTGGCGGATGTCAGCTTTCGTACTTCTGCGTCGACCATGCTTAAAGCGTAGGCGTTTTTGCCTGGGTATTTAGCCGTGTCGACTTAGCGAGCGTCTGGATCGTGCTGGCGTCTTCTGTGGATGGTGTCGCCTCGAGCGATTCGTCTATCCCGATGGTACTCGGGATGCATGTTACACGGTACTTGGGCGTTGCTGAATGATTCTCGCAGGTATGGTGGCGTACCTAGCTACATCTGCCTCGCGGATGTAGCTTTCGCTGTTGCCCAAGTGCTCAAGGACTGGTTTCCCCTTCGACGTAAGCTTAAGTCTCTCGAGTTGGCTGGTCCGTTGGGCTTCTACCAGCTCTTACCAGGTGTTGTGTATACCCATTCTTAGGAGTCTGGTGGTCGACGCCATTGCAGGTAGCCCTATGGCGAGCTTGGTAGCTTTGCGGATGAGCACATTCAGATTGTCTACTTAGAGGTCTTGAGAGGAACGTACGGGGTTCCGTAGGTCATTCGGTTGGTTAAAAGAGTCTACACAACTCTCAGGGTATCGTTTTATTTCAGGCCTCTGCGTTGGTTTGCGACTCTGCTTACGAGGTGCGTGAGCTCGAAGACTGTGCGTTGAAGTCTAGGAAGCATGGCGGCCCCTGATCCGTCGTGGTGCAGGTGCAAACCGAGCACGCGAAGCGAGATGACCTTCGGTATTTGGACCCTCCCTATTGAAAATTCTGGGTTGGTGGATGCTGGAATCATTGGTGGGTATGGTGAAAATAATAGTGGATATGCTGGAAATATTAGTTGATATGGTGGAAACTGTAGTGGGCATAATAGCTGATGATGGCGGGAGTGGAAAACATGATGGCAGATGGTGGTGGTGGCGAGCCATTGGTGGTGACGGTGGAAAACGCCGGCTGATGACGGCTAGAGGAGAAAAAATGGTGGCAGATGGTGGTGGTGGCGGCGAACCAATGGTGGTGACAGTGGAAAATGCCGGCTGATGGTGGCGAGGCAAAACTTGTTTGGTGGAAGGCTTGGTGAGTAAGGTGGATGACGGTGGAGTGATAGAAGCTTGGTGGATAATGATGGCATGAGAAACAAGCTCATGATAGTAAATGAAATCTTTTATTTCTAGTGTTTCATTCTTGTAGAATCAGATATATATGTTTATGGTTAAAAGAAACCAACGCTGCTAATTACGCTTTCTAGCACGTATATTTTTTATTTCAATGGTGTCAACAACGCTTAAATTTTTGTGGAGCATAGAATATGCGGCCGTGAACAAGTTTACATTTCGCGCACAATCCAGTTTGACATCCGCGATGTGTTTCTTTGTTGTGATGTTTAGAAGACCAGAAGTGTCACTGTGAACAATGACAATAAATGTTTTACATCGGCGCGCAGTTGTCGAGAAATAAATGAGCTCCAGTTTGCAATTGCTCCTTTCAATGTTAGAGTTGAGCACAGCGGTCACTTGATGTCACCATGCTACAAACGCAACCCTCGCAATTCTTGCACATTCTATTGCTTGAGCGATACCTTTAAGTTAACAAAGTGCGTGCGAACATGCATGAACTTTCACTTTCGACATGCTTTGAGACGAGCCTCAGCGAATTGGACTTTCACGCTTCCGTTTTACCACCATGGTTACCACCAAAGGGTAGCCCTACTGACCGAGCCCATATAAGTGTTATCGGCGCTTCTGAGTTTCAGAATGCAATATTTTAACCAGTAAAATGACAAAAAGGCACATCTGTGGCATCATTTACTCTAAATGAAGCTTTTTTATTGTGTACGGTGTCCGCACAAGAAGCGACAAATATCGATGCGATGTGCTTGCAGCACCTCCACAAAAAGTACACCTCCCCTCACCAAAAGCCGCCGGTCGCACTCGCCGGCACTTCACTAGCTCTCATGCGAGAACACAGACTCGTCAACTCGTATGCTTACTGAACCAATATGATAGCATAATGTTTCTGACGCACTGCATTCGTTTTGGCCAAGCCGTTATGTAGTTGTCCCAAACGACAGAGCAACAGCCGTGCGCTGGCACGACTGCGCTGTGCGTTGCGCGAAAAACATCACAATCAATTGTGTGGGCGTATCTATCGAATGAGCATAGAAGCGTCATAAAGCCTGCACAGATATCGCCCTTTAGAAGGAGCGAGAAAAGAATAATAAATTTGGATATTAACGGATATTAAACGTTTTTGTTTTTTCGTGGGTGCTTTCTATATTCTTTGTAAACAAATATTTTTATTATTTCTTTAGTGGCAGCGTGTCATGGTGATTCTGACGGTGCTTTGCGCTCCAGCACTGCCGGCGGGAGCACGCCCTCCACCACCCGCTCTACCATATGCCACCATACACCATGTGCCACCAACATTTCCACCGCCATAATCCACCAAAACGGTGGATGGTGGAATCCACCATTCCTATTGTGGACGTTTTTTTAATAGGGCTGTGAAGGATGATGCATGGGTCTGGCGTTTCGAAGGTTGGAGGTCTTACTCACGTGCGGGCCATGAGTACCAGTAATTCCAATTTTTCAGGTGCACAATGGAGGCCGCAGCTTTCGAGCTAGTTCTCTATGGCTGTGGTGGAAAACGGTGCCCTGGAGAGTGTGCGTCATGCTTTGACGTAGAAAATCGGTGTGCGGGGCCGATTTATTTGTGATCGGTGTGCGGGGTCGATTTAGTATTTCAGGGTGCACGGGAATCATCATGATGGTGATAGCGGTGAAACTATAAGCTCGCCTATGCGCGTGCTCGTGTGCGTACCTCGTGAAAAGCTCTCGAGCCACGGGGACAGCTCGGCTAACCTAAGAACGCATAACGAAGACACCTAATTCAAAATTTGAAATTAAATTTGATGATATTTTCCCCTCTAATGCGAAACAACTGCCCCTTCAATATTTAAATATTCGGTTAAAAGATTACTTGACTCATCTGTCCATAAACAACATTATTGCGACGGATGCATCTGTATTGACCGAAAAGGCTGGAATAGGCATCTTCTGTACTTCTCTCGACTGGTCTTTCTCAGTTCAATTACCAGATTACACGCCTATATTCATCGCTGAATTATTTGCTATAATTCTAGCGCTCCGTAAACTTCCTGCAAGCGAATCAGAAGCAGTCATACTTACCGATTCCCTGTCAGTATGCACTGCACTATCTACAGCAAAAAATTTGACATTATTGAGTATGATTAGCAGTTTAATAACAGAAAACCTGAAAAAAATTCACTTTCTATGGATACTCGGCCACTGCGGGATTTATCCAAATGAGATAGCAGACTCGTTAGCCAAAGCATCTTTAAGCGGACCACTCTTACCTATTTGACCTGATTTCGCCTACGTAACAGCACTCAAATATAGAAAGGCTTGTTTGCACAAAGAAATAGGAAAATTATCATTGGATAAAGTCAGAGACTTCGTACATTTAAGATATTGCTGGAACAAACAGTGGCGTGTATCTCGGCAGTTAGAAATTACAATCACCAGATTACGATGCAGTATTCCGCATCTGAATTACTACCTACATAAAGCTGGACTAACAGCATCTCCGTTGTGTCTCTTTTGCAAGAAATCGGAATCAATAGATCATTTCTTTTTTACTGTCAACGTTATGCTTATCAAAGGAAAAGATACCTGGTCGAACCAATTGAGAAGCTAGGTTTAAAAATAAACGTGGAACTAATTTTATCCTTCGGAGGGATTACATTAGGTTATAACCACAGGGAGGTTTTCTCTGCTGTGTGCGAGTACATAAGGGCAACAAAGAGGTTACCCTCTTAGCCTATTGTTATTATTTACGGCTACGAGACCACCTGAATGCCTGAATTAGCACACTTGATGATCCTGCCGCCCGGTTCTTGGCCGATCCCCTTTGTGGGCGAGTGCCAGCAAAGCTGAAGGTTCATCATCATCATCATAATCATCATAACCTAAGAGAGCAGAGCGCAAGGACAAGTTCGGGCCAAGCCCCGACTGCTCGTTCTCACCATCCATGTCCGGGCCTCGTCTCGGCGTTGAAGTCCTCGGGTGCGTCCAGGACTGGGCATCACCCCACCTCACCCCGGTTTGGTCTGAAGCAACGTTCGTCACGGCCAGCCGCTGTTCTGGTCTCGGAGTGAGACGCTGTCCCAGGTCTGTTCGCGGCAGACGGGTGGTACGCTGTTCTCGATGGTGTACAGGCAAGCCCAGGCGTTGACCACCGTACTGGGATGCCCCTGGCGGTTATCTTCTAGACCGGGCCCCGCCTCGGTACGAACTCCGCAAGCACAAGGCATACCGCCTCCTGACGACGGGAGAGCTCAAGGTCAAGCGCAACGTTCACGCTCCAAGAGCAGAACGTTAGTGGACGAACAAGAACATTAACTTCCCTTCCGCGTAGGACCATGAACGCATGTATATATGTGTGAGTTTAAGTTGTGTGTATCCCCTTGCCCGCCTTCGTGTATATAAAAGTATCTCGTTGTCCTGGAACGTCCTCTGTCCTTACCTGGCTAACCTTGGAATCACAGCCTTGAAATCTTGGAACCACAGCCGGTATCTTCGACATTTCGTAGTATTGCTTATGGATAACATTGTCGAATGCGCTTTTGACATCAATGGGAAGAAAGGGCGACTTGCTATTCTTGCTCAAGTGATCAACTAGATCATCCTTGAGAAGTAAGAGGATGTACCGCGTAAAAAGCAACTGGCGAAACCGAACATAATGTCTGGGATGTACCCGTTGTCCTCAAGGTGCGACGTGAGCCGGTCATGAATAATATGCTCAAACAGCTTGCCAACGCACGAAGTCAGAGAAATGGGTCTAAGGTTGTGAACAGCTATGGGCTTGTTGGGATTAGGTATCATAATAACCTACGAATGCTTCCACGTGGCTAGAAGCTCTCCTTTGTCCCTGCAGTCATTGTAATGCTATAGGAGAGCAGTCATAGCCTGATTGTGTAGCTGTCGGAGTTGCTTGTTGACTATCCTGTCTTTGCTTGGACTCGTGTTTCTTGTAAGCTTGGAAAGAGGTGCTTGAAGCTCCGCTGGTGTGAAGGGCCTGTCAAGGTCGGAGTTGGCATGCCTTCGTATTTTTTGTGGGCTGAGGATTGCTTAATAGTGCGATAGAAACAAAGAGCTGGTTTCGCGGAAATTTCGCCTTTGTAGTAGGCATTTGAGTCGTTGGTTGTGGAAAAAAAACAGTATTGTCTTTGAGCGGAAACTTGAAATAGTTTCAAATAAATAAATGTTACGAAATCTTCCACTCAAGCGGTGATTGCTTCCACGCCTTCTGCGCGGAAAGTATATGCGTTCTACCACAGTGCAACGTGCGTGCTCAAGAATGATTTAAAAATAACACTATATAGATACAATGTAGTGCAAGTTGTGCATTAAGCTGTCGATTTGTGTGGCTGGTATGGTACAATTTTGCCACGCGTCACAATATATAGGTTCGGCAACAAGGTGGTTGAGACGTCTTTCGATGACGGAGCACTGGGACACAATTAAGCGTCATCAGCAGCAACATCAACATTAGTGCAGCGGACAGATGCGCAGGTGCACGTATTGCCTAACGGACGCGTGGTGGGTGCTTAGTTAATTGGGGAAAGGGTAAATATGCCGTAGTGGGCATTTCTCAACTGTACTTGACGTAGGCATTCTAAATAGCTTGAATGATCCTATGTTAGGTGCACAGATGTTTCCTTCCTTGCCAGGTGGCTGAGGAGCTTACCGAGAAGCGAAGGTCGGCTTGCGTTTGATGTTCACGGGACCCAATGCACGCTGTGCTCTTTAGGTCAACCCCCAAAAGTCTCCAATAGTTTTCTTTTTTTATGGCGGATAGCTACAATATTACTCAGTTCGCGAATTGGAAATCACCGAGCGCGCGTGCACACACACACACACACACACACGCACGCACGCACGCACGCACACACACACACACGCACACACGTACACACACACACACACACACACGCACGCACGCGCACACACACACACACGCACACACACACACACACCAAACGAGAAATACGAAAATAACACTGGCGTGGCCGAATTCACAAGTCTCAATAATGCATTTACGCTACCTTGCTAAGAAACTAAGCGGTGATATACGTATGTGCATCCCTCTTCGGCCATGGTGATACGTTACACTACCAAAAAGAAACAGAAAAGTGCTCGCATTGAACTTGAACTCCTTATAAGGGCCTTTCCTGTTTCGCCAACTCTAAATTTCGTCAACGCCATCAAGGTATTTGCGAGCGCTTCCACAGGCCCTGGGAGTATTTTTATGTACAATTAGTAGTCCAGCGAATGAACTTTAGAAAACGGCAGCTTATTTCGACGCTTTGGCCGGGGATATGTCTTGATCTACATAGCCGTGGGTGGCCCACGTGGGTGCCTTAGCGAACAGAGCACAAAGCTGATCGCCACAGAAACATCGATTTGGGTCACTTAATTAGGCTCGCAAGTCCAGCAGCGGTGACCTCCTAATTCAGGGATGAGTCACGGTGAATGCCGTGCACAATTTATGCTGCCCGCCATGCTCCCGTTTAACATCGCAAGCGGGCGTGCTTCTATGATGGACGGCCTCTCGAAGACAGCCCATACGTTCTCTCGTCGACGCTTCAGTAGGAGAACTGTGTTGCTTCAAAAAAAGGACTACGCCTCTGTTTCTGACAGCACGTGTCTTTGTGGAGACACCCTCACCTGCATCCGCTTATCGTGTATAAAGGCTTCGCATGTGTATATTAGTTCCAATTAATAGAAAAGCAAGCATTATAAACAATAGAAACAAAAGTATCTAATAGCGCACTTGTTCTAACCTGCTTTCAGGGGCTGTCCGATAATTCAAAGGAGAGCTGCAAGGCTACGAACAGGTGAAAAGGGCTCCTCGATGAGTTTTGGCGCTTATCATATGTTCATATTTCCAGGTTTAGAGCAAGAAAACCAAACTGGTGAACACGCACGTTCGAGAGTTTTATTCGTCAGGCAGTCCGCGTGTCAGCAAATGCACTGCTGATTTCAACTTTTTGAAACTGAGACCCACTATGAACATGAGCTTTTAACCCAGCACTACAGTTTGGCAAGAATGAGTCAGAAATGGCTAGGAGAATATAATGCCCTGTACGGAAGATGAACTGGGTGGAAGCGTGACTTTACTAACATTTATGAAGAAGTTTATGAAGAAGTAACATTTATGAAGAAGTTTGGCTTGCCTCATCGGCAAGCCAAACTTCTTCATACTTATCCAATCACCTTGCGTTCTTGGTGAGCCGCTTTCAACGGTTGCTGGTAGTCTGCCAGGCTAACCTCACGTGTCGCATCATATCCTCACCCACAACCGCCATCACTATTGTACAGATTCAGAATCAGAATCACAATTTATTAATAAAAACTTGGTACAAGTGACAGGCATTTAGTATACAGAAGGAGGTCCCATAGTCAACAGTCTGTTTCGGGACCTTCTGTACAAAGACAATGAGTTAATAAAGAATTTATAGAAGCAGTACCGTAAGCATCAATCTAAACAATATATGTAGAAGAAAAATGTCCCACTTAATGCATGAAATAATATAAAGATAACATATCAAATCAATGTGAAAAGTACAAGGAATGAAGACAGAAAAAAGAAGAAGGAAACAGACAAGAACAGCGAAAGAACAGGTAAACAATCTTTATTCAAAAACTAAAAAAAACACCGAATAAAAAGCACACATCAAATAAAATAAACAATATCTCTCAAGATTATTACGCGTGAAGCAAATAAATTTTAGCTGTTTTTGAAATTGATAAAATGAGTTGATACATATTATGTTAAGTGGAAGAGCGTTCTATATTAAGATGGAAGTGAATCTAACAATTTGTTTACCATAAGAATACGTATACTGGTTAAAATAAAGTTGTTGTTTAATGCGAATCGGGTATTACTATATACCATAGGATCAGAAGGCGGAAAATGGTAGCAGGAAGTTATGTTTAAAGAAGTTTGTAGAAAGGAATGCCCAGGTTGTATTTAGGGATCTCAGTAGGAGTAAAAATGTTATACTCGTGCAGTCGAAATTTAAAATTGGAAAGGTGTGAGGTGGATGTAATTATTCTAATAGAATGATTCTGGACAACCTCGGGGACGAAACATGAGTATTATAGGTGTTTCCTCAACATATTATACCATAAGTAAAATGAGAATCAACGAAAGAGTGATAAAGAGACAGTAATGTGGTGCGTGAAAAGTAAAGGCGCGTTTTGACCCAGACTCGCACAACATATGGTCTTTTTTTTTATGTCTGCAATTTGCCTCTGATATGTTAAGTTGCTATCTAGAAGGATGCCAAGGAAGAAAGGATATGAACTAGGAGAGATAGAATGGGGCCAAAAGTGATATTTTGTGCAGGTGTTCCATGCCACTGGTGTGAAGTGAGAAAGACAAACTTGATTTAAGAAGCTATAATAGATAACATATTTGTATTGTAATACTTTAAAATATTTTGTACATCAGCATTTGTACACGGTAGCTCATAGCGAGGCTCTTGTGAGAAATATGCCCACGTGATTCCTCTTGTTGCTTTTTTTCTCACCCGATCTTGCCGTGCGCGAGCTTCGCGGCTAGAAAGAACCTCTAGCACTGTAAATTTAGGGGATATACCACGTAAGCTTTTTTTTGCTATTACATGTAGGACTAAATTTCAAGGCTTTCTCTCAACACTTTCTCACAGTCTCTACTGTCTCCCTCTGTGCTTGGTGTTGGCCTTCAGTGTAATTCGCCGTATGTAAACATGTGACGAAATGCTGCAACTGCGAAGCCACTTTCATATACCCGTGTATCATCGTAGATGAAACCAATATTAAATTGAATGTCGACGAGGGCTTGCTAATTTCTCTACGTTTAGCACTGTTTCCGATATCGCAAAGAAGCAATAAAGCGTGTTGGACTATCTGCGGTGTCACCTTCAAGTGTGGTGAAGAAACCGTACTACGCAAAGGCGAGTTTTTCTCTCTCGTAAGTTTACCAACATTCACATTTGTTTACGAAGCTGGCCTTCATGCAGGCGAGCATAGGAAATGAAGGTTTGACTTTCTCTTGAGCTCGCTCAAACTGCGCACGTCCCACGTTGCTTCAAAATTTCTTTAGCGCATATTTTTTATTAATATAGGTACTGTGAGCGCTACTGAAATCTCTCGTCATACCGTTTTTATTTGCTTGTTAAAGTGATGCAAAGGAAAAAAGTTTGTGGAAAACTTTATTTATTTATTATTTATCAAAATGCCAGAATCGCTCCAGTGGGCCTTAGAGCAGGACGATCACAGTAAGAAAACGAAGTAATCGCATACACAAAGGGTGGTAAAACACATCACACAATCATGACTTCTTTGCGCAAACACGTACACGGACACAAAGAAAAGAGGCAAACACCACGGGCACAAACTCACAACAGGTTTATTTTGAACAACGAACTGTACTTACATCTTCACGTAGCCCACACGCCCCCCCCCCCCCCCCATCGGTGAATCCAGGAACAAACAAGATAACCTGAAGAAAGCTTATTCAGCGCTACGTCAAGATAACAGCCACAAAACAACAAAAATTGAAGAGTTCACGCATCTGCAGACGAAATGTGCACGTGCCTTTCAAAAAGTCAAATTCTTTATCGGACATGGTGACGGAAGCTTGGCTAACACATTTTTCTCCCATGTTTCTAATGTGGAATGCTTCAATCAACTCCCTGTTAAGTTTTCTCTTGTGAGTTGACAGAATCTTTGTGTCTGTAAAAATTGGTACGCACCCACATGACTTGCAGTGATCCACCAGAAGTGTTCGTCCTGAACTACGTAATACCGAGTCATGCTCCCTCAATCGTGTGTTTATACACCTTCCAGATTGCCCGACATAAGATCTGCCACAGCTGAACGAAACCTGGTATACCACTGCTGTTCTGCAAGACCGGTATTGTTGGCTGTGTTTCATCTGGCAGCTGTTCTTACTCTGAGTAGTGCCGGACTCCACCATGTTCCGAAGTCGTGGACACAACTTTGACAGCTTGTTGGGTGCTGTAAAAACCGAGGTTACTCCGTATCTCGCTGCTACATTCCTCAAGCCATGGGACAACCTATGAACATATGGGAGAACTGCAAGCTTTCTTTTTTCACTTTGCACTCTTCTGGGACTTCTTTCCGTACCTTTTATCACTGGGATGAGTTTTTTGCAAATAGTGTTCAGCAAATGACTGGGATACCCAGCTGCACTGAGCCTGCTTAGCTGGTCCTGAAAACTGGAAGCAATCTCGTGCACACATGACCGAAGCAACGAAGATCTAAAGCATGAGGATGCTATCGCATTTTTTATTACTTTTGAGTGAATAGATGCAACATTTAGCAGTGGTTTTTTGGCTCGTGGACTATATCGCCAACACACGTGATCTGCCTTGAACAGCAACTTGATGTCCAGAAACTGTAGAGACTTGTCTTGTACAAACTCTATTGTGAACTTCAGCCCACAGGAATTCTCTCTAAACAACTTGAGAACATTGATGACGTTCTGGTTATAGTTATCTTTAGGTACGAGTAAAAGATAGTCGTCCACGTACCGGAAAATGTGTTCCGCAGTCCCTGCTAGACTATCTGACACTTTTCTATCAACGCGACTGAAGAAAATGTCACTTAGGATGGGTGCTACAGCCGACCCGATACATACACCAGCCTTCTGCACAAATAGGGCCTTGCCAACACCAACAACAGTGGATTGGTTGCTGCACAGGCACAGCCTGTGCAGCAGCCAATCGAGAGTAGTGGTACAGCGCCATCTAGAACATCCTTACTCAACTGCGTTATGAATGTAGTTCTGTGAGTGAGCACAATCTATTATACTTCCGGAGATACTGCCGGTTACGCCTGGCGCTGCACAAGATTAGACTAAAAAGCTTCGTTCCTGAAAGTTTGTAATCAGTTAGTGAACCGTAAAACTCGTGGTGTACTTGTATAAATAAATAAAATATGAAAGTAAACGCTAGCATTTGTTTGCTTTCAGCGTGGTTACCATTCATCGGGGCATACCTTTATTAAACAGCAGCAAGTAAAGCTAGTAACGTTTGCCGCTATTAACAAGAGAGAGAGAATAGAGAGAATAAACAATAATAATAACAAATACACACTGAGCCTTCTTTGGTTGGGCCCTCAGCCCAGGGCTCCATTGCCTTGCGCGACCCTGCGAGCCCACTGGACCAGCTGCTGCTGCTATTCCTGCCGGCGTAAGCTGAGCAGTGCAGACTCCCAAGAGGAAGGGGTGGGATTGGAAATAAGAGGAACGCCCTGTGGGGCAGAGAATTCCCACGTGGAGTGGTATAACGTCAGTACGGATCCACAGAAGCGGCAGTAGGAGGGATAGAGAGTCGAATGAAAGCGATTTAGCATATAAAGGCAAGAAATAAATTGGTCTGTAGTTGCCACCAAGTGACAGCATCTGCTCTGCTAGTTGAAAGATGAGGGGGAGGATACGTATAACGGCTCTGTCGGTAGTACTCCAGCGTAGCGTTGTAGGTTAGTGGCTCCGTCGATGCGTCGTCTGGATTGGACAGCTCTTTCAATGGAGCCCGGCCGGTCAGCTCTCGGGAAACCGCATGAATGCGTTCATTACCATGGAGAGAGGCGTGTCCAGGAGTCCAGACGATACGCACAGGACGTAATGAGGACGTTGAGACAGAAGAGAGGATATTGTGTGTATGTGCAGCCACAAGTCCTTGAGCGAAAGCACGGTAAGCAGCTTGTGAATATGTTGTAATAGTGACAGGGGAGTCATGTGACAGTGTCGTAGCGTGAACAATTACCAGAGCGAGAGCTCCCTCCTCTGCTAGACCACTGTCTCTAGTGCGAAGTGTTGCAGACGCCACAAGGGTGTCTGTGTCATCTGTCACGGATAAACACATGGCCGACTTCTCCGGGTAGCGTGCTGCATCAGTGTCAAGTACTTGTATGTCTGAGGTACCATCCCCAAAGACGCGTGTCACAGCCTGAACTCTGGCACGTCGACGACCGGAGTGCCGGGAGGAATTCATATTGCGCGGAATCGGAGGCACTTTGATGAGTGCGCGGACAGTAGAAGCAAGTGCGGGTCGCGGTACTTGTGCGGGTTTTTTTGGGAATCGGGTAGCCAAGACGAGACAGGATTGCGCAGCCCTGACGGGTCTGCCTGAGCCGTTGGAGCTGACTGTTGTGCTGGGCCTCGATGAGTTTGGTTACGGTGTTATGGACTCCTAATTGAAGGAGGCGTTGTGTGGATGCGTGTGGAGGAAAGCCGAGAGCTACCTTCACAGCTGTCCGTAGAAGTATGTCCATCTTTTTGATTTGAGCCAGCGTGAGATTGTGAAAGCGAAGATGATAGATGAGCCGACTAACTATGAGAGCTTGTACTAAGCGGAGGACATCCTTCTCACAGAGGCCTCTCCTGCGATTGGTGATGCGTTGGATCATGTGTGTAATTTGAGTTATCTGCTGAGCCAGAATGTGTGTAGTGTGCGAGGCCTTGCCGTCGGACTGAAGGTAGAGGCCTAAAATGCGAACCGCTATTAAGAAAGGAAGCCTTATGAGCGTTTTTAACAAACTTAATACTAAGCCACCTACGTTGCCAGAGTTATCGTAGGTGCCGCAGTATATCTTGTCGTAAAAGTAACACTTGTAAGCACAATTTAGGCAAGCCTAAATTTTATTGACTACTTTGGAATAGAAGTTTCGTGCTATCGGAAGGCAGGCATAAAAGCAAGTAGAAAGGCACACGATGATGTGAAGCTAACAACAATTATTTTTCTAAGTTCTATCACTGCTAAGTAGTACTCGGTGTGCACTTCTACGCAGTGGAGTTAAGCTATGTCAAGGTCTTGAAGTTTCGCGTGCACGTTTCATGTGGGCTCTCGTTTGTGATCTGTTCATGTGAGTTCTCATACTCATATGATCATATGCAAATATAATGTGATCATACATATATATATGTATGTATGTATATATATATATATATATATATGATATGCAGATGTGATGTGATCATGTGATTATATATATATATATATATATATATATATATATATATATATATATATATATATACTTATTTATTGTGATTGTGCGCGATATATTCATATGAATGTATGATAAGATCTGTATTATTATGTTGCTGCGATACGCACTTACCTTGATATAGTTACATGAAGTAGCTAGCAGCAAATTATTATAGTACGAGGACAATCCCACTTCAATTTTTATCCCATACTTTTGATATTTCAAATGCATCTTCTTGATATTAAAACGCATACGCACATATAACAAAATAAGCGTAAAGCTCTATTTGCGTGGTTACTAACAATTTATTAATAAACTAACCGTTATATTCAGTATTCACTTTCTAAATAGGCGGTACATTTTTCTAAACTATACGTTACTGCCTTCACTTACCGAGAAGCTTCTGCATTTTGTTACAAGTGAACAGTTAGTATTTTGTTAGTGAGTATGCCGACCTTCTTTTAGGGGCGCAGCTCCTTAAGACCTCACGATGTCCGCCGTCTCCCGTCTGTCCGTAACCACATGTATCCTTCAACTTTAAGCAACAGAGGGCGTTGGTGGTAACCGTTTTGCATGTCCCCTTCAACTTATAAGCAACAGAGGGCGCTGTGGTTAATTGTAGATGTGATGGCGCTGCTTTCAACGCTATATATATTGCCACCTACTTCTAGTAGTGGGTCGTATGCCAAGGTGAAGGCTCACACCACAGAGAAGAAAAGTGCACGTGGGCCCCCGCTCTGGCAAACAAGCCGAACAGACGCGCTTGGTTAGAGCCCTGTTGCTCAGACGTCAGTAAACCTTGTCAACACCCCCTGGAGTGTTGTGACAATTGGTGGAGGTGCGGGGTAGGCCCCTCACGGATGTTTCAGACCCCTCCTGGAAGCGGCATCACAACTCCAGTGCGAGTCAACACTCCCGGTCATCGGACAAGCCGCAGGATCAGGTGATTGCCTCCCGAAGCTGACCCTACAGTTCACATCAGTATGATGAGCACGTCCGTTCAAACCACTTTAACAGGTACGGAAAACCCCCGGTGACTCGGTACACCCTCGAAAGTCCACAGGTTCCGACACCGTTTCATGGCACCGAGCTCGAAGACGTCGAGGACTGGTTGGTCGACTTCGAGTGCGTGACTGCTTTGAACGACTGGAACGACGCGGCCAAACTACGACGTGTGTACTTCTATTCCGTGGATGGAGCACGTACCTGGTACATGAATCACGAGGAACAGATGACATAGTGGCCCGAATTCCGCCGCCGGCTGTTGGATACTTACAGAAGTGCTGATCGCCACGAACGAGCGCAACGAGCGATCCAGGCCCACATCTAGATGCCCAATGAAACAGTCATGACCGATGTGGAAGATATGACGCGCCTGTTCCGACGAGCTGATCGCAGTATGACAGAAGAAAAGAAGGTGCGTCACCTGAGGCGGGGAGTCAAGGAGCAGCTTTTCGCTGGCCTTGTACGGAGCCCTCCGAACACGGTCGCCGAGTTTTTGTCTGAAGCTGTCACGATGGAAAAAATGCTTCAGCATCGATCCACTCTGTATGAGCGGCAAGTGAACACGTCCACTGCTCAAGTTCTAACGAATATTGGGAGCAACACCGAGTGTCTGCGCGACCTTATCCGCTCCATAGTACGCGAGGAGCTGCAAAAGGCTGCCACACCACCACTACCTACGGTGAGTTCCATTGCAAGCATCGTAAAGGACGAGCTGCATCATGCCCTTCGTGACCCTGTGAGTCTGAATAACGCCACACCCGCCCCGGCGGACTACCACCGTGCGACCTATGCAGAAGCTTTGAAGCGCCCAGCTTCCTCTTCCCCGCTGTTTGTTCAGGCACCTCCTACGGTTTCACTTCAGTCGGCGCAGCCTCTACGGTACTACGAGAACACACGCACGCCCCCACCCCTCGTTTACGCCAGCCCTGTGCATCTTCCGGAACAACCAGCACACTACCTTGACGACAGGCATGCTTCGCCTCGGAAATCTGATGTTTGGCGCACTCCTGATCGCCGACCTTTGTGCTTCCACTGCGGTGAAGCGGACCATTTTTACCGCCAGTGTCCATACCGGCGCCTCGGGCTGCGCGGATTTTCAGTATATTCAGCGCCTCCTAGGTATGGCCAGCGACCCCGGGACATTCAGGACTACCTGGCTCAACAGCGCATGCCACCGCCTTCTGGACGGCAGTCGCGCTCAACGTCGCCGAGGCGCTTTTCATCTTCGCCACAGCGCCATGCTGGCGCACGGTCCTCCAGTCCCCGCCGGGAAAACTAACGCAAGCGACCCTTGGATGCGAGGTCACTGGCAGTAGACGTGCTGAAGACCTCCGATCGACGCTAACAGTAAAGGGTGTAGATTCGACTGAGCGATATGTTCGGCTTTCTCTGGATATACCGGTGCTGATAGACGGCTATGCAGTAGGTGCTTTAGTTGATACCGGGGCTGACTATTCGACACTAAGCGGGAAAATGACCAGACTACTAAAGAAGGTAATCACGCCCTGGCATGGCTCCGTGATTCGAACGGCTGGGGGCCACACCGTCTCTCCGCTTGGAACCTGCACGAGTAGAGTTCGGGTCTGCGGTTATACTTTTGTAGGAAGTTTCCTTGTGCTCTGTGAATGTTCACGCGACGTTATTCTTGGTGTTGACTTCCTGCAGGAATATGGAGCTGTGATTGATCTTCAAGAGAATCGCATCACCTTCTCAGCCGACCGAGCAATCGACAAGCAGGACGACCAACAACGTATCGACGTTCTTCGTGTTTCTGCTGAAAGTATAACGCTTCCTCCAAGAGCCAGTGTTATTGTCGACGTCAGATGCTGTGGATTGTGAAATGGTGAAGCGATTGCAGAAAGTAATTTTGAACACCTGCTGACTCAAGGTGTTTGTGTGGCTAGGGTATCATACAGCTACGTGATGGCCGATCTCATCTGCTCGTTACAAGTTTCAGCAACGAACACCGACACCTTTTCCGTGGTACTTCGTTAGCGTTTGCAGATGAATTAGGAACCGTTCCCATCTGCTTCTCGTCGGAAGCTGTGGAGGCCGCCGATATGTCTCTAAACAATATCGATATTAATTCTAACCTCACACCAGAAATTCAGACAGCACTGCGAAAACTCTTGCTTGAATTCCAGTCATGCTTCGCTGCTTTCACTGAGGTGCGCCAGACTTCGATCACTAGGCACAGAATCATCACTTACGACGACGCCCGCCCAGTACACCAACAGCCTTACCGTGTGTCAGCGAAGGAACGAGAAGCCATTCGTACGCAAGTTCGAGAAATGCTTGACGACGGCATCATCGAGCCTTCCAACAGTGCGTGGTCCTCTCCGGTCGTCCTAGTCAAGAAGAAAGACGGAACGCTACGTTTCTGCGTCGATTACCAAAAGATGAACAGCGTGACTAAAAAAGACGTGTACCCGCTGCCGCGCGTCGACGACTCGTTAGACAGATTACACCACGCCCACTATTTTTTCTCTTTGGATTTAAAAAGCGGGTACTGGCAGATTGAGGTTGAAGAGCGAGACAGCGAGAAAATGGCATTTGTGACCCCTGATGGCCTGTATGAATTTCGAGTCCTTCCTTTTGGTTTGTACTCAGCGCCCGCAACCATCCAGCGAATGATGGACACTGTGCTTACTGGTCTGAAGTGGCAAACTTGTCTCGTATACCTTGATGATGTTGTCGTTTTTTCTGAAACCTTCCAGCAACACCTTCACCGCCTCAGGAGTGTGCTACAGGCTATTCAATCAGCAGATCTTACACTCAAACCGCAGAAGTGTCACTTTGGTTATGAAGAGCTCAAATTCCTTGGCCATGTAGTCAACGCTAAAGGAGTCCGACCCGACCCCGACAAACTTGCCGCTGTAGCCGCGTTTCCGCATCCTACAGACAAAAAGACTGTTAGGCGCTTTCTGGGCTTGTGCGCCTACTATCGACAATTTATTAGAGGGTTTTTGAATATAGCAGAACCCTTGACTCGCCTTACACGCGACGACACACCGTTTGTATGGGCTACTGAGCATCAGGCTGCTTTTGCTGAGCTACGACAGCGGATGCAATCAGCCCCTGTTCTTGCACATTTTGACGAAGATGCTGACACAGAGGTGCATACTGACGCCAGTAACATCGGCCTCGGCGCAGTGCTCGTCCAGCATCAACACGGCAAAGAACGAGTCATAGCCTATGCCAGCCGCTCACTGTCCCGTACCGAGGTGAATTACACGACCACAGAGAAAGAGTGTCTCGCACTAGTGTGGGCAATCACCAAGTTTCGCCCGTACCTCTATGGTCGTCCATTTAAAGTGGTGACGCACCACCATGCCCTCTGCTGGTTGGTAAACATTCGTGATCCCTCTGGACGACTGGCCCGATGGAGCTTGCGTCTACAGGAATTTGATGTTACCATCGTATATAAGTCTGGACGGAAGCATGAAGACGCTGATACGCTGTCGCGTGCACCCATACCTTTAGTCAATCAAGAAGAAGAGGACGATGACGGTTTCCTGGGCGCCCTTAGCTCATCTGACTTGAGCAGACGCCAGCGAGAGGATGAAGAGATTCGACCACTCATCGACTATCTGCAGGGTCATTGTGCCGTTATACCTCGCCATCTATCTCGCGTCGTGACGTCTTTCTGCCTCCGAAATAATGTCCTGTACAAAAAAACGCCCGTCCTACGAGCCGCGCTTACGTCCTCGTCGTTCCGAAGGACATGCGGGACGAAGTCCTCTCCGCGTGTCATGACGAGCCCACATCTGGTCATCTAGGTTACTCACGAACGCTCGCCACAGTAAGTGAGGCGTTGTTGCGAAGCCACCTCCGAAATCCTACCGCTGACCTCCACTGTTGCGAAAGACGGCGACGCCAACACGGTCCCGAAGGCGCCACTGCTTTCAACTCCGCCGGGAAGGTCACCAGCCGTTTGGTAGCGTATGTTTCTCAGCTCGCGACTGCTTCTGCGCAGAGCTGATAAGACGAGCGGACGAGACGACGGTGAGTTAAACAAGGTTTATGTACAGCATATATACAGAGGCGTTACAATTTCGGCACTGGGGCCGACAGAGACTCGAAGAGCCGAGCTCTCCTCTCTAACACATAGGTCAGCTTTTCGCCTAAGACCGCCGACTCACACATATGTCGGCTCTCCGACACGGGGACTCCTCTCTCATAGGACCGCCGATCCCGACGCGCCGCAGGGCTTCTTTTATTTGCACTGGGTCCAACCAAAATGTCCAATCAGAAGCGCCGCGGGTCGTCAGGGCAGATTCCTCCAATGGAGTCGCCGCTGGGCCACGTCAGACCCCCAGACACGAAGACGCCGGCTCGCTGTCACGTGCGCTGCTGACTCACTGCACGTGGGCCAGAGATGCGCCGCGCGTGTTTACGTCGTTGAGTTGTTCGCGACAGGCGGACTGCGGGCTGGCCTTGACCCAGATTGCCTTTTTCAGAGGCACGGACGTTTGACGAGGACTCGCTGGCATAACAGCACCCCCGCCGCCAGACAATGCACCAGAAAGACGAGCTGCTTCCACGGGGCTCGGATGTCAGGTGCGCTCGTTCGCCAGGTCCCTCCAGGTTCGCCTCCAGGGCCATGGGGAGAATACAGCTCCAGACTGTTCCGGAAACACATCCCATTTTTGACGACGGATCCCAGCTCCACTGGCTTGTCGCCACAACTTGCTGGCCAACTTCGCTCGTCTCTTCTGACCATCTTTGGTTTCAGCACTTGACGATGGTTCTGCAACTTGCTAAGAACGGATCGACAACAGACAACACACGACACAAGCAAGTGCCCTCGGTCACCCGACAGAACACCAGACAAAGTATAGTACAACATATACCTATGTACGTGTCTATCGGAATTTTGTTCCCTCTACATCAAGAGGCACATGTGGGACACAAGACTCTTAAAGTAAGCACTTGAATTTTTCACACTTACAACAACGCAACGAATTAGAATACCACATAAAGTTGGCCCCTTAAGATCACTCTGAACGAGAGCGCTCAGCCCAGGTCGTGATGAGGTCAAAATTTTGCCCCGAATCGCCAGCGAGAAACCGAAAGGTTGAGAAGGTACTAACTAAAACGCACTGCTCAATGCACCTGCATTAGCGTATAGCTTTCCTTTCTTTTTTTTTAGCGAACGTCAAAGTTGCGCTGTGGAGCAACATGCTCCACCTCAGTAACCGGCCACTTTTAGGCGACGATACCTATGCGGCACCAAGAGCGGCTCACACTTTCGACGTTGCACAGGGGAACAACGATACGGCTTGCTACGGATTGACTCCTCACCGCTTTGCTCGATATCGTGTTCGAACACCTTCGTGTTTCCGGGACGGTACGAAAACACGTCTTCAAACACCAAAACAATCTTTCTCAGGTCCTCCTTCCGGACTTCACTTAACCTAGGCTCTAGGTTTATCTGCTCCCGGATTACTTTCGATTCCCCTTCGATTACCTCAATAGAACTCAAATTTTCTGCTTCCTCTTCCTCTGAAGCATTCAACAGCTGATTTACGACCGCTTGATGTTGAACATTGGGTTTCATCAAGTTGTAAATTTTGTTCTGCCGCCTTCCTACTTGCACCTCATAATTTGTATCGCAAGGCTTCGATAATACTTTGGCGGGCCCTTCCCAATCAACCTCAAGCTTGTTCCTTTTGGACGGCTGCAGCAGCATTACCTGATTATCAACTTCAAAAGCGCGCTTATTCCCCGATTTCTCGTAGTGCTCCTTCGACAGCACTTGTGCCGCGTTTTTGTGGCTTTCCACTAGCGCTTCAATCGAGAGATCCTCACGCTGCTCTCGAATGAGCGTCTCTCGATCAACTCTCGGCAGCTCGCTCCAACTTTCCGCTACAGGCGAGAGCGATGCAGCCCTCTCGCTCTGACTCAATGGCGCCATGTCGTCTCCCTTTCCTACGGAAACCGCGCCGGTCGGTTCGGCGACGCGCCGCTCGCGTGACTGCTCCCATGACTCCCGCGGAAAATTTTCTTTCTGGGGTTCCGTCGACCCGCCGACAAGGTCACTTGAGAGTTCACCGCCTGGAACAAGGTCAAGCTTCCGCGCTTGCGATCGCGTGGGGGCCATGCACGCTACGTTGGGGAAGAACGATTTGCCCTGCTCTTTGAGAAGCTGCTCTGAGTTGTTGGAGAATAGATAAGGAAAACGATCATTTAGCACGGCAGACACAGCCGCTTCGGTGCGAAGCTCACCGAACGGGCCTTCAATGACAACCGTGGCGATTGGTAAGCGAACACTCTGCTCCTCGGCGACTTGCCTGATCCACGCGCATTCTCCTGTAAAGTCATCCGGAGACGCCAATGAAGGATGGACAACGTCCATGGTTGCCGCTGAGTCTCTAAGTGCTCGGCACGTTTTCTCATTCACCCTTTTCAGCATACCGGAACCTTTGCCTGAAAGCCTCGGGTGACAACTTATAACGTCTCAAGAGCACTTCCTTAACCTCGTCATAGCTCTCAAATGCTTCCCTCGACAAGCAAGTTATCGTGTCGGACACTTCGCCGGGAAGAAGAGCTATCAGGTTCTGTGCCCAAAGAGACCGCTCCAAAGCGTTTCGCTCACAGACGTGTTCAAACTTGACGAGATACTTCGCCATGTCCTCGCCTACTACGAACGGTGGCAGTTGGTCCCGAATTCTAAAACTGCTGACCTGAATCGTCGGAGAAGCTACGCTAGGCGCCTGCGAACACTGTAGGATGGCCAATTCTAGTCGTTTCAACTCTAGGCGCTCCTCTCGGCCTCCTCGCGGCGTTCTCGCCTTTCAGCCTCCTCACGAGCTTCTCGCGTTTCAGCCTCCTCACTAGCTTCTCGCCTTTCAGCCTCCTCATGGCGTGCTTTGATATCCGCCCAGGCCTCATCGACTTCCTCAGCCGACACTCCCTCATCCTTCATGATCTCAAGGATCGCTTGCTTTCGTTTCGCACGGCCCAAAGTAATGCCGAGTTCCTCACAAATTTCGACGAGTTCTTTGACTTTAAGGTTCTCCGTCGTTCACACTAGCCTTTTGCTGTTTGCCCCTGTTAACAATTTACTTGCCGTACCCACTATAAGTCAACTAGCAAGACGCGCAAGCAATTTTTCACACTCCCGTGTTTACCCCCTCCGCATTAACTTCGGTTTCAAAGCACTTCGACTTTGCTTGAAACGATCAAAGCTCACTTCAATGCTTCACACAGCCCTTCTGTAAACTACTACAACCTGAGCTAGAGTAGTCTGGTGAACTGAGGGGAAAACATCAGGCATTCACCGCATCGATGTCGCTGACGCCGGCCAATCCCGCAGCTGCCAACCACTGTTGTGAAGCAGACCGATCCCACCGCTGCCACCACTGTTGCGAAGCCACCTCCGAAATCCTACCGCTGACCTCCACTGTTGCGAAAGACGGCGACGCCAACACGGTCCCGAAGGCGCCACTGCTTTCAACTCCGCCGGGAAGGTCACCAGCCGTTTGGTAGCGTATGTTTCTCAGCTCGCGACTGCTTCTGCGCAGAGCTGATAAGACGAGCGGACGAGACGATGGTGAGTTAAACAAGGTTTATGTACAGCATATATACAGAGGCGTTACAATTTCGGCACTGGGGCCGACAGAGACTCGAAGAGCCGAGCTCTCCTCTCTAACACATAGGTCAGCTTTTCGCCTAAGACCGCCGACTCACACACATGTCGGCTCTCCGACACGGGGACTCCTCTCTCATAGGACCGCCGATCCCGACGCGCCGCAGGGCTTCTTTTATTTGCACTGGGTCCAACCAAAATGTCCAATCAGAAGCGCCGCGGGTCGTCAGGGCAGATTCCTCCAATGGGGTCGCCGCTGGGCCACGTCAGACCCCCAGACACGAAGACGCCGGCTCGCTGTCACGTGCGCTGCTGACTCACTGCACGTGGGCCAGAGATGCGCCGCGCGTGTTTACGCCGTTGAGTTGTTCGCGACAGGCGGACTGCGGGCTGGCCTTGACCCAGATTGCCTTTTTCAGAGGCACGGACGTTTGACGAGGACTCGCTGGCATAACAGCGTACTACTGGCCTGGACTTTGGGCAAGCGTGAAGCAGTACGGTAAAAGCTGTCGTGAATGCCAGCGTCGAAAGTCGCCACCAAGCAAGCCAGCTGGATTACTTCAGTCAATTGATCCACCCCACAAGCCATTTGACCAAGTCGGCATGGACATTCTTGGCCCATTTCCTTTATCGTCCGTCGGCAACAAATGGGTCATTGTTGCAACTGACTATTTGACCCGCTATGCTGAGACACAGGCGATACCACGAGCCACGGCTTCTGAGGTAGCACAGTTCTTCATGTGCCACATTGTTCTGCGCCACGGTGCTCCATCTACAGTGATAACCGACAGAGGAACAGCGTTCACTGCACAGCTTATTGATGAAGTTTTTCGACTAAGTAACACTAGGCATCGAACGACGACTGCTTACCATCCGCAAAGCAATGGCTTAACCGAGCGACTAAATAAGACAGTCACAAACATGATCTCCATGTACATCAACGTCCAACACAAAACATGGGATCGCATTTTGCCTTATGTGACGTTCGCTTATAACACCGCCGTTTAAGAAACAACCCAATTTACACCATTTCGCCTTCTCTACGGCCGCGAAGTTCAGACGATGCTGGATGCGATGCTTCCTTGTGAAGGCGCCGATCAATTAACATCTGACGCAGAAGAATTTGCAGAGCGTGCCGAGGAAACTCGCCAGCTCGCCCGGTTACACATTGGTCAGCAGCAATAGGTCGATGCACGACGTTACAATATGCGTCACAATGACGTATCTTACAGACCGGGCGACCAAATTTGGATTTGGACCCCTGTTCGACGCCGTGGCCTCTCCGAAAAGTTGGTCAGCAGATACTTCGGTCCGTATAAAGTATTACGCCGCGTGAGTGACGTAAACTACGAAGTGGTTCCGGACGCTACGTCGTCACGATGGGTACAACAAAAACAATCGACCTCTGACATAGTTCACGTGGCGCGCATGAAGCCTTATTTTGCACGTTCCTAAAAGACCACTTTTCCTGTGTTTTTTTATTTGTGATCCGACAATATCCTCATCATTGGTGAACTTATCGCGTCTAACATTTGATTATTGGTGCCCTTTTTCAATGTTTAAACTACTTTGTTTTGGGTTTTTTTTCAATAACTTTACAGCATCAGGACGATGCTCTTCTTTGTTGTTGAGGGGGAATATTGCCACCTACTTCTAGTAGTGGGTCGTATGCCAAGGTGAAGGCTCACACCACAGAGAAGAAAAGTGCACGTGGGCCCCCGCTCTGGCAAACAAGCCCAACCGACGCGCTTGGTTAGAGCCCTGTTGCTCAGACGTCAGTAAACCTTGTCGACACCCCCTGGAGTGACGTGACAATATATATTACCAGATTCCATACCACACATTCTCTTCTCTCATATGGATGAAGATGAACGCAGGAAAGCGCGACATGCAAAGTATCAGCGTCGCAGTCGACGGGAAGCTACCGTGGAGACAAAAGAGAAGGAAGCGGATGCAAAGTGGTGACGGCGACAACATAGTTCTATACCACAGGTTAGGGCTAAAGAAGCAAAGGCTAAGCGGGAAAAACGCCAAGCTGACGCGCAGTTGAGACAACTTGAAGCAGATGCAAGGCGGCAATACCGACAAAAAAATTCTGCACCAGAAACGATAGCTAATGAAGCTGTGATTATGAAGTCAAAATGTAACCCGGAACTTGGAACCTCGTATCAGCTATAAAGAAGAATCACCATCACCGCTATTCCACAATCGGTCTCAGCAATATTTCTTTGAATGAAAACATATATAAGTATCACAACCACAATCAGTCTCTGTACTATCTGAACTTTAATCATAATAATCACCACCGAAAGCTTCGCCCCATAATTATCTTCAAGCAGCTTGAAGTTCAGTGATTTTTTAAAGAGTTTATCCTTCGCATTGCGGCGAGAGATATTGTGAACACCACTGGAGTCAATGAAGTGTGTGTATTCTTGGACATTCACCGAACTCGCTCGCTGGATTTCGTGCTGACCGGTAGTGCCCCCGCGATCTCCGACGACATTGCAGCTCTGGCTGACTGGCTCGCCCTACGCCATCTCTTGACGCCGACAAGAGCTCTCGCCGAGTGGAGCCCTGTCCTCGGACTCCTTCGACCAGGTCCATCTTTCTTATCTTCTCCTTACTTCCGTATGTCACTGTCCCTGCGCCACGCTTTTTCCTTCCTGCTCTATCTCTATACATTTAATCCTATTGTTTTAATCCCTCCTTACTCCCATCCCTCGTGAGCTACTGTTGAGGTGTCGCACTGTGATGCAGACAGTTACGGGGCTCACTTTTTCTTCTTTTCCCTTTTAAGAATCACATAAACGTTCACCGGACTATTTCTTCATCGACGGCAATTTGCGCTTAACTGATAAGTTGGGCTCGACGCCAGAGCTCAGCTTGAGTAAGGCCGCGCTGGTTGGCGGTTACTTCCGTGGCTAAGACCACTGCAATCATGGACTAAGTGAGCGCTTCTGCACACTTAGGTCAACTGAAGCAACTGAATCAACGCACCGCATTACTCGCAGCCTCTCGTGCGGCTGCAAACGCAATGGAACAATAAAATTGCCCGCAGCTTCCCTCGGGGGAAACACTGAGGAGGATGCGGAGCATATAATTGGTTAACGGGGTGTTAAAGTTCGACTTACTTGGGTCGATGGCTAAATTGGTTAACGTGGTTGTGAAATGGGGTGTTAAATTGCGACTTACTTGGGTCGATGGCTAAATTGGTTAACGTGGTTGTAGGAGGGGGTGTTAAATGAGTGAACACGTACACACGTATGCGAAAGAGGGGCACTGGTCGAAGGGACGTCGATCATTGTGTTTGTGGATTCGTTGGAATTCATTTCACTGCGACCTTGGACGTCGACGCGCCGTACAAACCAACCGACGAGCGGCAACTGAGCGAGCGAGCGCCGACCTTGAGTATATATACAGCGCGACGGCGCATGCACTGTCAGCTGTTGAATGTTCTCGAAGCGCGACGGCGCATGCGCGTCCACTGGAGAATCAGGAGAATTGTAGAATGTTCTCGAAGGGGAGAAGCGCGCGGCGGCACAGATGGTGGGTGACGGTGCATGCGCGCGTCAGCTGTCGAATGTTCGAGAAGGGGGAGAAGCGCAACGGCGCACGCGCGCGCGTCAGCTGCCGATGTTCTCGAAGCGCGACGGCGCATGCGCGCGCGTCAGCTGCCGATGTTCTCGAAGCGCGATGGCGCATGCGCGCTACATTATACAGCTAGCGAATGTTCGTGAAGAGGAGAAGCGCACGCGGTGTGTAGAGGAGGAAGGGTGCACAGATGGTGGAGGAGTGAAGCGCGCGCGGTGTGTAGAGGAGGAAGGGATGCACAGATGGTGGAAGAAGGAGGAGAAAGCTTGCGGACGGCGCCGCACTACAAGCCTCGAGTATTAGATGCTCCGCATCTAAAACACCTGCTTAACGAGGTCGGGAACGCGCCCGGTACTTGGAGCAGACGCTGTGGCAGCGTCGGTTGGTTTAGCGCCCTCGACACCAACGGAACTCATTAAAACGAGTGCCGAGGAGAGCATGGATCACCAGGACAGCCAGCCAACGGAATGGACATGGACAACTACCACAGATACACGATGACTCAATGAAAAATTGCGGTCGGAGGGGAAAGGAGGCCTCACTTTTTCATGCTCGTTGGCCGCTCAACCAAATGTCTATACAGGAAATCACGAACTCAGCAATCGCTCACCTCATAGGACAGACTGCTCTCACCAGCGTTGCCAGCGAACATTCTTCATTTTAAGTATAATAAAACAAATGCAGTTACATTGTCCATTTGGGTTAAGCAGCAATTGCATAGTTTGCTAGCACAAGGAAAGTTGATGCTAGGATGGGCAGTTGAGGCCCGCAGGATTTCTGTTCAAATTGTGGACGCAACCCAACCTGCTCAGGGGACTTGCAAGGGCATCGTGAGATAGTTACTTTGCGAGAACAGAATGACAACAAGGAGACGAGAAGGGCACGAGTGCTTGTCTCTTTGTCATTGTTGTGTTGTGATTGATTGATTGATTAAGACTTTATTTTTGTCCTGAGAAGACGCAGTGGAGACCCCGCGCCACCCAGCTAATCTTACGTAGGGACCGTCAAGCCGAGCTTGGCGGCCCGTTCACGGGCACTTTGGATGGCCAGAGTTTGATCCATAATGTCGGGGCTGCGTAAGAGCGCAGCACACCTGTCCTCAATGAGGACAGGGTCGATAGCTTCACATTCCCACAACACATGATTGAATGTGACTAAAAGTCCACAAGCGGAGCAATCCGCACTTGGATACCGTTCAGAGTAGATGGTATGAAGAACCGCAGGGTTAGGATACGCACTGGCTTGCAATAGTCTTAGGGTGACTGCCCGCGCCCTGCACAAGGCAGGGTGTGGGAGAGGGAATACCCTTCTTGACACATAAAGTGCGTGATACTCTTGACGCTTTGGAGAATGCGGAGGGCCTGAGGGGCTACCATCCCGGTTTCGTAGATCGTTGTGTTGTCGCGCTATAACTATCGTCATGATGAGACAAGCGCAAAAAATACACACACTCAGAGAGGACACAGACAAGCGCTTACTAGCAACTGAAGTTTTGATTTCAAAGCGAACACTAATAAATACATCACACGCATGAACGTCACCCCCAACTTCCCCTGTCATCATCAAAAACGTGTTATCACAAAATATGCACGCGCCCACAACCGGAAACAAACACGTACCAAGAACTAAGAAAAGAAAACGTAAGAAAACAAAGAAACATAAATAAAAAAACGTAACACAGAGAAAAACACTGGGTTATGTGAAGTCCAAAAAAGTAAATTTCACATCTGTTAGTGGAACTGATGCTTGGCTGACGCAACTGTCCCCTCCTTTCCTTATTCTATACGCTTCCATTATTTCTCTCGTCGTCCGCTTGTTGTGGCTGTCAGTCGCCCTGCACGAGGAGGATAGCCAGTGCGAGGAGATGCCGTTCTTAGTGACCTGTCATACAGCAGGTTACATTTCTTTGGACGCCAACTGCCCCACAAGAAGAATTAAAGCAACAAGTCCGCAACAGGCAAAGGAGAGTGCTGCCACAAGATCAAAACCAGCAGAGCAGCCAGCAACCATCGCGCAAACCCCAGACACTCTATTGCTGACACGATTGCAGGTGAGTGCATCGACTGCGGCCAGAAACTTCAGTGAGGTTGAGGATAGACTTGAGCGTTTCGAAGAAGCACAGGCAGGCTCGATAGGTGCCTGGACCAAGTTTCATCAACAAATGGAAAACTTCATGCGACATAAACCAGGCGCAAAACAGAACAGCTCACATCTTGAATGCAGGACTCCTTCGCGAGCAAACGACGATGAATTCACAAACACTGGGGAAGCCTAAAATCTACATCATATCCACGGAGTGAATGAGGAGGACAGGGTAAAGCTCCGAAAGTACATCAGTAAACGGCAATACCTCCGTAATTCTTGCCCAGTCGATTATCATGTAAAAACGGCGAGCCCGTGCTGCAGCTATTTTCTGAGCCTTCCGCTCCACCGCATTGTCTTCGTCGCTCACACTCGACTCGAAGCATACTGGCTGCCGGCGAAAGAGGAACTGCGCCAAGAGCAAAAGAACTTTAAATGGGCCCTGCAACACATTTCGATCATGTGCAGAAATGCTGCCGATCAGTAGTAGAGGCTTCCGAGAACACGCAAGCCAAGCATTAGAGCGCAGTGTGCGGCCTGCAAATCAGAATAAATTATCACAGTCAGGCTGAATCAGCTAAAAATTCCATTTTCTTCCCTTGACAACTGAGTGAGGAAGCTCGAAAATCACTCGTGGAAGGCCTTCTATCAGCCATGGGCTGATTTGAACATGGCGCGTTCTGGGAATGGCCAGCAGCCCGACATGTGACAACTGTGGTTGTGCAGAGACTTTCTCCCATCTTCTCTGCGAGTGTCCTCGCTTCAGCGTGCCAAGGAAAGAACTGTCGCATGCTTTAGACAGACTAGACAATCGCCAATTGTCGGAAGAAAGGGTATTAGGACACTGGTCGAGACCGTCCTCTGCACGCAAGGCAGTGAGCGCGTTGTTGCGCTTTTTGCGGGCAAGTGGTCTTAGAGACAGATTGTAAGCAGCGTCGTGGATCGTCGGATGACCTTTCCTCTTCTTTTCTTTTCAACGTCTCTTTTCTCTCATCTTTTATCTCACTTACCCCCTCCCCAAGTACAGGGTATCCAGCCGGTCTGAGAACTGCCGAACCTCCCTGTGCTTCCTGTTTCAATCCTACTCCTCCTTCACGTTCTGTCGTTACAGGAATATAGTTCGTGTGCGCGCGATCACATTGAAAAAGCCATGCAATAAAAAAAAACTGCTCATGATCATGAGGCAGGTATGGCGTATTTTCTTCGCGCACGCTAACTCCGCTGCTTGGCTTCCAGCTCTTTCAGCGGGACAAGAGAAGAGAGAATGCGATTGCAGCGTGCGACAAATATTTCTAACTCCGCTCGTATTGGACAGAATAATAAATGCCTCGCGGCTTTGCATTCGTGAGGCAATAAGCTCTCTTGGTGAATCCATTTCATGGTTACTTAAAAAAGTATTTCAGTGCCCCTTTAACGAAAGAGCGAACGAAGTCTCGTATCACACGACAGCCTGCATCGGAGCGGAGCGAGCGTCGCAGCACCACCTAGTGCGCAATCCGGGGACTAGCGGCGCGAGCGCCGCAGAGCTATTTAGTGAACGCTCTGAGTACTAGCGGTGGCTACTACAACGCGGGCAAAACTCCTTCAGTTTAATCCCTAAGTATCAGATGGTACGTCGCGGCCACTGTTAGAGGGAACGCACACACGTGGCTACTCTTTTAGGACCACCAAGCGGGCGAAGTATAGCTGTGCAAGCGCAATCAGCGTCAGAGGCGGAGTTGGCTGTTTGTCGTCTTCTAAGGTGCCTCCAACATCGCACGCACGTAATCGAGGTTTTGCTGTTCGAGGCGAAGTGGGAGACACCGTAGGAGACGACACGCTGCTTACTCCACCAGTGGCGCTGATTGCGCTTGCGCCACAATAGTTTGTACGGCACCCGGCATGGCGCTCTGTGGAGCGCGGTCACCCGCTCCGCGTTCCCTCTTGCTGTGGCCATGACTGGACATTCTATCCCCTAAAATTGTCACCACCTGCTTCAGAAGTCCTTGCAATCAACACTGCGACAAGCCATGGGTCGCAAAGCAACATGAGCATCAGAACACTCCTGACACGCTCGAACGAGTATCACCGTTGGGGCGGACACGTACCGGACACCATCATGCAGTTCCTCGAGAAACTGTACTTCCGCATGGAAGCGATTGGGGGAGTCATGGGGCAAATGGAATAAGTAATTTTGGAACGTCCAGAAGTAAACGATTGATAAATTGCGCAAAACAAATCCCCTGCAGACGTATGGAAGAAGAACTACCAGCATTGTCACAATCGCAGCAGGGAATAATCATGGAAATTTCTAAAATTGCAAACATACAATGAAACTGAACGAATATCTCTCAGAAAATTCAAGTACGAAGTTGACCAATATAAACCCTTCATTATACTGTCCTTCAAAAGCAAGGTGTACAGGCTTGTTGTGCATTGATTATACATTCGCCCACCCAACTATCACTGAATCCCCCAGGACGCCCTCTGACCATGCCCGTTTGCCGAAGGGGCAACGGCAGTATTAGTTCGCAAGTCATGCGCTGCAATACTTATAGAAACTACACGAGCAAGCAATCAGTACAGGTAGATGGTGGCGGTGAAGGTCTCTCTGCCAGGGAAAGGCAGGAAGCACGCCCTCGTGGTCGCTTCAGTCTACTATCACCGTTGTTGCTTCGGCACTTCACCGAATGAATTCGTGTAAACACAGAACTGTCGTACGAGGCCAAGAGTACTCAAATCATAACACGCGGAGACGTCAATACCAAAAGTGATATATGGGGGTGTCCTACTGTTGATTCTAAAAGACGCCTTCTTGCCGATCAGTTGGAATCACAACCACTTCAAGCTTGCAACAAAATCGTGGTTCACACCAGGGCTGGGTTCCACGCAAACCACACCGATACCACTGCACGCTTAACTATTTCCACTCCTAAAGCATTGAGAAGCTGGGAGACTCACTCTACCAGATGTGGCAGTGCTTATTATATCATTATTTTTTTCTTTTATTATGAAATTCCCCAGTAGCGTGCACGTATGAAATCTATCAACTGGACCCACCTTCAGTATGGTAGCGAAGCAAAATTGGAAACTATCAAAGAATTCGCACATAATTTGCATAACAACCTTAGCTCTGCAAACAGATGAACGCTTTCGTGAGGAAGATGATGGAGACGTTGACTGGCATATGATTGCTCTATAAAGAAATACCAACAAGCTGACACAGTAGTACAAGACCAACGGCAGAAACTACCAGGCTCTGTCACATCATAGAAGTGCAAAAGCTTAATAAACAACACAGGGAAGAGCTGAGTCAAGCCCAGGGGTTCTGAATTCGAGAGCGACAAGAAAAAAAATAAAGGCATGAAAGGGCTTTAGAGAATTTTTCGCAATATACTGGGCAAAAGCAAAGCAGTCTCGCCACTTGAGATACATACACTGCGATATGACAACGATGAGCCCAAAGCGGAAATCTTGAAAAACCTTTTTTTCCTCATTCCAGTATTATGGCGCCTTCTCTACTCTAACCGCAGAAAATTGAATTCAAAAGCCCAGAGCGAGATGCTCCTTTCACGTGAGGGCGGGGGGCTTCACGCCACCGTAAATCATGGCACATACGATTATGCACCGGGACATGATAGTATCACTTGGAAAATGCTACAAAATCTGTCCGAAGAAACCGAGGCAGCCCTTCTGTTGGTCATCTACAAGCAATGGTTTCAGGGAGTAGTTACTCAACATATGTGTCTGACGATAATCAATCCTATACAAAAGAGAGGAAAGGATCCTGAGATTATAGCCAATCTCCTCCCTATATTGCTCACACCGACCATATGTGAAGTTATTGAAAGAATGATCCATACGAGGAGAACCTCCTATGTCGGATATCAAACCTCCGGTTTTCACCAATCTCAAACCAGCTTCAGACCTAATATGGGAACGCACAGCATCTTCTGGTTGCTTTGAAGGGTCCTAAATGAGAACCCACGATGTGAACCTCCCAACTACATTTTAGCAGTTGGTGTGCGGAAAGCTAGCTTTTCATAACTCAAGCAGGACAACATCCTTTCAAATCTAGTAAAACTATATACCAGCCAACGAACGCCTGAGTGGATTGCAAGATTTCAGGAAGCGAGACCAATACGAATGCAACCCGTGCTGGTCACTATCTAGATCGAGGCGTTCTCCAGGGCTTCGATTTGGGTCTTCTGCTTTTTTTATTTTTTATTTATTTAACAATACTGTCAATCCCGTCAGCGATTTTTACAAGAGTGGGTTGGAAAGTGTTAACAAACATTCTATATTCACATACTTATACAATTGTATGGGTACAAAAAATCATGGCATAAAATGATAAAAATTATGCACCGACATTATTAACGAGGCACATGTCTCAGTCACATGTGCACACACTAAAAAAACAAAAAAAAGAAAGAAAAAAGGTAAGCACGCAACATACAAAGTTGGTACCGACTTTCACCTTTTTAAACCACAAATGTACTGGCAGGGAGGACTATGATCAGTACAATCCTGATAGCGTCGCTATCATGTAGCTGATAGAACGGCTTGGCCAGCCAGTTCGTAAAATTTGTTGACAGTGGGCTGCACAACCATCGTCTCGGGCAAAGCATTCCACTCTCGCACTGCCTGCGGGAAAAACGAAGAACTAAAAGTATTGTTGGTGCATAAATATTCCTGCAGTGTAAGGTGATGCTTGTGACGGGTATTTCTAGAAGTGTTGAAAGAAATGTAAGTGTTCGAATCTGCTTTAAGCTTGTTGTGTAGGACTAGGTACATAAACTTGAGTCGGGATAGCATCGCACGACTGGCTAGCGTGTGAAGGCCAATATCTGTCAGCATTTGCGTAGGCGAGTCGGTGCGCCTATATCTGGCTTTTCGATATTGCTATGCTCCAGTAGCCCAAGAACTGAAATCGAACATTGGCACCCGCTATAGCATATATACGAATGACATAATTATTTCGACAGACAATGGTGGGAATAATCAGGATATGGTAAATTAACGTCAAGTTGGTATGATTGCACTAGGTGATGCCCTTCCAGGATTAGCACTGCCTTTTGCACCAGACAAAACTGAGCTTCTTTGCATTGATGGCAGACGTAGTGACCCTCAACCGAAGCAGGTGATAACACTGACACGAGGAACCCGTCAAGTCGCAGCAATGCACGGGCACATGAAACTTCCAGGGATTCCCATCCACACCTGTATTAACGGACAGAGCTCAAACAACAGTGGTCAAACTGCTGAACATGATAAAGTGCGTCTTTAATGAATTTGGCGGATAGCGACAATCAGCCTGTGCCACCGTAGTCCGATCAATCGCAGTTGGTAAAATCACGTACCGTGCTAACACTGACAAGCAAGACTGAAAAAAAAGTGAAAGTTCTTCCCGGCATGTCCTTCAGGCTATCATGGTACAACCGAAGTTTACGAACGTACAAAAACTCCAGGATCTCCTGCCCAAGCAACCCATTGATGATATTATAAGCAATTACCCCTAGACAATCCATTGCAATTAAGCATACAGGGGCAAAATACCCTGCTTTGGGACATCCGACGTGTCCGCATAGAACCCCGGGAGACAGCCAGTGAAGAGACTACCCTCGTCTTTCCTCACCCATGGCACTCCAAGATCCCCGTACCACTCGTGATTGGAGCTTCTGCGACCAGAGAGGGGCTCTCTCAGCTGTATAATTTACACTCCCCTTGCCAACTGAACCGACGCTACTCTCGATGGACGGAGCTCGTCCTTAGAATGGTACAAAACCTCGACCGGTGAGGCCATATGATACACATGAAGAATAGACTACGTGAGGCCTATACAAGCCGTACTTTTGGCCATTTAGACCGCCCTACAGGACAACGTAGCACTCTCAACTATTTACACCGACTCATTGCTGGCAATGAAGGACATATAAAATCCAAATCAAGAAGCTCTCACAGCTTTTAGTATCCGTGAAATTCTCCTGCACAAACAGAAAAATGACACTGACACACTCGAGTCACCTGGACATCGGACGCGTGGTGATCCAAGGGGGGGGGGGGTAAATAGGTGGCGCACAGCCTTGCCTTCTGAAATACTGTAGTTCTGCAATATCATCCGCGACCTCTCCTACGTGCGTCACCCGATCATGGTAGCCGCCCCTGAGCAAATTATTCACCAAGCTCTCACTTTGTAAAGGCACGCCTTCAGCGCTTCTTCATGTATATTAGCTGGGAGACACTCAGTGATGTCATCTCTCCTCGTATCGTTCAGAACCTCACTGTCAGTCGATCCCGTGAAATCTTAATTAACAAAGTACTTGCAAAAACGCAGCCACTGCCCCTCACAAAAATGATGAAATGACAGACTCTTGGTCACTATAAGAAGAGAATGGGCACTTCTGTCCCCCACATATGTACTTTTAGCGCTATTCATGCATAGGCAACACAGAATACTTGATTTTAAACTGTACTTCCCTACATCATTATCGCAAAAAAGTGCAATTGTTCTTCATCACCATTTGGCAGCACTGCAAAAGGACATCCTCCGGAACAATCACCAGCTTGTCCCACTAGCAAAATCAGCAGTGGCTTACCGGCCGTGATTTAGTGTGCGCCTATTACCCCTCTCTCTCCTCTGATCTCCCATCAGTGACCTCCGGTTTTTTCTCTTCATAATAAATCTATATATCTGGTAACAGGCCGAAAAGAGGTGAAGAACACTCTGTAAACTTATTGCCCGATTCTTGCTGTCTAATACACCTTAAATCACGCGTTATAAAAATACCTTAGCATTTATTTACTTCAGCGTTTTTATAGTAATCTTAATCTTATTACATGTGCAATACTTAAACGCGCAATGCCCTGAAAAGTGCACGTGAACACAAATCTGAAAATTTAAGGATATTTGCAGTCATTACGTCATGATTCTATCATGTCTAAGTTAGCCTGAAGTGAAGAAATGCGACTATTTTTATGGATAACTCTATAGATAAAACTTTCATTCACAAACATTCTAAACGAAGATCTGACGTCATTTATAACAACACTAATAAAAACCTACAACAAAAGGGGACCCAGAACTCATGTTTGTGGTACTCCTGAAGTTACTTGAGCACATGCAGTAGAGAAACCGCTGAGCACCACAGACTGCTGTATTGAACAAAGATATTCGGCAAACCATGCGATAGCACTCTCATTCAATTTCTAGGTTCGAAGACTTGAAATAACACGACTGTGCGCAGCTACATCAAATGCTTTTCGAAAATAGAGAAAAACGTGGTCTGTTGTTTGCCTCTTATCTATTGCTGAAGCCAAATCGCGGAAAAAAATCGATTAGTTGGGTTGAACATGAAGAAAATTGTCGACAACAATGCTGACTAGAGCTTAGAAGGTTGCTCTTAAATAAATATGATCGAAGTATAAATTGCGTGCTTCGATAGTTTACATGCTATATTGGTCAAAGACCATACTTTTCAATGATGTTTCTGGGTCCACCTGTGCGAATGAGTACAACACGATTCAGCTAACAATCATGTGGTACTTAAGCTTCAGAGAAACATTTTTGAAATCAAATGAATAATATTTGATAAATTTATTACTAATTTTACAAAAATCCACAAATAAGGAAGAGCCCACAAACAAGCGGACGTATTCTGATTCTGGTGAACTTGTACGAGTGTGTCTGACTGAATAGAGCACTGGTGGGTCCGATTTTATGTACTTCCTAAGCAAACATGATGTGTTAATGCAATACAAACAATTTTCCTTTATCCTGCTAATTGAAGCAGCCCGCTTTCTGTAATTTTATGCACTATGAATTTGTTTACTAACAAAAGATAAATGAAACGGCGCTGCACAAGATGAAGTTACCTTCATTTAACTAAAACGAGATTTGCAAGCAAGGCTCTCGTGTTACGTGCCGAAACGTCTTTTAAGTTCTGAGTTTCTTCGAGATTTTCTGTATGTTGTTACTACGTTGTTTCTTACCAAAACGAAATTATGTCCAGCGGTCCTATTTATTCAGTCATCTCTGGGGACCTATTGTTACTTTTTCTGCCAGGCAGTGTGAGAAAGAAGAGGCATAACGATAAGGCGTGCTAAGCTTCACTAATAAAATAACAAGTAGCATGTCATTAAATTGCAGTGTCACTAATGAAGGCGTCATAGCTTGTTGTGAAATTATGAGACTTTAATACTTCTCCTTTGGCTAATTTAAAGACGTACTCAAACACCACGTTTATGCGCGTCAGAAAACGCTTTTTTGAACCTTTATTGAGCTGTCACTTTGCATATTCCTTGCGCTGCTGTGAGCTGCGGAAATATTTTCGTACTATCTATACCAGAACGTGGTAATACGAACAAATTTTTCAGTGACAGGAGTGTACTCAGAAACTTTTATTAGATAAAGAGTGAACAGACCTTCATGCCTAATCATTCAATCCTTGAAGTCTTGATCTCCTGAGCAGTCATTACAACCGAGAAAAACGGGGTGTCATGTTCTTGAATCTAATCTCTACTTATGATGCGCTAATGCCTGAGAATTATATAAGCGCACAACAGCATCATTAATGCCTATTCTCGAGCCATCTATGCATCGCCTTTGGATGGAAGCAACAGGTAAAGCAACCTACGTTACGCATGCTAGTTCCTACTCTTGCAGAGTAAGGACAGTTCCACTTCTACTGTCGACTTGGCGCGCCCTTAGTGTGTGGCGCTCCCAGAACAACGCACCCTAATGCAAGTCGCATAACTCAAGTCTCCACTAATCAGGTGGATCAAATCCTTCTGGGGTCAGATGGAGGCACACTACGTTTCAGGTTGATGTCCGATGACCTGAGATCACCCTCTCCCATAGGCGCTTCAGTCGTAGTTGTATAAAACCCAGATGACCTCACACTCCAAAAAAATATGACGATACCGTTCGCACATGATTACTTGCCACATTCGGCTCAACAGTCTAATGCGCCGGTGCCTGCATGACCTTTGTAAGGTACGGATGAAGAGTGCCTTACAGGCGATTGCTCAAAATTTGCGTTACGTGCTACCCAGCTGAATATTACATACAAAAAGAGTTCTGACATCTATGGCCAAGAAACTACAAAAAATTCAGGAGGAAACTTTCTACGCTGTGAAATTGATGTAGTAGGCTCTAACAACTGATTGATTGATAGAGTACGCGCATGATATCACATGATAAAATAGGCAATGTCGACAAGACTTGAAATGTGCTCTTGATGGCTTTGAAACTGAAAGTATACCTCTAGATCCTTTCAGGTTAGTCTATCAGTACCAGTAAACAAATAATCAGATTGTTTATCTCACGGTGATGTTAAGTGGCACAATCATGGAAATCAATGGGCTAAAACTATGAGGCAAACAAAATGTTATCCGCTGTTCATTTCTCTGTGAAAATTTGGGCATCCTTTCAGCTTCTACTGTAACAAGTGAACGCGATAGTGATATCCTGCCATAGTCTATGCTTGAATCATGTAGTGCGAACGCTTCATTGTACGATGTTACTCGATAAGTGTAAATTGTGCATTATAAACGATAAAGACTAAAGTGCTGGTGTCAGTGAAAATTTCACATATGGCTGCATTTGGGTTAATAGGTAGCATGCTTTACACCAGGCACTACTACGCTCGTGAAATGTTATAAATCTTGCTATTGAACTTGCTATGCCCCCACTATGAGGTTTTAAAGTGATACTTGCAGCAATGTGTGCACCGTTTATAAATGTTCACTGGCTTTAAAACTGGAAGTCGTTATGATAATAACATGTTCTGACACCCGATCATAATGTACGCTTCCACTACGCAATATTACTCCGATATTACATGTTGTATTGTGGAGCCTGCATACAGCGCGCGTGTGTTTGCAAAGCATTAACGACATTTACCTGCATTTCCAAGCAGATTAAGGTATTTCAAGATATTCCCAGACCTGCTCGCCACGCAAGTGACCTGGGTACGGTCATCACACGAAACCGGAATTTCTGTTGCTCATTTTATCTGCATATTTTGAAATTTTGTCTCATACCAGATGGTGGTTTTGTGCTCGCAACCAATGACGCCCACGCTGGTGTCAATAGGATTTCTGCGAAACAAGCTCTTAACTCGATAGCGTTCAAATGGTAAGCAATGGTAAGATGTGCGCTCATCGGGGAGCTGTCCTGGCGGATCTTATTTCAATTCTCGAGAGCACTACAACTACTGACAACGGCCACGCAACGCATTCGGAACGCACGGGTTTGGTCACGTTGCGCTTTCAGGATGCGAAAATTTGGCACCATGTCCTTTCAGCGTGGTGATAAGTCCATATTCGAACTCGTCTATCACATGCTGTGATAGAAACACCATGCCACGGCTCCACATTCGCCATTGCAGGCAGCTACATTACAACCACTCGCGCGTGCCCTTGGCTGCACGCGCGCGTCCGCTTCAACTACCGCGTTGCAGCGTCCTGATGTTCCGTCTGGTCCGCAAGCAGCTCAAGGCAGGCATTACGAGTGGAAGCAAGTGCAACAAAACAGCTGAAGCACTGCTGCCCTATTGTCGTTTTCAGCTAATTTTTTTTTCTTTTGCAGCTCCTTTTCTGCTGTGTATTTTAATACAACTTTGTTGTCCCTCGCGTGCAGCTGTCGGGAGAGATTGAGTGAGGTCTGTGGATAAAAGGGTTGTTTTAGAAATGTTTCAGGCTTCTGTGACCTGTCATGCTTGAGGTAGGGAAGGGAAGGGCACTAGAGAAACACTACCACCGAAAGTTTTTTTTTCCTCCTCCTTTCCGTTTTGTTGTTTCTTGAAGTGCCGCAGCGCTTTTCGGAGGTTTTGTATTTTTTGTTTTGCGCGCTCATCTGGTCTCGTAACTTGGTGTGAAAGACATGCAAGGAGAGAATTAAAAAGAAAAGTAGAGCAACAAAAAATCTGAGAAAGAACAACTCACTAAAAGCAGTGCAGTCGAGAAGCACGAGCTCACATGCGCGCTCGACCTGCCCAAACGACAGGAGGCGCAGCTAACGAAGCGCACGCGGGCGCGCTCTCGGGCAATGCCTTGTGCGGATCCCGAACGACACGGACGGCCGCGAACAACTTTCCATGTCGGTGCGCCAGAGAATGAACAAGAAGCTGCTACACATACTGCTGCCGTATGCGTTGGAGCAGCAAAAACGAGAGAAGGATCACGGTATGACCGAGAACTTCCTTGGAGCGCAACGCCTATCTTAGCGGTGGCACGATTACAGGGGTATTGTATGTATAACGGCGACCTGCAATCGACTTTCATATTGCCTCATTCTGGAACATGGCATTGATTGTCCGGGTACATGTACAGGTCGGCAGCTATTGAGGGCCCCGCTAAAAGCTCGCCCAACACCCTCTGCTGATGCTACAAAAAGAAAATAAATGAAGAAGAAATGCGCAAAAGCCGTGCAAAGCTTTAAAAAAAACAGCGAGTATATTTTAATCCTTCTTGGCTGATGCTATAGGTTTTTTTCCTTGGCGTACAAGGAGCAGAATCGAACAGCTTAGCTGTCAGACACGATACAGGAGTGTTCAAGCTACAGTGCCAAAACTAAATTACACAGCTGGCTTGGGACGCCACCGGGTGGGCTCTTCCTCACTCGTACAAAGCTTGTGCGGCGGGCACACTTGGCGTGAAACTCAGCGCGAACTGTCTCCGTCGACGAGCGCGCTTGATAAGCGACGACGCAGAGGGCTTTTCGCAAACAACCGTTCCCTTAACTCTATCAATAAAGGCCTCGCTCTAGAAAAAAAGTTTCGTTTCTCATTCGGTGGCGAGCTGAGTGTGTACTTAGCGTACGTTTCTGTTAGTGCTGCAATTACCCACTTAAAAACACAACGTTTACACGAATTCATGAATCACCAAAGGAATTGAGACGGTTCTTTTGAATCTAGTAACCTAAACTTCGGAATCAATCGATGAGAAGGTGCTGCGGAGCTGAGGAGAACCGGAGAAAGCGTGCTCGATCCCGGCCGTGGCTGTTGCATTGATATGGAGGCGAAACGCCAAAGGCCCAGAGTATACCGCTACTTCAGTAGAACTGGAAGAAATTTTCGTGGTCAGTGCCATCCGGAGCCGTCCACTTCAACGTGTCTATTAGCGTGAGTTTTTTCGGGACGTTATACTCGATTATCCAGCCAACAATAAAAACAGACACCGTTTCGCCGCAAGGGCGGAGCAACGAATACGCTAGCAACAACTTTAACTAACGCTGAGAACGGCAAGCAGACCGAAATGTGCCGCATGCTGCGCACACACAAATGACGCACGAAAACAACACACACAGGACGAGAGCGAACTAACGACGCTTACCGGTCGACACTAAACGTGCTGCTTAAACAAAAGCGACTCAGTAAACGGCACAGATGACATGAGTGCCAGTGGTTACTTCGTTGTGTTTGAAA
Organism: Rhipicephalus annulatus; assembly: GCA_013436015.1. Classification (NCBI taxonomy): domain Eukaryota; kingdom Metazoa; phylum Arthropoda; class Arachnida; order Ixodida; family Ixodidae; genus Rhipicephalus; species Rhipicephalus annulatus. The sequence continues at coordinate 9,268 of WOVY01000522.1, read as the reverse complement.
AGCGCGCTCTTTTCACCAAAGCCGCCTGTCCAGCACGCGAAGTGATCTTTGGGCGCCCGGCAACTAAACGCAATCGTTCTGGGCAAAGTCGAAGGCATGCGATTCTCCACACCGAAGGATAAGCGCGCACGAACATGTAACCCCCCCCCCCCCCCCCTCCTTGAGCGCTCTGAGCACACATGCACAAGTGCCCAAATGCTCCCCTTCGCGGGTCAAAGTACGCCTGGGAGATGAGCGCGCGTCACTGCATCACGATGAGCTGTGTGCCGAGCGCGAGCGGTATTCTTTCTGTCTCGAGTTTTCATATATATAGATAAGTATACATATTGTAATGACGAAAACCGAAACTGGAACTCTCTCTGGCACAGACTCGCATGCTAGAGAGGAAGACGAGGAAGAGAAAGCAGAATAAGAACAGCCGGCCTGCAGCAAAGGCGTTGTCTCTTATTTCTCGTCTCTACAATGGCGCAGTCGACAGGATGAAGACGTCTTACGTCCCGGCTTCGTCACCCAGGATACCCGCCGACGTGTAGCCGCGGTAAGCGTCGCTTGAGGACGGCGTCAAGGCCTCCTCGGCGGCTCCAGCACCCGTTCCCGGTACCAGTTCACGATAAGGAACGCCGTCACGCTTCTTCGCTGATGGAACCCGCAAGGCGTCCGTCGCGGCCAGCATCGATCCCAGCACCGACGGATGGCGTCCAGGCCTCCGTTGTGGTTTCGGGGAACTTGCCCAGGGGCGCGACACGTCACGGCAACCATGCGCACGGGCCTCTCTCACCTAGGGATGGCGTACATGCCTCCTCCATACCTGGCAACCTGTCGGCGCTTCAAACACCCACCGTGTACGGCGTCGAGGCCTACCCGGCGGCGCAACACCGCTTCATCTACGCCACAGTACCAGGTCACAACTCATCACACGGGTTCCGCTTGTCTGGGAACGTCGTTGACGCTTCCAGCGCCCTGGAACCCATGTCCACGAATCCGACCACAGCTGGATTTCCAAGGGACGCCGTCCACGCGTCCTTGGTCAGGAATTGTACCACCTCGAGTACCGCAGTCACTGTATCCTCCGCAGAGGCGGGCCTTGGCTCTTCGTGCGGATCACACGACAGCGCAGCGGAGCTGCAGCATACCATCGCGCAACTCCGCGTCACGACCAACGCCCTCATAGCGTCGAGCTCCAAGCTATGTCCTGCCATCTTGCCAACATTGTGCGCACTCAATGCCATGTTGGCTGCGGCCGCCGCACAAAACTTCGAGGTAAGCTCGCCCGAGAACCGTCGCAATCTCCGGCGTTCTCTCGCGGAGGTATCGGAGCAAGTGAACTGCTTGGCGGGGGCACATTTCGGAGTTCTGCCCGCCGTCCCGCCATCGCCGATTTCCTTCGCGCTACCGGAATTTCGCGGCTTCCAGGACGACGCCGAGGAATGGGTGGCAACCGTCAACGCTCTCGGAACGACTGAAGAGCAGAAGTGGGACATGGCCATAGATCGCCTGCGGGATGCTGCCGCAGCATGGCACAGGTACGAAGGCGTCGGGCAGCAGTCCTGGGCAGAATGGAGTGCAGCCCTGATTGCCGCTTTCGGACGGATTTCCTGTGACTCCAGCAAGTCCAGCTCGATCTTCCCCGAGGCCGAGGATGGAGCCCAGGCAGCGCCCCGCCTCGAGGCTGCAATCGTTCGTTGCAGCTCGTCAACGGAATGCTGCCAGGAGTTCCCTGCTGCTAACCCTGACCGAAGTGGCTGGAATCCTACACTACAGGTCCCGGACTCTGCATCGGTATTCGACCTGAAAATACCGCCACCAGACCTTCGTCCGGAGATACGGCCCTCGCGCTCGTCGTCTGAGGACATCGAGGCACTCAATCCTATTGTATTAGACACAACTGAACCCTACCAGACCACGATCATGCTCAGCCACGCAGACACTCGGCTACCAAGGAACGTTTCCTTCGAGAAAGCCCAGATACCTAGCTACGCTGAGGCCACTGCCATCGAGAACTTGCCGAGGACCAGCCCTCCTGCTGTTTCCTCCCAGCATACGATGTTTGCACATGACAGTTCGCCAGAAGCCACCGGCTCGACTACGTCTGGGAGTTCTGCTGTGGTATTTATGCCCAACCATGAGCTGCGTCCCATCTCATTTCAAGAAATGGCCCAAACGTCATCATGGCTGCCTCGCAGAGCATCCCGCTGCAGTTCAGTCCACCAGCGACGGTGGGACAAACACCAGCGTTTCCAGGTTACTCTGCGACCTTGCCGGAACAGTCAGGGCCGTCCACCTGAACTGCATTCTACGAGTTGTCAGGAAACGTTGCACCATGGTCGAGACCGACCACGACGATGTAGCCAACCTCGCCCACCTGAAGCACTGTCAACTGCTGCAGCTAGCCTTACCTACCAGAACATTGTCGTTTGGCCCAACGACAATGCTAGCAGTCATGGCCGAGTGTAATGACGAAAACCGAAACTGGAACTCTCTCTGGCACAGACTCGCATGCTAGAGAGGAAGACGAGGAAGAGAAAGCAGAATAAGAACAGCCGGCCTGCAGCAAAGGCGTTGTCTCTTATTTCTCGTCTCTACAATATACATTTATAAAATGTTGTAATATAAAATGTAATATACATTTATAAATTTATAAAAGTATACATTTTTAAAATGTTGCGATTTTTGAACCGTTATATGATATTTGTTTCTTAGTTCTGTATGAGCAGATGTTTGTCATCATGGTTTTTTTTGTATGTGTACGCGTAAACCACTACAATTGTGTAAGTACTAGCGTTTTACTTTGGTGTACTAGTTCTTCATGGTGTAAGCTCTACGTGACGTGTTTCCTTTCCTGTTGTATCTTCATATTTGTTTCCTTTTTTGTATCACCCACCCCTGCCTGAGGCCTCATGTGTGAGGCTGGCAGTACTTTTGAAATAAATAAATAAATATAGTGTTCACGACGCTGACGCCGGCGGCAAACAAAAAGCCGAGAGTCTCCATATAATCGCTATCGCAATATTAGTAGGAGGGTACAGTGTGCGTCCACAGTATCTCTGGGCCAGTTAACATGATTTTAAATATAGACTACAGGACTACAGCCGTGAACGAAAATCACTTATACTCTTCCTGTGTTTGTACCAAGGCAAGCACGAAGAGCGTACCCTCTAGTGGTGTTGAAAAAAGCAAGGCGGCTGGTGATATCGAGGCCATTGACGTGGCACGTCTAATTAAAAGAGGTGAAAATGACTGGTTAAACGAAGAAAATTCAGTTTGCGAGGCAACTGACGTTGTTCGCATTAACCGCGTAAGCGTATGGCTAACCCAGCTTGCAATAATTAGTGGCTTGTTTCGATAAGCACTCGTTAATCATCTAAGATGTTTGCCACATTCAGATGGCCATCATCAATCATACATATCAAACCTCACGCACCGGTCACCTATTATTTTTGAAATTGGGCACGAGAATTGTCCCATTTCTCCATATATGAATTGGGAAGAAGAGAAAGCCCATACTGCAACTTATTGAACGTAATATTGAGTGAGAATGGATTGCAGCGGATCAGGAAGCTGTAAATACTAGGCAAATGTCATGCGTGAAAGCGTACTTGTGAATAAAAAAGTTCTGACATTTTCCTTCTTCGTGTCATCTTCCTTAGATCTATGCGTAGCCCGATAGGATTTGCTACTTGGACCATTTTTTATTACTTGTCTTTGTGCGTATACCATTTCTCCTTGACTTTTTCTTCCAAGTGCCGCTTGACAAGCCGAAAAAAAATCGTGAATTGCTTAACACGATAGCTAGCTGCGGTCTTGCTATCAGATGTTAGGGTGCTTTTGAGATTAAAAAAGAAAGTTGCTCGAGCAATTCAAGGAGCGTTAAAGAGCTCGTTTCACAGAAATTCCGGCGTCGGTGTTGGCGTCACGTCGTTGGTTGTTAGCGAAAAATTAGTATCTTCGCTTGACCGAAGAATCGAGAAAGATGTAATAGAAATAAATAATGACAAACCCTAGGTCTCAGTGGCGATCAAAGCTGGGTAATTTGCGTGACAAGTGGATGTTCTACCACACAGCCACGCCTCTATATTTTCTTAATTTGTGGTTTAACTTCACAAACGGTGGGGCAAGATGAATTCATTACAGTGCACAATAAACATGACACAACAATTATTACGGCTTTCAAGCCCTGCTAAAGCGCATCAGAGCTTAACATTCATTCACAGTAAGCAGACCTCCTACCATTTCTTACCACGAAAAAAAACACATTCAATTGTTCTTACAACCTCGAGAAACCTTGATAATATTACACCTTCTTCAAAACACTGTCTTGCTGGTCTCCTGTCAGGGTCACAGGGAAATGCGGCCATTCGAGAGCACCATATACTCTGCAAAGCACCCCTCACAGTTAAATCAAAGGGTAATTCCTCATTAATACAAATTTCTAAATGCCTCATTCAATGACTTACCAACAAAAATTCCTTTTTAATGGTCCTCCGTAAAACAAAGCATACTCCCTCCCTAGGAAAACGTGGTCAATGGTTTCAGGTTTGTTACATACTAGACAAGCAGATCCCCATGGCGTATAAAACCACGCTTCTCTAGAACAGTTCTTAGAGAAAGTGTTTGGGTGTTTTTTTTTTAAACGCCAGGTCTGCGCAGCAGCAGGCGCAGCAGAGACAAGGCGAAAGCGAGAGCGGCCTCAAAGCCTTTTCTAAACACTCATTGAATAACTGATGCAAGCGCACTTGCTGGATACCCACTACGGCATTAATAATAAAAATTTTAGGGTAGTAGGCCGGCATTCACAATGCTATTTGTTGTCATTCTTCTGAGCAGCGTGGTATCTGGTTAACTATTGTGAAGAATTTTGTGCTAATTGTTCATGCAGTGGCTGAAGTCGATGAGGAATTGTGCCTGAAGTGGGTATGCGCCGCAGTTAATAGGCGAACAACAAGAAACTTTTGTAATGGATTGGAGCATTGGAGGACCCACTTGTTATGCTACTCGCATTGTGCAACGACTGGTTGTTGTTCCGCTGTTTTAAAATGCTTTACAAGTCGCATTAACGCGATTTCTTTCCCGACATCAAGCTTGCCCAAAGAAAGGTTGCCGATTAGTCACAAGCACCGGCGTAGCTCAGTTGCTGGTCTTCTGTCAGGGTCACAGTGAAATAGAGCCATTCGAGAGCTCCATATACTATAGCAAGAGCGTATTTTATTTAAAGAAGGTATCGCAAGGTTTCTCGAGGATGTAAGAACGAATGAATGTGTTTCTTTATGGTTAGATAGGGTGGAAGCTTTACTGACCATAAAGAAATTTTTGTTCGGGATGTGTTATAGTAATGCTTGACGGCCGTAGTTATTTTTTGTTATGTTTGTTGCGTATCGTAACAGTTTTATCTTAGCACCTAGTGTGTGAAGTTTAACTGGAAATAAAGAGAAAAAAAAACCAGCGTAGCTCAGTGGTAGATTACTAGGCTAGCTCCCTGCGTATCCGGGTACGAACCCCCACTGTGTCACTGCTGCTAGGCTTTTTTTTTCTTTCTAATTTCGCAGGATGTAGTTTGGAACACCGGCGGCGGCGGACAACTATGGCGTTGCTGGACCCGAGTGGTGATCTCTTAACTGATTTCACTGCAAAAGAATACTTTTGCATTGGGGGCTACGTGCATTTTTTTTACTTGTTTAAATGTAGTCTGAACTTAAGGTGCTGTTAATAGCACCCTGTACAGTGGGATGGGGACCACCGTGTCAGGTAAACATTTCCAAATATTTTTTTTTCTTTAGAACAGTGGAGGCCATGGGCTAGCACATCTCTTCACCAAGAGTGTAGTAAACAGGTTTTTATTTTCAGTAAGGCCAGAAATCCTTTCCTGCTATCCTGCAGAAGAAAGTTTCATGGCACAAACTTCGTACATAACATATTATCTGGTGACTTGAATGTAGGTGAGTTGCCATAGCATCGTCTTGTTACAAGACCAACAAGACATACTATACCTCATGCTCTGAAACCAATTTTCACTAAAACTAAAATATTTAAACATAGCTTCTTTCCGAAAACTGTAGAGCACTGGAACAGATTAAGTCATTACGTCGCCACACTTCGTCAGGCTCTGGAAGAGTATAATTTTTGTTGGATTACAAGTTTCCTTAGTGCTGACGTTGTTTATTTCTCTATGCGTGAGCATTATTATTTTTATTCACGCATTGCTCAATGCACCATATTTTATGTATGCATCTATGTTCAAACTTGTGTTGGTGCATGTATTAAGGCATCATTGTATTTTTTCCTTTATGTGTACTGCCCCTCCGGCCACGTCCAAGGTGGCCTGCTGCATATAAAGCACATAATATAACAATTAATAAATAAACATATAAGAACGTAAATAAATAACAGCGCGTCGAACAAGACTAGGTAGACTGTTGCGTGAGTTGTTTTGAGCACTCATGTTATGAAAGGTGCAGTACAAGGCTACATGAAGGTTGCTTTGGCCAGCATGCAGTTTTGTGTGTCCTTTTTTTTGACTGACTACCACACAGCCATGCCTCTGCTTGTGAATTCATTGAACATAACTTCCTCTGCTTGTAAGCAGAGTTAAAGTGACTTTCATACTTTACAAACACACGCGTCCTTTTACATGTTACTCAATACAACATAAAATATTGCCGCAATTATGCTTGGTAAAAGCGTCTATTGCCATCAGGCGTCAGAATGCAATATGGGATGACCATAATGACTCCATAGGTTAAAGCCTGTCACCCACTACAAAAAGAACACACGTTACTGCACACTTCAGGCCACGTACTGGGTGCATAGCAAGTTAGAAAGTATTTCATACACTGATTGTTTGATGTACGCACTAGGAACAGACTATCGCCATCACGTTCAACTCTTGGTGGCGAAGCTAAAGAGTACCCTAATTTTTCATTATCAGATATGGTGAGGCATGCGTAGCGAAGCCCTTTGTGCACTCCATGCAATTTAAATACACTTCTTGAGCGCCATGCACTAAATTATGCCTTTTCTTCCTGTTTATATATTCTGATCCCGTGACTCTTTGAACGCGCATGTATGATGGTGTAAAGAATCGTGTCATGTTCGTGTGGTCCTTTCCTTGCCTCAGTTTTCTTGCACTAAAGTATTCTATGGTGGCGGAACCCAACTCGCCCAAGCAAGAGATCTTTCTGGAGGATTATCAAAGTCGTTGATTACCTTGACAAGTTGCCCTAGAACTCAGGAAATGAAACAGTGGCTTGGGTTTCTGTGCATGCACAATTGCACATCACCAATTTATTAAATCACGAAGCCTTTAGGGTTACCAATTCTAAGAATCTCCTGCGTAATAGTTCTACAATCGAGAATTGCAACCTGTCACTAAAACTCGCAACCTGTCACTAAATCTCGCTATTAAAAAGTTGTAGTGCCAGGCACCATACGCCTCCCTCCTGTGTTAATCTCTAATTCCTTCCCACACGCCATGGTGGCCTATTGCTTATGGTGCTCTACTGCTGACATAATGGTCGCGGAATCGAATCCCGGTCACAGTGGCTGAATTTTCAATGAAGGTGGAAATGTTTGAGTCCCTTGTATTTTGATTTAAACGCACCTCAAAAACCCCCGATGGATGAAATTTTCGGAGCCCTCCACTACAGTGCCCTTCATAATGATATTGTGGTTTTGGGACGTTAAGCCCTAAATATGTATTAATCCAAGCCACAATGAGGGTGAATACAAAAGTAGTCAAAAGCGTTGTACATGCGCAAGCCATTTTAGGGCCCCGGCACTAAAGCTCTCTACTAATGCTACAGCCACATAGGCAGTTGCGTTCTTCTAAAACAGTAGGTCCTCGTGGCTTCAGACTGACATTATGGAGCGTTGTTTTCTCCGTGAAGAAAAGGAGGCAAGAAATAGAAAAAAAAGACAACACACAAAGTCAAAGTCATGACATCATTGCTGGACCCCCTGCTTGCTACGGTGTTTCGTTTCAGTATGCGTCAAAACAAAAAGTGCGTTTTGTAAAAGCCTTGTAGTCCTACGCAGTGATGCCTTCAAATGTTAAAGTTTTCAATTGGCTATGTTTTGTGCTCCCATTTGGCACTATCGGGGGAGCAGCAAAAAAAGTGAAGAGGAAAAGTCAGTACTTCTTTACCGTCCCAAAACCACCATATGAATATGAGAGACGCCGTAGTGGAGGGCTCCGGCCATTTCGACCACCTGGGGTGGTTTAAAGTGCACCGAAATCTGAGCACACGGGCCTACTAGAAGAGGAAGGAGAACTAGCAACTTTGCAGCCGGTTTTCAACCCTACAGGGTGCTTTGAGGCGGAGGAGAGAGAAGAAAAGTGATGAAGGAAAGAGAGAACATCTCATACACGCACATGAGTAGCAGCGTCCTTGATGCATGCCCTGGACGTCACAAACTTTACACTCTGAGTTAGCACTAAGCATTGCCTTCATGACAGGGAGGACCTTTTTCTGAGAAACAGTAAACAAAAAAGTAAGCGCGGGCGATTTGTTTTTAAGGAAGGATTGAAAGCTTTTGTCTTTTGTTTTCGTTTGAGCGAAAACAATACCAGCCTCATGGGCCTAGCGCTGACGAACTGGCATAGCACCCTGGGGCGGTTGTAGCCTCCTTGGGCGTTGTACCGTACATCACAGACTTGGGAAGCTGTCGAAGTGACTTTTCCCGGGACATTTGTCTTGTCCAAGGCGTCGGAGTGCGGACGTCCTGAGTCATGTATTTTCCAGTCGCTTCGAAGCCTACGTCTATATTTGGAGAAGAAAACAATTTCTTGCTGCTTTTGTTGCCTTTTTTCTGTTGAGCCTGCCAAACACAAAACATTCTAAAAAACATGAAACTATTTTGCTCTATCCAAGACGTTTGACACCTCGCCAAAGATAGAATAATAAGAGCTACAAAAGATACTTGCTTTCATAAATTGCCCAGTGGTACAGTAAATAAACTAAGAGCGTCTAAAGGTAGGGTCTGGTACACCTTAGAGCACACTGAGCATCAGGAATTTTTAGATGCGCAAAACCTTGGGCTCGGCTTGTCGGATTCTCCTGTCATCCCGGTCTGTTATGTTGCCATAGTTCATAATTAGGTTAACTTCACGTGATGGCATTATCCTATCACGACAGTATGAAGACAATATCTTGACATCATTTGTGAAGAAATTATGACGTGATTATGACGTGGCGAAGAACTTGAGGGTGTCTGCTTGTCGGCACCTAGCGTGGTCACGTTGTATCATGTAGTCGTGGTCAGTCATAAAAATGAA
>WOVY01000521.1:0-41565 GCA_013436015.1 Rhipicephalus annulatus | reverse complement strand
TGTCAAAAAACTTGCCAAGTTACGTTTTTGTTCACTTTTCTTTTCCATCACAATTTTGTTAAAGTTACTTTTGATATACATCCCTATAGTTTGTTTGGCGTCATTGTCTGCTAGTTCTCATTATAATGTGTCAACAAAGACACAAACCCTTAAATTTATAGTTCTTTCCTTTACTCATGAATCTGAAACAGTGAATCTCAGTATCTTAGCGGTGTGTGACTTGTTTTGTTTTTTTTTTGATCAGTTGTGGATGTGTTCAAGTACATGCATTTAGGTGGGAGGGCGAACTATTGCCTCCTCCTGTGACTAGCAGATTTTCTGAGAACGGACAGATGCATAATGCTGCCAAAGAAGTATAGGGATATTGGAAGTAATCGTAACGTAATTGCAATCGTAATGTAATATCCAGTAGGCAAAAAAAAGGTGTCCCCACACTCGCCCTAATGGTACAGGCAGCGCTGACTGACTCTTTTATGTATAAATGCACATATATACCGTACAAAATGGAAAAGGGATAGCCGCCATGGTAGCTCAGTTGATAGAGCATCGGACATGTTATTCGAAGTTCGCAGGCTCGGTCCCGTACAGGGCAGGTTATCTTTTTTTTTCCTGCCCCGCCACGGTGGTCTAGTGGCTAAGGTACTCGGCTGCTGACCCGCAGGTCGCGGGTTCGAATCCCGGCTGTGGCGGCTGCATTTCCGATAGAGGCGGAAATGTTTGTAGGCCCGTGCACTCAGATTTAGGTGCACGTTAAAGAACCCCAGGTGGTCAAATCCGGAGCCCTCCACTACGGCGTCTCTCATAATCATATGGTGATTTTGGGACGTTAAACCCCACAAATCAATCAATATCTTTTTTTCCTTCTACTTTTCTTTCTTCACAATTACAACACTTCTATTCTTCTTGAAGATTTTCTGGTGTAAAAGAGGTACCTTATAATCTGAAGAGGCAAACAGAATGTGCCAGTGTACGAGTTAGCTCTTGTAGTGGTTACAAGTGAGATATGTTTTGAAGAATAAATCATTCTGCCACTTGCCTAAAGAATGGCTACAGGACGTGGCGCTGGATGCACTTTGTTATCTTTGAATCAAGCTATCTTGTATTCTATTTTATAAATTACATGGGATACACACAACGGTATTACACACTTTAACGCCACAAAGATTATGCAGCGAACAATGTTATAAATGCGAAATTGTATAAGGATAAGGTGAAAACTGCACCCTCAACGAGAATGTACAGAAAGCACAGGGTGCTGGCGTCATTCCTTTTGCCCGTGCTTTTCAAGTGCGAGCTGTTTTCACCTCGTTCTGACCAACTAACTAGATTGAGATGTGTTGTTATAGTGCAAGAGGATGCTCCACCGGAAACTAGGTTTGTCTCAAAGTCTGTGTGTGTCTTTCAACCTATATGGTGCCCGGTTGAAGAGTTCATGCAGACCAGATTGTATAAAACAGGACCGTGTAAATTGGACCGTGTAAATAAATAAAATGGACCATGTAAATAAACAGGATCGTGTAAAATGTCGTTTCGAGTGCAACTGTAGTTGTGGTTGTGCTGAATGACCTTTTTTTATATACACTACATAACAAACTTGCTTCTTTAGAGTCTAGTGCATCTTCGGATCGATTGTAAATGTTTGCATATGCGAGGCTTTAAGTTTTATAAGAAATTCCTCAGTGTGCCACGAGGAAATGTGTGTTCAGCGAAAATTTGTATATCATTATATACAACTCTTAAAGCCTCGTCTACAACTTTATGCAGGTTGACCTTGAGCAGAAAACGAGGAGCGGCAGCAGCCCCCAGAAAAGAGCAAGCACCCTCCAAGCTCCCGAAGCTCTCTTCGACAGGAACAGCAAGGTCACTGTGTGGCATTGAAAACCATTGCAAGGAGTGCCTTATCAGTACACTGTGCTGCTCTTTCATCGCAGAAGACGAAGTTGACCACTCAAGAGGAACTTCACGCTGTGTATTGTGAGTTCTTCAGTGGTTTTGTTTTTGTCCAGCCAGCAGTTAAGAAATCATGTGTCAGATTCAGCCAGGATGGCTAGAGGGAGTCGGGCAGGCATGTTTGGACATTTGTCTAGCCTTGTAGTGCCAATTTTCGCACTGGTCCTCTTGGAGTTACTGCCACAATAACAGAAGCTACGTCACCTCTCTAATTGTGCAGATGTGTCGGGGAAGATTAGCTGCATTAGGTTTTTCTATAACTGATAGCTGCCAACATTCTTCATTATACAGGAATTTTGTTCCTCACTTACGGGTGTAAAGCCCTCTACAGAAAAAAATGCAACACGTCTACTTCCAGAAGACTCCAAGGCCCTACTTGTAGGTTTTTTTCGGCTTGTATCATAAGCACCTCGTTTTGGGTACATGAACATTTTATAAACATGTACAGCAAAAATTTTGGGTGGCTGGTCGTTTTGTCGTTATCTTGTTCCTCGCAGTATTCTTAAGCATGTTGTGCATTACGTTGTCATTCTGGTTCATGTGCATAGAAGACATTACGAAGTTTCAGGCTACAGTATAAAAAGCCTGGAAGCAAGCTATCAATAATTTTTTAACAGAGTTGCTTAATCTGATACATGATACATCACTAAACTTACGTGCGTATTCATCAATGTAAGCTCGTCTTAGTGTTATCCAAAATGAAGATGTGAGTCGACAGATGGAAACATCTAGTGGGGTAATCAGGGTGAACAGTAGAAGTGCTTCAGACAGGCTGGCCGATGTTGCGATAGGAGGACCTATTTTTTAGAAGTCACCTTGTCATCCTTGGCGTGTTAGTTTAAATGGGGTCAGTAATGACATCATCTTTTGGTATAGGCGTGTGTGCCTGTTGGAAATGTTTGTCTGAAAAAAAAACCTATAACGTAGAAGAGTGCAGCTCTTGCTTCTTTTCAAGTTAGGTTGCGCTGATACAAAGTGTTCTCCTGTCGGAGGTTGGGGGTAAGGGAAGCAAAAAAAAGATAAATGATAGAAAAGAAGAAAAAAGAAGAAAGAAAAGGGGAATGCAAAGTAAAAGTAGTGCTACACTGCTCCTACTTTGCATCCCCCTTTTCTTCTTTTTTCCCCTTGTTTTTTTTCACCTTTTTTGTTACATTTGCATTGTCCCATCTAGTGCATGAATCAATGACACATGGCTTTGCTATAGCAAAGATGCCTATGTGGTGTTGGATTGAACAGTGCATTGTAATTCATTTAGTTAATTACAGACCGATCAGTCTTGCAATAAGTGCTTCCTGTCTATCACCACACATGTTCAATTGAAAAGTTTGTGCTTGGCTCTTAGTATGCTGGTATATAGCTTGTGTCTTGGACTACTCAAAATGAATGTTATTTTGCTGCTGTTTATGGTAATGAATTTATCCAACATGAAAATATCTTGCCTTGTGAAATTTGTCGGACCTGCCTTTCTTTTTCTTTCCTATGCAGGCATTGTATGTGAGGGAGGCAGTAACAGAGAGGTGATAGCTTGAGCTTCGGAAGAATAAATGCTGGCAGTGAGGCAATTACGCATCAAACATCCCAGCCATTTTGCCAACCGTCCTAAATGTGTTTTGAAAAAAAAATTATGTGCTCGTTAACTGTATTTTTCTGAAAACAGCAAAATGCTAAAGTATATCGCAGAGAACAAAATATTAGGCCACGTTGGTGCCTTCTGGACTTCCCAGGATGTCGTCTGGGTGTTGTTTGTAAAAAGTAAAGTGTTTCAAAAATACTGCCTCTTCTACACCAAATTCGGTCTTGGTATTAAGTAAAGGTGATTGTGTGTAGTGCATGAAGCTCAGTAATATTAGTGCAATTTTTTCGCCACATCAAAAGCAAGGAAGCAGTTCTCTTTATATGGCAAGTTATATGATTACACTTTGTCTTAAAGTAGAAATGAATTTTTGAAGTTTTCTTATGATGGCTGTTTTCTGCATTTGATGTACGACAGCTTCCGTTTCGAAGTTCCCCATGGCCCTCAATAGGAGACTTCAAAAATCATTTTCCTCATTTAAACAAAAATTGTAATGATAACACTTGCCATGTAACAAGAACTGTTTATTTGCTTTCAACTTACATATAAAAGTAATTTTCAATTAGACAAACACACAGCTCAAATTGCATCTCAATGTGGACAAAAACGATTATATAGTGACATTTCTAATCTGGACCTCACAATATTTTTTTTCGTAAAATATAACTTCTGTGCAGTGAGTATTTGTGGCTCAAATATTCATACAAAATGCAGTATTGCCATACAAGAAATGCAAACGATAAACAGTTTGGCTGAATTCTGCAAAGCCTATGTAGCGGAAAAATTGCACTAATGTTTCTTGGCTTCAAATACTTTAAAAAGCATCTTTACTTAATATGTAGATCAAATTTGATATGGCAAGAAACAGCGGTACTTTGAAATTTTTCTCTCAAATAACACCCGGACGACATTCTGCGAAATTCTGAAGGTACCCACGTGACCACTACTCTTTTCTCTTCAAAACATTTCTGCAAATAACTATTTTCAGAAGAGTAAAATACCATCATTTTTTAAACTATACATCTGTGATGGTCGCCAGGCAGTATGGTTTGTATGTTTGGTGTAGAATAGCCCAGTGCAAAAAACAACAAATGGCTGAGCATCCTTTGACGCTCGGGCAATTTCGAAAGCATTTGTTTGTTAGCAGCCATTCAGTTAAGCCCTTGTCTTTATGCTTAGGCCCAGAAACAAAACACAAGTAACTAAAGTAGTCCTAAAAGTCATGTAGTCTCACTGTTCCAAGGCTTGTGGAGCCTAATTTAGTGCAAGCTTCACCATTTTTTAAAAGTTTAGATTCAACCAACAGGTTTTGGAGGCACAGTGCATTTTCAGCTAACTTGTTTCACCCCAGTTACGTAGATAAAAAGCGGAAAGTAGAGGTAAAAATACCATTTTAAAGGCATTGTAGGTAATAACAAAAAGGACTGCTTTCTTTTTTTGTGTGGTGCTTTGCCTGAACGCTGTGCTTTTTGTGGTATAGTTCATTGTCTATTGAATATAGGCCTTAAAAACTAACATTAGCCATGTTGAGGTCGATTTCTTAGTTATAGTCATAGTAGCCATATAAATAATTATGACTTCAAGCTTGATTGTACTTTTGAAGATTTTTTTCTTGCATAATGATATTTGAGAGTCTTAGTCAATTTTGTTATAAGAAAACGTGATGTCATAATAGGGTCACTTTTTGTAGAGTCGTTCAGTTCTACCTTACCTTTTACATTCCTAATAGAACAGTTATTTTCAATATCGGTATTTAAAATGGAATGAGCATGCTGTATGTAGTAAGGTGTAAGCACTTACAGATAGCACATGCACCACACTTTTCTGTTGGCAGTTTATTTCTGTTATTCTTGATTTATATGTGGGGTTTCACATCTGAAAACCACTATATGATTATGAGAGACGCCGTAGTAGAGGACACTGGAAACTTCGACCACTTAAGGTTCTTTAACGTACACCTAAATCTGAGCACACGTGCCTACAGCATTTCTGCCTCCATCGGAAATAGAGTCGGGGTTTGATACCGCGACATGCGGGTCAGCAGCCGAATTTTTGTTACTCTTGCTCCCCTATATGTGTGCAGTTCGGTTATAGTTATCTGGCTTGCACGGATTTTTAATGGCACCTGCCTGGTCCTGCTTGCTTTCATGGTGATTTTAACCTTCATAAGTTGCATAGGTTTAACTCTCAAAATTGTTCAAGATGCCAGTTTTGTGCACAAACTGTATAGTATAAAGGCAGCAGATGTACATGCACACACTATTAAATGAACATTGAGAGCTTTCACTTGCAGTTCCTAAAGTTTTACTGTGCAGGAAGCGTTTAAATCATAATTTCATAAGGACATATTAATCGATTATCTCTACCATTGAAAATCGTGACAACCTAGTTATTTTCACTGTGATAAGCATGCTGTTTTTTTTTGATGTGGCAGAAATAATTTATGCACTCATTCCTTCTATTATTCACATATGCATAACATGAAGGATTGTGTGCCTTAAATTTTCAGTTTCATTCTGTGTGTTATATTTCTTGTGCATGTAAACTATTGTGCTAACATGTGTCTCTGACATTATTTGTGCCAATTATTTTCATTTCCAAGTGCCTATGAAGGACAAATAGGTTCTATCGCAGTGACTTTCAAAATATACAGTGGTGCCGGAGCCTCAAGCAGCATTTCGCCGATCTCCAAAAGGCATTCATGAGATAAACACAGCGCCACACTTTCACAGTGCTATGATTATTATTTATGTTTAAACATTTCGTTCTAAAATTGCTGTTACAATGTGCCACCATCCTTTGGCTTAGGTGGAGCTCGTGAAATTGCGGTACAGTCACCTCATTTGTGTACGATCAACACTGCAATGTCACTATTCACAGCTGGAGCATACAGACAAATAAAAAACATATTGATTGTAGCAGGGCTGATGTGTATATCAATGCTTCTCTATTGATAATATTAACTTTATAAGTTTTTTAAGTCTTGCATAGAACACTGCATCAATGTGTTGCAATGTAACCACCATTTATGATCGCTAGCATGTTAATTTAGTAGTTTTGTAATGTATTTTATTTAAAAGGTAATTTTGCTTCCGCATCACGACAATTAGTAAGATGCCGATGATTCAATCCCTCATCATGCACATTTAAGAAATATTGTGATTTGTACACAGTATTGCAAGTACTCAAGATGTGGACGTCTATTCAATTTACACATTATAATGCTTTGCACTAGATTCAGACGTAACATGCACACATTTCAGTAATTTCCGCATGATACGTCTTTCCATAAGATGCGGAGTCCGCATCATACGTCTTTCATATTCCAATAATTCCGTATGTGAGGTCTCCGCATCTTACGGAACGTTTCAGTAGGGTTGCATGGAATTTTGGACTTCCGCCATCTAACAAATGCGTGAAACGATCAGCATACGGTAAATAAACAGTGGAGCAAACACTTCGAAAAATTCCTGACTCACCTCACCAAAAGTGTGCCCGGACAAAGTAAGTACATTCGTAAAATACTCCGCAGGTACCACACGTAAGCTCAGGGTAGATGGAGTGAGAAACCCGTGAAAAATGCTCCGGAGGTGCCACGTAATCACTCCGGCCTGCCGGAGGGAAATGCCAGTAAAAGGTACTCCGGTGGCGCCACGCAATTGCTCCGGTCGGCCGGAGTAAAATATCTGTAGAAGTACTCCGGGAGTGCCGCGAAATTCCTTCAATGAGCCAAAGCAAAAAATTTGCTTAGGGTGTGCGCAGCAAAAATCACTCTGAATAAGGGCGACGCTTGAGGACGAGCGTTTTAGTTTCACTCTGACCTTGGAGTAATTTTTTTTTCACACTGTAGACCTGAAATTGGCGAAACAACTCACCCTTCATCCTCAGGCGTGCAGATCACTCAGCGGCCACTTTTTTTTGAGCTTCCATGCACTTGCAATTATTTTTCCTCAATAATTGAAGATAAAATGTTCGTTTTATATGAAGGTGTTCTTCGCGGATATGTAGACAGAGGAACCTATTGCCTTTATATGCACCACGCTCGAAAGAACGATTCCCGAAGCATGGAATCACAGCAACCATTTTGTTCGGTGCTTGTATGGTTAAAGGAACGTGCAATGCGGCCGCTACTTCTCGCCCTGGTTTGAGTTTTCGTGCATACACTAAAACCAAGAAGCAGCGGGGTGCATGTTCGATGCAGCCGAGAATGTGGAAACAAGCCAGCATTGATTATTGCATATGTGGCAAACACTTTCGCGAGAATATTTAGTGCACTACGTTGGGGTCGATATCTTGGGAGTACGGCGTGGCATTTTCGGGAAGGTACACATGGGAATTTATTACGTTTATTCACGCCAGGGCGACAGGCCTTTTCCAGCTGTCCGCATCTCAAGTGCGGCGATAATGATTTTGTCGAAATGCTGTCATATTGAGTTGCATATTCAAACTTCTCTTGTGTTAACAGCCATCATGTGTTTAGCTGCTGGTAAACAAATTGGTTGATGACCAAGACCAGCAGAGTCACTGAAAACAAAATATGGTAATATTAATTTATTGTCGAGCAAGCGATGCGAGCAGGTATTATTGCAACATTCACGCGTCACATCAAACCCCTCAATACATCCCACGCAGCGAACTACGTGTAGTGAAAGCGTGGATTAGAGAGACAAAATATATGCGAGTGAATGCACACTTATTGAAATATGTCTTCCAAATATTCGTCCGTAAGTAAATCTGGGGAAAGCAGCAGGCCGTACGAACCATCGTTGTTGTGAATAGTAATGTTATTTTGGCAGAGGAGCTCTGATACCTTTACGAAAGGTCAACCGAACCTAATGACTAATGCCAAAGCATCGTTCCCCTTCGGCCACTTGATACTGCTCTGAAAACGAGGACGAGGGGCTGCCGTGAACGGAGCACTGCAATGCACACTGATCAAGACATTAACTCTCGGCCACGCACTCTCCGCGCAAAATCAAGGAACAGGTGCGCGTTATCGTGCTTGCCTCAGTGAACATAAATATTCGCGCAATTTGAGAATGTATCGATTTACAGATTATCGACGATTTTGATTACATCTCAACATTTACCATTGCACCTCTTCACAATGTGCGTCCATGGCACCAAGCGCACGCGCTCCGTCCAAAGCGCACGACGCGGCGATGACCATATATACGTCGGCTCGCTAGAAGTCTTTGTCAGCAAATATTTTAGGTTGTTTCGCAGCTTATACAAACAATCGAGAAGCGAGAACAGTCTGAATCACGGGAGTTGTCGAACACTTTGCGCAGCCGGTACCACGTAATGTCGTTTTATGCGCCACAGAACGATTCCAGCAGATGGCGCCACAGTATGTCCTCGCGGCCACCGAGGTTGCTTGTTTGGCGCGAAACGTGTCAGTTTTGGCGCATTCCACATCAGCGGCGGACGTTTGTAGGCTGGTATGGTTCATTGAGCGTGTGGTGTGAGCCGGTACTTGCCAATCGTGCAAGGATATACAGCCGTCAGCAAGCCTAACATGAACGCTCTACAGCGTGCCCTGAAGCAGTTTGATTTACGCTAGCATCGCATAGCTTTGGGATCTGTTTTCGAGATATTACCCATGCATGCCGACATACTATCCAAGAATATCGAGCTATCATCTCGGCAACAGGGCCCAGTGCTTCGCGGCCGACATAAGTCGACGTAATCCAGGTCACGCGTCGGAACGTTCGAGTTAAGCTTGCTGATGGATGTACTCCTCTTGATATTAAAAATGTGATGCGAGGATACTGCGACTTCAGAAATGCGTGTTCCTGCGACGGATACACGCGAACTCCAGTTCATTTCAGTAGCACGTGCCTAGCCACCTGCACATTTCACATGCCTGAGATCGGTGAACGACGAGCTGCTGGGGTGTGTGCAGTGACAGCCGGCTTCTTCATAGACGCCTCACAACGTGTCGACGTACAAAAAAAGGCTTCAAAAAAAAAAACACCAGCCAGTTCATAAGCAATGCCCCGCTGTGGTGGTCTAGTGGCTAAGACACTCGGCTGCTGACCCGCAGGTCGCGGGATTGAATTCCGGCTTCAGCGGCCGCATTTCCAATGGAGGCAAAAATTTTGAGGGCCCATATGCTCAGATTTAGATGCACGTTAAAGTACCCCAGGTGGTCGAAGTTTCGGAACCCCTCCACCACGGCGTCGCTCATCATCATATGGTTGTTTTGGTACATTAAACCCCACATATCAATCAGTTCATAAGCAATGGCTATCACGTGAGTGGCATCCAAAATAAACGACATTTCTTCCGGGGTTAAGCCTGCCGGGCTATTGAGAGGAGCGGGCATTGAGGTACTCCAGAAGCCGCTGACAAACAGCGCCAGGTTCTTGCTTTCACGGTTGAAAGAAAGGGGGGCCACACGTTATACTGAAGGAGTAATGAAGTCTGTGGAAACCGTGTCTTTCATTTGAGAGGGACGACACGTTCACTTTGAAATGTTTAGAACAAACGAGAGTTTTTTTGCGAGTAAAGTTCAGCTGCAGTTTTTGCACGGCGCACCGCACCTGCCCGGATGTGTTCGCATATATAGATTGCCGACAATTCCACGATTGTGAGCGCCATTTTGTTTCATTGTGTAGTTATTGCGTAAATAGTGTTGAGCTAACAACAGTAAAACATAAAACAACCTGGCTTATGAGCGTCAGAGGTTTCTTCTGAATCACCATCAAATATTTTGCTTCGAAGTAAACTGAATAGGCTTAGTGAGTCGACCACTGCAGCTCGGCAACTGCGGCGGTGAAGCTGCAGGCGACGCTACCTAAAACACGGTGATGTTTTACGCATAAGTCTTGAACCCGGCGCGTATAATAAACACTCCGCTGCACTAATACGTCAGAACGTGAAGTGACTCATTGGTGCCTAACTATATATATATATATATATATATATATATGTATATATATATATATATATATATATGTTAATAACTCCGTGATTTTACAGGCGCCACTGTGGCGTAATATAGTGCAGTCGTTAGCTATAAGCGCTTGCAGATTCAGTATTTGCGAGTTAAAATCCCCATGTGTTTGCTGTGAATTTTCTGTCATTTATTCCTGATTGCATTATGTGCGTAAAGCATACGTATGTGATTAGGAATGAACGTAAACCTCCCGAACCCTGGATGGAGCCCTGAAATCTGTTGAACTTTTTTTTCGCCGCTTCTTACATTAGTTATGGCCTGGACATGGAGTAGCTGGGGTGAACCATACGTGAAAGACCTCTGCATTCGGCCCTTTGGCTAGCCGGGACACGAGACGAAAAATCTCCGGCCTATTTCAGTCCCTCCTATGAGAAGTGCCGCTGAGCAGAGATGCCGCCTGCGGGTTTTGCCGGCTGTTACGGAGCGTACCAACCGAACAATTGTAAACATGCTCTCTATGTATGTGGCATCCGACCACAAGAACTGGGATGACGTGTTACCATTTATAACGTACGCGTTCAATACCGCTAAGCACGAGACAACAGGCTATAGCCCCTTTTTCTTGATGTACGCACGACCGCCACGGTACACACTCGACACAGTTTTGCCATTCTCGGCGCACGAGAACCTCTCAGTCACCGAAATCCTCTGCCTTGCAGAAGAAGCGCGTCGTATTGCTCGTCTACGCACTTTGGCATCACAGGAAAAATCGAAGGTACGCTATGACGTCCGCCACCGGCCTGTAACTTACCACCCAGGCGACTTAGTGTGGCTGTGGAATCCGGTACGAAGACGCGGGTTATGCCGAAAGTTCTTGGCCACGTACGACGGACCGTTTGTCGTTCTCGACAAAGTCACGGAAGTCACATACACAATAGCTCGCCTCACGAGAAGTGGTAGAAGAGCCGCTAAAACCCAAGTAGTCCATGTCGCTCGACTAAAGTTGTACACACCAAGGTGAATCGGTTACCTCGCCCGGCGGGCTTCGTCTGCGAGGGGAGGAATGTTACGCATGCCTTGGAAGAAAAAGAAGATGGGTGAACATGCTGACTGCCCCAAGAGCTGGAGGAAGAAAAGAAGACGACGAGACTGCGATCATCAGCCTGTTGGCTGCTCCGGCGCTTCTCTTCGCGACCAAAATAAACGGCCCCCTTCAGCCGTATACGTCCTGGTCCTCCTTGTGCGTAACACCGGCTAAATGAACCATGTATTGGTGTTAAATTTTTCGTCTCGCTTGCCGGCTGAAGGCTCGTACTTTAAGCAGGACTTGATTAAGAATGTAGTACACCATCCCAAGCTTGGGCTAAACTTTCCGTAAAAATTTTCGGCTTGCGCGAAAAGCGTTTCTATGTAGGTGCCATAGTCTCTATATAGCAGCAGCAGTGCGGTAGTGCTTCATGGCATTGTTTTACGACCTGCTTTATATTTGTTTAAGACGTTCTTTGCATGGTGCTCTTGTACAACAGCGCGCAATCAAAGCGCACTGCGGTGGCTCCCATTTCAAGCATTTGACACCTGTGGCACGTCAAGTTGCTCCAAAAAATACCAAAAATCGAGCGTTTTCAGTACTAAAATGTGGGAGCTGTTGCAAAAACTGGATAGCTGTTAGTCCTGGGACTGAACATATGGCTACTTCATACGTAAATGTATGAACATACATATTTATAGGAAGCGATATTTTGGAATCGAGCTATCGTTTTTTACGTTAACACCATCTATTACATAGCGCTGACTGTAAAGGAAGTTTTCAATACATAAAAAATGTTTTTTGTTACCATTTTGTCTCTTTGATATTTGTGCGTCCGCACAATGTGTCAATTCGGCGTCATTTCGACTCGAATGATGACGTCAGAGCAAACATTACCTTCAGCGGCCACATTTTCAGCGACATGACGCAGTTATTATGAGCAATTGCTGATAATAGTAGTTGCCTAAAATGACGAAGTGTTTTATTCCGTGAATGTTTTACTAAAGATTAATAATAAAACCCGCGGTTTAACGTTCCAAAACGACTATATGATTATGAGAGACGCCTTAGTGGAGGGGCTCAGGAAATTACGACTATCTCATGTTCTTTAACGCGCGCTCACATCACAGTACGCGAGCTTTTACCACGTTCCTTCCATCGAGGTATGACTGCCCAGGCTGGGATGTAACCGGCGCCTTTTGCGCCCACAGCCAAGCACCTTAGACACTGTTGCATGCACCGAGATGCACTGCTTTACTTATGATTTGGCCATAAAAAGTCCTTTTTTTCTTTATTCAAGAATTACTCCACAACGCCCATGGGCGTTACAGCAGGGCGGAGTTAACAACATAGATACAAACAGGTGTTCATTTACACAACAAACTTGTTCTTCAGAGAGCTTGTTCCATTCAGCTACACACTTCGAAAAAAAAGAATTCGCAAACATGCACGTCCTGGGCCGGTATTCACGAATTTTGTGTTTGTGATCATCAGAATTATTGGCAATTTGTACACTTTAGTGGCAATGAAATCAAGGTAATTTTATGTAGATATATTAATAGAGAGCTAATACAGAATGGGAACAAACGTTTTTCATCCTGAATAGCTTCGTGCGTACATTCAAGATCAATCCTTGTTGACGCATTTCTCCACACCCTATTCACATCCCCAGCCCTCATGGGAGTTTCCCTCTGCCTAAGTTTCGCATCACTAGGTGTCCGTTTATTAGATTCGTAATTATATTTTCCTCCTGAATATATGCTAATATTTTATATTATTTTATTATTATGTATTACAAAATAAGCAAGCTTCTTCTTAAATACATAAAATCTCGACAGCTCCTCCTGTGAAGCAAGTTGCAGAGCACTGTAAGGCAAAATAGTGTAAGATGGGTGTTTGGATCGTCTTGTTTGGGATTAAGAGGGTTTCCAATAAAGCGAACTGCACGTGCCGGGGCCGGTCCAAGAGCCCGGGCTGGGCCAGGTAAGGTATTGTTGGATCATGCCCGGGCCGGGCCCAATCCAGCAATACCTTACCCGTTTCGGGATGAGGTACGGATGAATTTCGGGCTCGCATCGGGCCCAGGCCTCAGTCAGGCCTGCATTAGGCCCCGGTCTCAGATGCAGAGTGTTTCAAAAAATGTGTTTAAAACTATTTAAAATTAACAGAAAGGAGGCATGTGCGTGCTACATTCGGCGTTTTCATGACATTTACAGAAGGCATCGTAACATGTGTAGAACTATATTAACTACGACTGTAAATAAAAAATTTAAAAGAATAAACTTTTCACACAATTCAAAACAATTACTTTTATTGAAGGTGTTTTGGTAGCGCTCTGTTTGGTGCGTCGGTTTCGGTTTCGCCAGCAACATCAGCTATATTTTATTGCTCCGCGATGATTCTGATTACCAGTGGCCGCTTTTCCAAGATTTCTAAGCGGCTATAGACTATTCTTAAGGAGAATGTTATTTCACCCAATCAACTAGACCAGCTATTTCCTCTAGTTGAAAAGTTAATTTTTATTTCCTATCATTACCGCCATAATTATTGTTTTTATACATCAGGAGATGCCGTCTACAATGTTAAAGGGAGCGCCGCTGGTAGGACCCAAATGCCTCTTTTCTGTAATTTTAAAAAGTTATTGAGCTCAATTCTTAAAACGCTATGTATATCGATTAAATGGCATCTCTACGCTCTTTTGTTTTGTTGTTTTGTGGGGTTTAACATCCCGAAGCGATGTATGTTACGTTAGAAGCTGTAGCTGAGGCCTTCAGCAAAGGTTCACACCTAGAGTGCATTATCACACACGGAAAAAGGAATGTACAAGACGTGTGGCATTTATGCTCCGTGGATATATGCCACACGTAACTTCACGAAACTCGTATTAATACAAGTTTTCATCACTATATTGAGTGGAAGACGCTCTTGCAAACCGTAAATAAATGTTAGCCAAGTGGTACTGCTGCAACAACGCTACTGAGCTAACGTTGTAGAGTGTAGGTAAGATGTGCGCGTTTGTATGTAGGGAAACAGTTCAAGTATGCAGATACGCTCGCATACCCGCTACGCCTTTTTCCTCCTGCGCACTCCGTAGACTCACCAATGTGACTGTTGAGTTGAGTTATGAATACCTCCGGAGCTGTTTTTGGTGCGCACTAAGTGCGCCATGCGGAGTGACTCTTACAGGCGCGCCAATCGATGCGAAATTGCCGATTTTTTTATAGCAAGGCAATTGAAACTATTTACCACTTGTCGTTTGGCAAAAAATGTTTAGCATTCAACTGGAATGCTCGTTATATAAAACAAACTTTTTGCTTATTTTTTACGGCCTCCTTCGTGTTTTCGTATTTCGACAGTAATTAATAAGCGTCCTCCCTTGCCGAAGCGCCAGAGTTTTCATGGCACTCACAAACGTGTAAGCACTTCCGATGACGAAGCAAAAGCTCTTTATAAGGAAGGTGATGGTTAATGATGTTTAATTGCTCCCATATTGTTTGAAACAGGGCTGGGTGTATATATGCATCAGTGTATTTGCACCTTTTACCATAAGAAATGTCCGATGGTTGCTGAGCCACCATGAGTTCAGGAATTTTTCTTCTGCTTAGACCTCTCCCCCCCCTATTTCTGCCGTATTTGGATATAACAGATAAGTAACACACATGAAACAGGAAACATCAGCACCTACTCTTGTAAACACCTAACGTATACAGAGTGCACGTGTTAGATTATCTTCCCTTAGTGTCTGGAGATGACCAATCTGCTTGCGTCTCATAGTTTCGCGACCTGCATAACCTCTTCATTGGGGAACCGAGAGGGCCACATGCAGTGCACCCCGCATCTTCGTCAAAAATTTCAAGAATGCCTATCGCTTAGCTTGTTTAAGTATATCTGTCAGGCAAGCCGCTTCTTGTTTACCTTCCACCTTTTATTCCCAGCATTGTCACCACTGTTTCATTTCTGCCAAGCATCTACTTCTACATTATCGCTGCCGCAAGCTGAAAGCATGCAACCATATCCCCACTTCACTCCAATGTTCTCACCAAAGCCTTCGATCATCGGTGACTAGGCAACCCACTCTCATGCTTCAACGGAGAGCGCTGGAAATGGCGCCGCCTGGTTCACCTCGACGGTTTATTTGACAGTTATATTGAAAAACCTGAGGACGACCGTGCTTCAAGACTGCAGAAGATTGCACACGACACGGACTCAAGAGACGAAAAAAAGTAGTAGGGAAGAGACTTGTTTGTTCTTGGACTGTTCGAATATATGACGTGTTATGGACCGCATTGCGCTGAGCCCCAATACAGGCCCCAGAGAAATTTTCCCACAAAGACATATCGCTTTAAATACCGAAAGCCATCGCAAGAAGACAACAATATAGGCATCTTCATTGAACAACGCGGGTGTCAGCTCTCTTTAACAGATATGTAACTGTGGTGGCGTCGACTCGAGCTTAAAGGGCGACGAAAATGACCTTCTTGTCTTGCGCGCCAAACGTTGGAGACAGCAGAGAAATTGACGCGACAGCTTCTATTTATGTAACATTGCAGCCTGGTGTATTACTCCCAAAAGTAGCTAGTGGGTGTTCTTTCTTTTTTTATTGCATAGCATAATAAATGACGTTTCCATAAGAAGTGTTACTTTTACTCAGCATCTAAGGCTCGAATGCAATTTATGTAGTTTAAAACTATAACTATCTACCGTTTTTGCGACTTAACGGTGGAAGAGTATTCTTTGTCGTTATTTGAAATGCAAAATAAGATTTCGTAATTCGCACTGCCTACATCAGA
This sequence comes from Rhipicephalus annulatus, assembly GCA_013436015.1. Classification (NCBI taxonomy): domain Eukaryota; kingdom Metazoa; phylum Arthropoda; class Arachnida; order Ixodida; family Ixodidae; genus Rhipicephalus; species Rhipicephalus annulatus. Next base: position 25,324 of record WOVY01000521.1, on the reverse strand, counting down.
CAGCCAGCTCCGAGTACAATTCTATTTCGTGGTACACTGCAGTTATGTTACAAAAGACTTAGTATCTCAAATAGGCAAATGTGTACACAGTATGTCAGCCTTGACATTGAAAGTATGTAGTGACACTGAAAGAAGTTCCAGAACCCTCACTAGAATATAGGTTGTGTGAGGCAGGTATCTTCAAACTAATTGAAGAGTAGAACATGCAGCGTGTATGTTCATGACCCGGCCCGTTTCAACCTGCATGGTTGAAACGGGCCGGGTCAGGCAGTGTCCAAATCTTTTTGGGCCAGGGCCGGGTAGGTACCGTATTTAAAAACACCGGGCCGGGCTTGAGAGGGCCAGAGCATGAAATATTCGGGCCGGGCCAGGTATGGCCGATTTTGCTATCAGGTCAACAACTTACGACATGTTGGAGTGTTCAACGCTACTGGCCGACTACAGGGACACCCAACGCACGTCGTGTCTTCCCTTTTTGTCGGCCGTGATGTTTCGCTGGGCGAGCGTAAGTTGAGAACGTGTAGTTTCAGCCAGGCGACGAAGGGCTATCTTTGGTATAGATGGATGCTGTAAACAAGACCAATGCTAGAAGCAATGCCACCGCCTGGCGTTGTATCAATGCACTGATAATAATGCATTTCCTTTATTCATATATGTCCCGGTCATCAAGCATTACTAAACCATTCTGAAGTCACTGTGAGACCACAGTGTGAGAAATAAAAGGCCCGTTTGTAAATTTTCTGGAGTAAGTCACTATGACACCTTGAGTAGCATGTCCAGCCTTTGTTGCCCCGAAAGGTCACTGGTTCGACTCACGTTCACAGGATTTTTTTCTTTCTTTTCTGATCATTTTCTCGACGTAATTCGCATGACAGAAATACATCACTAAAGTTTTCGTAGAACACGGCATAACCCATTTTTGTGTTAAAAACAGTTCTTTTGCAAATACCTAAAAAACACGCACATGAGTTTCCTTGTGCCATAAATGCTGACCAGGTAAATCTGCTTGGACTGTGCTACGCTAATTTCTCGGAAAACCCTTTCTTTTGTCACAAAGTATGTTGATTTCGGTGTCTATTGCTTGTTACTTGTGTTGTTATCTATTTGCATTGTCATTGATACTTGTATATCCGCCATTACTAACAATTATGTACATTGTAACGCCCCCTTCTTTGCAGCACAAGTACAATGGAATAAAAATAACGCGTAACCTTAGATGGAATTGCCATGCCAATATTTTACTTCAAGGGCCCTTAGGACGCATTCAACAAGCGACACATGAAACCAAAACTACTAGCCTATAATACGCTCATTTGATCAGTATTAGGCTACAGAAAAGGTAAAAAAACAGAGATAAGACAGGACAAATGAAGACAGAAGAAATATTTGAAAAACTCTAATTTAATTGCTTCTTTATGCACTCACTTCCTATTGGTAGTTTATAATTCAATTGAAACCAAGCCGCTCTAGCCTTCTAATGCTGATCTAATGAGCGTAGTATAAGCTAGTAGTTTAGTTTCATGGGGTGCTTGTTGAATCCGTCATTAGTGCTGTTGGAATAAAGCATCGACATGGCTATCTCATCGAAGGTACCGCGTTATCGTTAGTCCATTTTACTTGTGCTGCAAAGAAGAGGGCGTTAAATGTAAATAATTGCTAACAACGACATATATAAATGTATCAGTTGGAATGCAAATGTGTTACAACAAAAATAACAAGCATTAGACACCGAAATCAACACACTTTATGACCAAAGAATAAAATGTCCTGGAAATTAGAGTAGCATAGCCCAAGCATGTCACCGGAATGTCTAAAGAACACCATATATATAATAATATAAGTATACATATATATTGCAGTTGACAAGCAATGGGGCCCAATCTGCGCGGAAGGCGAACTTCAAAATTCAAACACTGGCTTCCTTCCCTTCTTTATTGTGAATGGTACTGAGCGTACAGCGATGAATAAGTAAGAACTGAAAGTGTCAGTATACTGCAGCTTTAGTTATCAGATTATGATAAACATAAATGAACATAATAAATTCTCTTGTGAGTTGTGAACGTCCTCGAAAAAAATAAATCTAGTAACTGCGTTGCTGCATCTCAATTTGAAGATACATTTGTCGTCTTTTTTTGCCAAAGTAACTCTGAAATATTTCGTTAGGTAAAAAACATATGTATGTCAGTGTCTGCATTTTTAAGCTTCCAACCCATGTATTTCAAAATTTCATTTCCGGAATACGTTTCTGAAAATGTATGTCCAGTGTAGCTTGTTGTCTGATTTTTCTTCTGAAATCAGATTTCCAATCTTTCACTAGTGAAGTAGTTGCACTTTATAGGTCAATTGGAGGCTGAACCGTGTTTTTTGTTTCGGCTCAATTATGATTGAAACAATGTTTATGTGTTTACTGTGTTTTGGCATGGAAAATACTTGATCGCTTCACTACTGGCACTGCTCAATCATGGAATCACCGTTTGCATTTGCTTTAAGCATTGATTAAAAAGTTTTGGTCTCCTGTTTGCAAGCCTTTCAAGTCTGGTCTATTGTTAACTGCACAATATTTTTTAAATGTATATAAACAAGACGAATTAGGGTGTGTCTTGCTCTTTATCACCATGATGATTATGCGAAAATAATACCTAAAGGCATCTGAAGTTTTTCCGCATTTATGCTTTTGCCTAGATCTCCTCTAAATTTTAGTAGACATTAAAACTTCACGTGCGTGTTGGCCCACATCAGCCGCGACCAAGCCTCCAGTTCAGGGATATTGGTCTGTAAGCTCAGAAAGCAGCGAGCATTATTTTAAATAAAGCAGTTAAGTTTGAAAGAAAACTAATTACTTAACATCACTAACCAAGACTAGAAAGCCTTCTAGCGCCGTCTTGTAGTAATAAGAATAATTCATGTAGCACCTTTATTTGCAGACACCTGGTTTCACCAAATGCCGCACTTCCTCCCAATGCTCAAAATGACACATCCACGCTAGAAGAGATCTTGTGCCGCAATGTCACCTCGAGGCAGGCTAAGTACAAGTTTCTTAAGCTAGGCTCTGATCCTAATAGATGTTGAAGCCGTGATATGAGGCCGAGCCTTGTGCGGAAATGAATTCACAAATAACTCGCCCCATGTAGGCAAACACCAAGACTGAAAAGAGATGTCTTGTTGCGATAATTAGTTTCCGATTCACTAAAAGGTTAAACTTCGGGTTTGAAAAAATAGGAATCTATATGCCTTGCCAGAAGACACAGGTAAAAGCTTTGATTTTCTCCTGGTAACTGAAAATTACATTCTTTATAAATTTATTAGCAGTCTTTTTTCAATGGCAGACCACAGCGGAAATTCTCCATTTAGCTGTGTGGAAATCGTGTGGACTATGCGAAACTGCGACAAGTTGGCTCAAGGAAATGCGCAGTACTTCTCTTGATTCTCGGATCACCTGTGTTTTGGCAGTTACCCTGGCGTTTTGTAAGAAAATGTACGGTGCTGGTTACTCTTAGCTGCTACTGAGGTGTCGGCGTCCGGACGGTGCAAGACCACATACAGAAACCGAGGCGTTAGCTTGCATAACACTTTTAAATAAAGTTCAATGTTTATCATTCGTGTTACTGAAACATGTGTGAAGCCCACGGTCTCCATAAAATGTGCCGTTTATGGATTTTAGCCTGGTATAAAACACATTAGAAACATAATTATAATCAGATTGACTACACCCACTCCAATTTTGGGAGTCTTAGAGCGATTTCATGTGCGAAGCGGGCGAGGCCCCGCCATGCCTAACGACGACTACCTTCGCTCCGACCATGTGCTCGGTCGGCGCGGCACTTGAGGCGGCCTTGGAGGCCTCCCCACAACTCGCCAGGCTTCCGAACGACGAGAACGACCAACACTACGAAGAATTCCAAGCTATGGACACCTCGGCCACGGAAATAAGTGCGGATTCTGCTCGCAAAAGGCGGCATGGCCAGCTAGGCCTAACCGCCGCGAAGAAGAAAGCCGCCGAACAACCGACCGGATCGCGACTCGACGCCAGCGGGGACTGCTCGACGACGATCGGCGACGGTTTTCCGACCGCCACCGGCATTGGACAGTGTGTTACCGCAGTGAACAGTGACTGGGACCCGCCGAACTTGTGTGCGGGTTGGACTGTAGTGGCTTCTCAACGCGAGAAGAAACGGCAAAAAACGGGCAGCCCATCGCAGCGGGATACACTAACCGCAGGTGAGCCGAGCAAGTCTCTATCGGCTTCGAACGCTAAGTTGAAGGAGGAGCGTAGGCGCGAACAGAAAGCCCAGTACGTTGCCAAAGTGAACGCTAATATGGCAAAGTCAGCCCGCATGCCTACTTTCGCCAAGAAAGACGAACACCGCGTGGTTATTAGGCCTCGTGGGGGACTCGTAGTGAGTGCCACCAAAATGACCACGCTGCACACAGCCATCATAACAGCGGCTAACATTAAGATCCAAGAAACGGAGGACGATTCGTTTGCGCTGAACGCCGCCCAGAACACTATAGTGCTGAGCACTCCTAGCGAAGCGAGATGTTTTCGCTACGGATCGATCCGTAATATCACGGTGGAGGAACGCACGTATGAAACGTTTGCGTATAAGAGCACACCAGACAACACCTGACGGGGTGTAATAAGTGGAGTGGGCAGAGAGGAACCCGAGGAACAGATCACTCGGTTCCTAGTGAACAAGCATAACCCCACCGTTATGGCCGCACACCGGCTCGGAAATTTTGAGTCGGTGGTAATTCTATTTGAAGGAAACCAAGTACCGCGCTACGTAAAGTATGGCGGCTTTGTCTCGAAGTGTACGCTGTACAGGCAGCACCGTGAGGTCTGCACTACATGCGGCAAGATAGGGCACAGGAAAGATGTGTGTCCAACTCTGAATGCTAGGGTGTGCTTCGCTTGCGGTAGAAACAACCCAGGAGAAGACCATGCAGAATACTGCAAACAAAGATGCAAGTTCTGTGGCGGCTCTCACGTCACGGGCGCGGGCAAATGCAAGAACAAATTCAAAACGCCGCTACAAATCAAGCAGCGGCAGAGGATAAAACAGATCACCGAAACTATAACCGAGATGGCGCCCGCGAAAGCGCCCGGGGAGGCTGCACTTTCTAGAAGATTCGACTTCCCGGAGCCGGGAGCCAGCGGGACACGTCACGAACAAAACGGCGTGGCGAGCCGTGATAGGAGCAGAGCGGAACCGGAGGACGTGAAGTGGGCTGACGTCAGCTCCGGAAGACCGAAAGTAACGCGTCCGCCAAGACCGGCGCCGCAGGTGCAAGCGCACATGAGCGTGACAAACAAGTCTGACGTCAATGGCGCGGCGATGACGCAAACGAGCGGGGCCCTGAGCAGAGCAGCAGCTGCAACGCTGAAGGAGCCTGGCAAGATGCCAAGTGGCGGCGGCTGCAGCGAACAATGCAAGAAAGAGACGCGGGAGTTGAAAGCTACCGTTAAGAAAATGGAGAAGGCGATGGAGAAACTCCAGACGGTGATGGCGGCGACGCAGCTCACCATCAAACAACAACGAGGCGTCATCGACGCAGAACGAGACGCCATTAGAACGCTTCAAGAGGGGGGATCAAGGAACGAAGCCAACAACAAGATGGCGACAGACGCCGATGAGGATGACAACGGAACCCCAACGAACATCACGGGCAACGGCTTTGTCAACACTACAACCCCTAAGACCTACCAATTCACCGCCAAAGCGAAGACTCCGACAAGGGCATCCATGATTGTGGTGGCAAGAGGGTTGGAAGCACAACACGAAGAGGAACTAGAGAGTGAAAGCAACGAGGAAGAAGATGATAGTGCCTCGGTCATCTCCGTGGCAACTACAAACAACGGAGACCGGACCAAACCTCTCGGCTACGGGAGCTTCAGTAAGAAGATCGGTCGGAACGCGAGAGCTATAAAGAAATGGGGCAAGAGCTTTGAGGGCATCGAGCAGAGAATCCTCACGAAATACACCCAAGTCATACAACAGCAACTTAGGCAAACGATTCAGCTCCAAATCGAGCAAGCGCTAGAGAGGGCCCTGAGCCCCGAGAAGCTGCAGCCGCTAATTGGTGAAGCGGTGCATCAATATTGCCAAACACAAAAGGCTCTCCCTCATAATAGACAGCAACAATAAGATCAAGATCTGGCACTGGAACGCCAACGGGTTCCGGTGCCGAAAAGCAATCATACAACAGTACTTGAGATCGCTGGCACCGACGGCTCGCCCGGACGTGATAGCGGTCCAAGAAACCCACACCGAAGACACGCCGACGGTGCCAGGGTATCGGACACACGCCTGCCCCCCGTCCACTCGCACATGCGGGAAGGGTGCAGCGCAGGGCGTGTGCACGTTCATCCAGAAAGGCATCGCCAACGTGAAACACCAACAGTTTCTGTGCAGCAGGGACACTGCCGTCGAGCTGTGCGTCACCGAGCTAGCGATTAGCGGCAAAGGACGAGGAACCCGGGGTGTAGAAAGAAGAAGACATCAACCACCGTCTTCATCGCTAACATCTATAGCAATCCAAGACATGGAAAGCAGAAATTCAAAACTCTTTTCCATAAGATCAAGAGCGCCACATCACAAGCACAAAAAGACCTGGCCAAAAAAGGAGACGCTGCCGCGGTAATATGCGGCGATTTCAACGCCCAACATTGAGAGCTCGGCTACACGACCACCACGTCCAAGGGAAGGAACCTTCTTGAAGATGCCGGCGAAGCCGAGTTCACGTTACTGATCAATCCAGCCCATCCATCAAGGATCGGAACATCGGTTGCCCGGGATACAAATCCAGACCTCACCTTTGCGATGCTGCCTGAAGGTGGCACCGCGAAGTGGAGGAATACGGGAATCGACCTGGGCAGCGATCACTTCATCATCGAAATTGAATTACCTCTGGCTCATCTCAACGGAAACCCGAACCGCGACAAAACATTAAAGCACAAACTCGTCGACTGGAGCAAGTTCCGTAACACAGAACTCGGCGAAGTCGACAATATCGACGAGTGGTCAGCGAAGCTGCTGGCGGCAACAGAAGGGGCCACAAAAGAGATCGATGCACCCGAAGAAATCGAAACCATGGACCCGAGACTAGCCCACCTCCTCGAAGCCAGGCGCTCGCTCCAAAAGCGTTGGCGGCGGCAACGTCACAACAGAAAGCTACGAAAGAAGATCGCAGAACTCGGCCGAGAGATCGAGCGACACAGCAGACAGCTCTTCTCACAGCAGTGGTTTGCACTCTGCAGCCAGGCTGATGGACAGCTTCACCGCGGCGGCACTTGGAAACTCCTCAGGCAACTGATGGATGAGACCAAGAGCTGCGAATACCAACGTACACGCATGGCCTAAATTCTACACACCACCGCTCGTCAACTGAGCGAAGAGGAGATGTTCAAGCGACTCAACGAGCGTTACCTCCCCATCACCAGTCACGAAGATCACCCAGACTACGCCGGCCAGCCGAACCTCCACCTCGACCGAGATCTTGAGGAATGGGAAGTGAGGCAGGCGGCGCAGGACCTGAACTGTCGTTCGGCCGCATGACCCGACAGAGTTACTAACAAAGCTCTACGCAACCTGAGTGACTCAGCCATCACATCACTGACACGCTACTACAACGAATGCTGGCGTAACGGCAAGCTCCCCAAGGCCTGGAAGGCAGCAAAGACGATCCTGCTGCCAAAACCAAACAAGCCACCGGGTATAGAGGGCCTGCGTCCCATCTCGCTCACGTCCTGCGTGGGCAAGGTACTGGAGCACGTTCTTAACACCCGGTGGAACCGTTACATAGAAGCGCACCATGTCTACCCGGACTCAATGCTTGGCTTCCGGGCCAAGTTGGGAACGCAAGATGCCATGCTCCTGATCCAACGAGAAGTCCTTGACCCACCGGGCGGAACTCCAAAGAATGACAACCGAGCGATCTTGGGCCTGGACCTGCAGAGCGCCTTCGACAACGTTAGACACTCGTCGGTCCTGGCTCAGGTGTCCTGCCTGGGGCTGGGCGCAAGATCGTACAACTACATCAGAGCCTTCCTTTCTCGCCGCACGGCCAGGCTGGAGGTGGGAGGAACGAAGCTCGAAGAACGAGAGCTGGGCAGTGTCGGGACCCCACAGGGCTCGGTCATCTACCAGTTCCTGTTTAACATTGTCATGATCGAGGTGGCCAGGCGCCTAAAGGCGCTGGGCCCGGGGATACGACACTGCCTCTACGCCGACGACGTAACCATCTGGGCCACGGGTGGAAGCGACGGAGACATCGAGGCGGGTCTGCAGGCGGTGGTGGACGCCGTGGAGTCTGCACTCTTGGGCACGGGCTTGCGGTGTTCGCCACAAAAATCACAGCTACTCATCATGCAACCACCTGGGAGGCACAGAAAGAAGGCAAGTCGAGAGGCGGCCGAGAACATTCTCGTGCGCACCAGTGACGGTATGCAGATCCCGCACGTCCCGGGGCTTTGAGTCCTGGGGATGTTCGTGGACGGCACCCAAACCAACGCCACGGCGGTCAAGAACATCACAACCAAGATGGGCATCGCAGCGCGGCTGGTCAAGCGAATGTCGTCCCGCTACCGGGGCATAAAAGAGAGGGGACTCCTGCATCTGCTGCAGGCTTTCGTTATAAGCCACGCGGCATATGCGAAGGCCTTTCACCGCTGGACCGGCGCGGAACGAGCCAAGATTGACGCTGCCATCCGGAAGACTTACGCAGGGGCTCTTGGGCTCCTACCAGGCACAAAGACAACGGCCTTGCTGTCTCTGGGAACACACAACACGCTCTCGGAGATCAGCGAGGCCCAGAGAGCTTCGCAGCTGAGCCGCCTGAGCGACACAGCCGCGGGCAGAGGATTACTCGATCGGGTAGTATTATTACCTCCTGGAGAACGCCCGGGAGCAGGACCGGACGGGGAGCTAGAAGAACAAGTCCCCCTGTGCGATGAGGCAGCGAGGAAAATCATTGTCTACCCGCTGCCAAAGAACATGGACCCAGAAAGGGACGCGGGCAGGCGAGCGGCGAGAGCAGTGGCGCTGGCCCGTCAACATCAGAGAGACGAGGGCGCTGTCTACGTGAACGCCGCAAGATATCCGGGAAGACTCAACGCCTTCGCAGCAGTGGTGGTCAGCGCTACTACCGGTAAACTACTAACAGCAAGCACCATGCGCGCCCGAACAGCCGGCCAGGCAGAGGAGGCGGCGATAGCCCTGGCCACAGGTAGGCCGAGCACGCGCACGGTGCTAAGCGACTCAAAGCAGGCAATCAGGAATTTTGCCCGAGGCATGTTATGGCGGGGCACGGAGCGGCTAGTGACGTCCATCGCGGCTTCGCGGTCTGCTCGCGGCACCGCTACAGGGCCAACGATCGCCCTCAAATGGTTCCCAGCCCACATGGGACAACTGGCTCCCGACATTGAGAACCGCAACGAGGAGGCGGACGCTGTGGCCCGTGATCTCATCACGTGCCGGACCGCGTCAGCCCGCCTCCCTGAAACCAGCGGTAAGAACGAGAAGAAGACCTCGATCCCCTCACCGACTACGGAGGGATCCTGGCGGCCTACAGAGAGGCCAGGAGAGCCTTTCCGCCCCCGCATCGTGAACTGTCACGTGCGGAAGCAGTGAAGCTCCGACAACTGCAAACGGAATGCGTGCTAACGCCAGCATTGGCCCGACACGTATGCCCCGACATGTTTGTGGACGCTAAGTGTAGCGCGTGCGAACGTGAACTAGCCACCCTCCGCCACATCATGTGGGGCGGGTGTAACAGTGGTGCGAACAATGGGACTGGGCAGTGCCAGGACGCCATGTATCCCGAAGAGGTGGGAGCATGGATACGCTCCCAAGACTTAAACACACAACGAAGGTCCATACAGCGGCTTGAGGAGGCCCTGGCAAAGCAGACGAGAAAGGGAACCGACGCCCCGGACAACGGGAGCGGAGGAGCCCGAGTATCCAATGCCTAGCCAGAGCACAACGTCCTCAAGATCTAGAGCCTGGGACTATAGGGCTATTATCTATAGTCTTTAGACAGGGAATACCCGCGCCCTGCGCGGCTGGTGACTTCCCGCACGCCGGATGCACGAAAAATGTTGTTTCTCTCTCTCCAGGACAAAGGTCTCTCTCTTGCTTCACCAGTCCACTCGTTCCTGTGCTTGATGGTGCCACTTTATACCCGCAAACATCCTAATCTGATCTACCCATCTAACTTCCTGTCAACTTTTTTTTTTCTTCGTTCAGCGAACTGGGAGCGCAGAGAGCGCTCGTGTTGTGTGGTTCCTCGCTTTGTCCTTTGTGTTTTCTCTGCGCTCCCAGTTCGCTGAACGAAGAAAATGAATTACCAACTGGCCCACATTTTGATCCTTCTGCAATATCTTTCCTGTCAACCCCTCACCCGCTTGCCTTTTCTTGAAATACAGTTCATGATACGTAATGACTAGTGGTTATTTGGCCTTCGCGGTAAGTGCCCTGCCTGTGAGCATTTCTTTTTCCTAATTGCGACTATGACGTCCTTAAAACCCGTTTGTTCCTTGATACACTCTGGTCTATTCTGGTCCCTTAGGAGACAAGAGATTGTGCTATTGTGATTTTTGTGTCTTAGGGACAAAAAGCAAGAGGTCGGCACAATTCGTAGAGTTCCCTCAGACTCACTTATTTAGACCTTTACATCGCGCTCTGGACTCACTCGGATTCACACTCACCGAAAATTTCTTCACACTGACTCATTCGGTCTCACACTTACGAAAATGTTCTTCAACCGAACTCACTCGAATTGAAACTCAACAAAACATTACTCACCCGAAGTTACTCAGGCTCATGGCTTGGGCTGGGCGTTAGTGTGCCCACGTGAGTCGACTCATGAGTCCGTAAGTACTGAATTAACATTTTGAAACCTGGTTTCTAAGCTTCTTAACACCGATCTCTCACGTAATCGGTGCTCTACTAGAGATGATTGATATAATACCTTCAAAAGCGAATGAGCTATGAGTAAGGTGATTTTTCTTAGTAGAGGTGACAACGTAAGATATAATTATCAAGAAGTTCCCTGGAAGAATTGGCGAGAAGGAGATCAAGACATGCATGCAATTATGCCAAGCCTGTGATGAATAAATATTGAATTTGTGTATGAACGACACTGAATTAGAATATGTTGGAGTAGTTATGAGTCCAGGTAAGGCTGATAGCAATGCTGAAGAGCATATATATATATATAACTATAACTCGACAAAAGAAAACGGAAATCGCGCAGACTCAGGCTCACGGCTTGATCTGAGTCTGAGTTAGTTGAGTGAGCTCGCCTACTTACGCAAAAAAAACACAATAAGAAATTCAAAATATATTTGTAGTTTTACTTGCCAAGACACATATAACGGTCTCAAAGATGTTATAGCACAGGGCTCTGGATACATTTTTAACAAGCTTTCTTTGTTTTATGGCAATACAAATATGCCTACTTCATAGCTTACACAATTGGCTTCAATACAATACGACAGCAAGACCCAGAACTTACCTCGAGTCCTCGTGATTAGCAATAAAACCCTGCAAGGGCAGTGCCATCATAACAGGCATAACTAAAGCTTTTACATTCTTTTAGGACAGAGACAACTGAACTTCACCAGGGTGGCTTGGTTGGCTAGGTAATATTGCGTTTCAGCGATTTTACAGCAAACACAGAGGCGAAAAGTTAAAAAGAAACCAAACAGAGCACCTTACTACAGCTGGTACCTTACGTAGGAGAATCAAAACATATATACGCTCAATTAGCCAATTTCAAAGCGCCTAAAGCTTTACACGATCCAAAAATAGATTTACGAAACTCATCGCACTGCATTCTGCTTGTTACTCATCTGCGAAAAAACAGTCGATGTACATTTATGACAATGTCACGTAGCGAGCACTCATGCCATCTCTTTGTCACCACCTAGTTTGTCAGCTTTTGTCACTTTGCAAGTCATTTTGTCTTTTCTTATTCACCGAACATTGCCTGAAAGTAACTTCACAGGCACAACTTCCGCAATGCAGACATGCTACCAGAAACAACATTCTTTGCCCTAGGCATATATACAGTCGGGCAGGTGTGGGAACGAATGTCTCCAGGAGCTTTTGTTCTATTTAGGAAAACTGCTATTTCAACCCACATGAATAGCGCAAGAAATTTACATTGAAGGGCTGACAAATATACTTGTCGGTACAAATTGATACCAGTATTTTCAATTTTTATACTGCTCGTCTGCCTTTCCCTGTGGCTCCGTTTTACAAGTATGAATTCACTTTGGCCTGATATGACGACAAGTTTAAGGCTGCCAACAAGTTGCGGACGTACTCAACTCAGTGTCGACGTTCATTAGGCCTTGAAAATGGCAGGCTCTGACCTTCGGTCTTTAACCTGCCTGTCGTTTTTCTTGGAACATATCTACGAGCCAAGTAACCAGAACAGCGTTGTCCAAACTCCACTTTCGCCTTTATTTGCTCTAACTGTAATTGCCGAGTCGCACTGTGATGCACTCTTGCGACACTGCTTTACAGTGTATACTCTGTTTCATGCTGTGCACCACCGAAAAGACTAGCAAGACCTACTGCAGGAATCGTGTTCGCGCCAACAAACGTTTTCCAGAACAAGCACTCGTCGCACAGTGTGAATAGCGTAACGAGAGGTTCACATAAAAAAGCAGCGCCAATTACGAGGGACAAGAAAAGAAGAAGACAGACAGCGGCACTGACTTACAACAAAATTCATTTGCTGGAACCACACAATGTATACTTGAGCAGTATCTGATAAATAGGAGGAATGACAAACCAACGAAAACAGAATTCACCTAACAACCGAGTAATCATCGTAATAACGTGCCATGAACAACACGTGTGTCAACATTCTGAAGAAAATCTTTTTTTTTGTGTTTGATAAAGCAATCGAAGGCCTGCTGACACATAGATTGTGCAGCATTTTCGATTTCGCAGCCTCATAAATTTTGGGTATCAATTGATCCCGGTGACGCCTAATGACCGTACAATGCTAAAAGTCGGGGGCACAACGGCAGTCCCGGCCATGAACGCCGAGGTGGCCCGATGCTGTAGAAGAAACATTGTGAGCGTGCTCTTTCAACCGCTGATTTAAACACCTGCCTGTTTGGCCGATGTACCACTTGCTACAGGACAGGGGAAGGGAATATACCACACCTTCGATGCTAGAACGTACTTGTTGCGATGCTTAATTTTGCAGCTTCACTCTCTCCTGGAACCAGGATTCACGGCTTTGCACATCCTAGCCAATTTTTCTGGGGCAGAAAAAACTCATTCTACAACGCACCTGCTGGCCACTTTTTTGAGGTCGTCGGTGACGCCGTGGATATAGGGAATAACGACTTAGTTTCGTTTGTCCCGTTCATTATCCCTACTGCGGGTTCGAGGATTAGTTTCTGAGCTCATTCTGATTTCTCGGAGTATACACTCAGCAACGGCGGTCAACACATACATCAGGAAACCAGCTTCAGTAAGGCGTTATTTGCTGATTAAAGCTGGACCAAATCATGTGGTGGCAAGACCTTCGCAGTGCGTTTGCGTAACATGCTTTCACAATAGTGCACTTCACCACTTTTGAATGTGCCGATCAAAAAGAAATATTTGGCTTGCTTGCACGCGGCTCACATCTCAAACACACGTAGGATAGATTCTACGTTACCATCAAATCAAGGAACTTGATGTTTCCTCTGTTCGGAACTTCATGGGTTGTAACAAGAGAAGAAAGGCACTCTCTAAAAATTTCCAAAATACTAGTCAGAGGTGAAACGGCCGATGAGGTTCCAGCTTGAAACAACATGAAGAAGTCGTCAACATAGTGGAATACTTTCGTAACTGAATCAGATGATACGCGAAAATTATGAGCCTGCAGAAATGGAAAGGCTGGGCAGTCAATGTGTCTGCAGGCCTTAGATTGCTCTATCACAAAAAGAAATATATTTTCTTCAGAATGTTGGCACACGTAATGTTCATAGCGCTTTATCACGATGATTACTCGGTTGTCAGCGTTCTCTTGTCTTTGGTTTGTCATTCCTCTTATTTATCAGATACTGCTCAAGTATATATTGCTTGTTTCAGCAAATAAATCTTGTTGTAAGTCAGTGCCGCTGTCTGTTTTCTTCTTTTTTTGTCTCTCAATATTGGCGCTGTTTTCATCTGAATAATGTCGTACCAACTCGCCCACGCAACCAGGTTAGTAACGAGTGGGTTACACAGTTCTCTAACCCATTACAAAAGCTTATTTTTGTTCAAACATTAACTGTGGCACATACCCACTTCAGGTATAATTTCTTTTTTTATTGCGACAAGGACTTGCCTTTAAGAGATAATATTTTTGTTGAATGTGCGCTGTCAGGCCGGTGTTGTGTATGAAGTGAAGTAGTGTCTTGTGGAATCTGTTTTCATGTATCCAGTGGTTATAACTGGCTGTGTCGCTGTAGGGAAGACCAGCTTGAGCGATGTGACGGGAGCGTCATGGCTGCAACCCTTTACATGTCCATAAAAGGTTGTATGTATCTGCTTGCATCGCAGGAGTTGGATAATACGGACACGTATAACCAACTCATAAATGTGACCAGTTCCATGACGATATAACAGCCGGTGTAAGGGCCACCCCTGCCCGAAGCCTCCTAAGCACAACTTCGTCCGTCCTAGTAAGGGGAAGGGGGAGAAAGCAGACACACGGTGGAATGATAGCACGTGCCGGAGGACATTTTTACGGGTATGGAGTAAGGTTAGGGGCTGATGTGGAAGGGGAATGGTTGGAAGGTATATGCCTAAAGGGCAGTAAGCCTGCTGGTCAGCAGCAATGTTGTGTGGGTTAGCAGCATGGCCTTGAATCCAGTGTACTTTTACACCAAGTAGCCGTATTATCGTTGAGCTTATGAATTGCCTCACAGATCTCTATCGCCTTGTGTACTTTCTTGAGCTCCTTGATAGCTTCTAAGGAATAAGTGCATTCGTCAATCTGCTTAATTGTGGGCAGATGACAGGTAGCATGCTGGATTGCGTCGTGGATGGCTTGAAGCTTCATCACAAGAGGAGTGACTTCCGTGGATCGATAACGCTGGTGGCCTCTGACGAAAGTATGCCTAGTGCTCAGGAATGATGTCCCTCCACCGTCTTGTAGGATAGCAGCATCTCTTCATAGTTTCCAGGTATTAGCGCACGGAGCCTCGATAATGGAGCGTTCGTCATTTGTATAGATGATGTATCGGAGCACCGTAAATTTGTTGTTTTATTAGATGTGATGGTGGCGAATTGCCAGGGAGGCATACACTCGAGCTGCTTGTTAATGCGAGAGCCACGTTGAAAGTGAGCATTCAACGCAGCAACGACCGGTACAAGTTGCCTTTTGATTTCACGAGCTTTTTCTCTTTGTGAAACCAGCTCTGCAATAGTGTTAATCTGGGCTTGCTCCTGTAATGTTGGTACGGGAGTGATGCGAGGTTTAACTGTTATTGTGGGCATAGCATCACGGTTAATAGTTTCCAACTGTGCTCACTGGGCCAAAGTTAACCGTTGAAATTGCGCCTGGTATCAAATTCTTGGCTGTTGAATTGTGCGGACGAGCTGTCCAGCTACTTGTGTACGAGCTCCAGCTGCTTTCGATGCAACGTGGTGAATCAGATGAAGTGTTTTTGTGGAACTCTGTGTGACTTTTCGAAGCCAGCGCACTCCACTGCCGGACTGGTGAATATCAAGACCTAGATTGTGAACCTCCGAAGCCTCAGGAATGGTCACTGCGCCTAGTGTAAATGTAAAGGAGCACTGTTTGATTTTTCTGCGTCCTTCTTTGTTAGCTACCTGAACATAGCATGATTTTTTAGGCCGACATGTCTTACCCTGCATTGCGAGTGAAGCTCTGAAGAACATCAAAGCCTTTCTGAAGCTGTTGTGCTTGTCTTGAGACATCTTTATGCACAGACCATAAAGTCACATCATCAGCGTATATTAGGAAACTTACGTCTAGAATTCGGTGTAGTTGTCACATGCTAGAGGTATTAGATCAATTTTGAACAGAGGAGCGAAAAGGGATCCTTGCGGGACACCTCTATTGAACATGAAGCAACTTTCTGGCTTTCCATCTACTCTTATCGCAAATGTGCAGTTGTGAAGAAAAGAGTAAATACATTTTACTGCCCGCAGTGGATATCTGAGCTCAATGAGGTTCGATAAAATGTCGTCATGGTTTTTGTGATCGTAAGCTTTCGTTACGTCCGTTGCTATTACAGCGCGAACCGCGTGGCTGTGTGGGGAAACTTGTAAAATGTCATCCAACAAAATAGAAAAGCCGTCTTCAGACCCCAAATGAGAACGGAGCCCGATTTGAGCCGGATGGTAGTTCTTGTGTCGTCCAAGCCACCAGGAAACACGTGTGGCCAGCATCTTTTCAGCAAGCTAGCAGACAGTAGCAGTCAATGAAGTTGGGCATAAGGATTGCAGGCTATTTGGAGACTTTCTGAGTTTTTGAATTGGGACGACCATTGGGTGTTTCCATTCGGATGGGAGGTTCCCAGTTTTCTATACTATATTAATAGCCTGCAGAAGTGCATCAAGAGCTTCACCTTCCATGTTCTTGAAAACTTCGTATGAAATATCATCTAGACCAGGTGTTGTTCCCTGTGAGAAGTTTCAATCGCCGCTATTATTTCGGCCATTTCGAAATGACTGGATATATCGGATTTGGCACTTGGCTCAAGCTCGTCGATTTCGGGGCAGGCTATAGAATATGTGGTATTGCACTTCGGGAAAATTGCTCTTGCAGCCTGCTCTGTAAATTCTTGTGGCGTACTTTGCATCGATAACCTAATGCTTGCTGCAGAGTCAGGTTGCTTGTAACTGCGTTCCATCAACCAGAAAGTACGCCAAAGGGCTCTCTTTCCCATGCCAGATCTAAGTTTTCACACCACTCATGCCACCGCTGTCGAGAAAGCTGCTTTTCGTGCCGACGCGCCTTTGCTGCTATATGGTTGGCATATGCACGGCTACCTGGTGCAATCTGATTTCTCGACACATACAGCTCCACCTGACGTAACTTCGCCTAGAGTCTCGAAAGAGCGAGGTCCGGTTGAGGTTGTTCTTCGTCAACGGTTGTCACGTCTGTGTTACTGTGCAGCAGCTCTCGCAAAGCGGGAAAAATTTCTGTGGGCTCTGTGGGAAGTTTGTCAATTGACGATTCCCGAAATTTATTCCAATGCGTGATCGCTACGCGTCGTCGAATTTTTCTTAGGCATCTTCGTTGTAGATCAATAACTGGCAAATGATCACTACCGTAGGTATTTGGCTCAACTCGCCATTGCGACGTCCTAGGACCCAACCAGCACGTGAGATCTGGAGCGTGCGTTTCCGATGTTGTACGTACAGAGCAGGTAGACATGGCGCGATGGTCCAACAGAGTAAATGTGGCATCAGTCATGATGTTTTTAACCTGGCATCCTCGTTGGGAGTTGTGCTTGTATCCCCAATCTGTATGTGGTGCATTGAAATCTCCACTTACGAGGACGGGAATCCCCAGATACGTAGAACGCAGGTGTGCTATTCATCCCAAGTTGAGACGTGTACGCTATGGTCTGACATAAAAAGACACTAGTATGACAGGAGTCCTCAACGGTCGGGTCAGAACAGCGGCAACTTCTTGACTTCCACTGCACCCTAATGCCACAGTAATCATTGTATGAGGAATACGCGATGACACATACACTGCGCCTTTTCCCGGAGTTGAACCCATAGTCGTAGCATGCCTATCAGTAATGGACGGTTTATGATACCTAATCAAATTATACAAAGAGCGCGGCTTATTATACTCTTCAATAAATTGTGTCCATACATGTAGCTTGTTGTATTCAAGCTTGGTTTCAATTTCCCCTAACTTGGAGCTTAGGCCTCGACAATTCCATTGAAGAATTCCGTAACGTGGCAGCTGCTGCAGAGAGGTAGCCATGATTCAAGTAATCCTGTATGAGGGCCATCAGTTGCGCGAGCTTATCCAAAACTGCTGTCCAAACTGGTTGGTTTACCCGTTGTGTCATGCGGGCTGCAGGCGTAACTGGGGAATGCACACGCAGTTTTCTGGCGCTTCAGAATGTCCAATTTCTTAAGTTTGTGTAGCCTCTCAATTTCTTGGGCTAATGCCTCTATCCGAGCGTCAATATCACCATGGCCATCATTTGATTAAAGCAGTAAGCTAACTTTGGTTTCATTTTCTGGGTCTGTCGGCCTTGTTTAACCACTCAAGAGTACAGTTGTGTCTCGCAGCCCGGTGTATCTTCTGCTGTGAGTGCCTCCTCCGGCTTTTCAGTAAGAACTTCGAAGAAATTGTTAGTTCTAACTATATTGTATTTTGGTGTAGCCTTTCGTAATCTCGCTGTGGCCTTCTGTTTAGTCGGACAGTTTATGCTTGTCATGTCGTGCTCATCGGATTAATATAAGCCACATCGATATCGTGGTTGGCCCCCAGGTGTGAGCCTTTCTGGGTCAATAATACGCTTTGGGCAAAATGCCTGCATGTGTCCCCGTTGAAAGCAACGGTACAAGAAAATTTCCCGAGGAAGGCAACAAACACCCATAGTAGTAAAATTTTTCAGGAATACATTGGGGTCCCTGCACCGTTCTTAACCAAGTACGACTTTTGCCCATGAATCTTGCCGCAAGAACCTTGCACGTCGAGGAGTACAATTCACGACATATTATCTCAGGACAATCTTCACGGTCAATGCCGTAGATCACACACTTTTGTATGTTAGGGCCCTATGCAAAGTAGCACTGCACGGGCAGCTCTCGATCTTCTGACAGCAGTATAGATGTTAAATAGCATAGTTTGTGCACATCGTTTAGAGATGCCAAGTACACAGTAATTGTGTTCGTTTCTCTGTATGCTGTGAACCATATGTATCCGTTTGTTTCAAGGGCATGGTTAATGACCCTTTGAACATGTTTGATAGGCACTGAAGTTATGTCGTAGCCTGAGCGGGGGCGTATGTGAACTCGATAAAATTGGGGAGGGGCGGGCGTTGGGTAAGACTGAGGAGCGGAAAGCATGGGGGCATAGCCAGGTGTGGCCTTTACCTTTTTCGGTGGTTGCTCCAATGCGATGGCATCTTGTTTATGCACAATGACAGGAGGACCTCGTTTTGCTGGTACCACGGGACCGCCACAAGTCTGCACGTCTATGGGGTCCCCACCGTCAACAAACACGACCTCCCGTTGGTTCGTACTCTCATCGCGAAGTGTACAGTCTTTGGTCATTGCACCTTGAATCGTTGAACTGTCAGCTGCACGCTGCTGCTGCATAGTTGGCACGGAAGTGGTCATGCGCGATATTCCAGTAGATTGATTAGATAAAACGCCTACATCTGCCACCAGCACGTCTTCTTCAGGCAAGTGTGGCCGCTGGGCCGCACTAGGCCTAAACGACATCCTTGCAGATTCAAAGTCGACTAGTCGCGCAGGATCAGCAGTACAGGGAAAAGAATGTTCTCACCAAAGTTGTAAGGCCCCCGTACGCTTCCGAGAAGCTTCCTATCTGGATACGGTTGAGATTTTCGTTGGTGTCGAGCTATTTCTAACGGAGCGAATGAAACCACATCTGCGTTTAAACGTCTTCGTCTACCCAGGTATAATTCCTCATCGTCAGCCCCAGCATAACCAAATGGCACGAAATTCCTCCGAACAGTTTAGCGGATAACGCGCTTCTCTGAAGAATGACGAAACTTACTATAGTGAATGCCAGCTTAATATACACTAAACGTTTTATTATTGATGTGGTAGTAGGCATCAAGCCAGCGTGCTTGCAGCAGTTACCCAATGAGTGTTTAGAAAAGGCTTTGGCGGGCCCCTCTTTTAGCTTAAGCTGTGACTGTGCTGCGCCTTCCGCGCAGGTCTTGCGTTTTCAGGCTGAGTAATGCACCGCGAAATTTTGTGCCCCTGAAATTAAGTAACTCCATGTTGAGCCTATGACTAATGTGTCTTATGTTATTCTTAAAGAAAAAGGAAGAAAAAGGAAGAGAAAAGGAAGCCCCGTAAGTGTCTGCATCAGAGTGTGATACCTCAACAGTAGCTCACGAAGAATAGGGGTAAGAAGGGACTAAAAGAATAGAATAAATGTTAAAGACATAGAGAGAGAGGAAGGAGAGAGCGAGGTGCAGGGACAGCGAATGACAGAAAATGACTAAAGTAAGGAGGAGCTAGGAAAGATGGAAACGGTTGGAAGAGTCCGAGGATGGGGCACCACTCGGCGAGAGCTGTTGTCGGCGTCAGGAGATGGCATAGGGCGAGCCCAGTCGGCGAGAGCTGCGCTGTCGTCGGAGATTGCGAGGACACAACTGGTCGGCACGAAATCTAGAGAGCGAGTCCTTATGACTTAGTTCACTCGCAATCAGCGTATCTGTGTGATTAATTCTTGGTATCTTATTTTCAGCCGGTCATAGACCTCTCGTGCAGGCTGGTGCTAGGTTCGTACAAGCATTTACAGCCAAAAGATTTGACCACGAGATTCGCGGCGTTCTACATTTTCCTGGCCTACAACTTGAGGGTGAAGCTCCTTAGAGCCGAGCCTCGCTTCCCATCATGCTCCTCAAAAGTCAAACTGAAACTGAACACCTGCACAACAATAAACTATATCGTCTGGTTGCGTTGAAGGTCGAGGGAACAACTGAGCAAGCCGACGCCCAGGCTAGCACTCAAGCCCGCCACCCCTTCTTTCTCCTTTATTTGCAACACACTCCTGTGGCCGACAAACTGACGGCAACGTTCGAGTGCACAGCGGCAGAAGTTGAGGTGCACTTTGAAGAGCAAGATGCGAATGATACTAAGGGTGGGATTGTTAGACGGCGACGATGGAAGGCTTTGGAAAGGTGGTGGTTTGTCTTGGGGGGGGGGAAGTCGTCCAATCTCGCTATGATGTCCCGAATACTTCGTTGTCACGTTGCTTGCCACTTTTGAGTCATTGTGGGAGCTTTCGCCCTTCTTGCGTTGCTTGTAGTATGAGGAGTCTTGTCTAGGCGTGCGTTTGTTAACTCACGATGTTTTCTGATAGTTTCCGTGCTCCTTGGAGTGATGTTCATCATCTGCTCCTGGTGCTTCATCTGAAGCGTTTGTAGGGACTGCGCGGTTATTCGCTGCTTGTCCACTTGAGTGGTCGTGTAGTCAGTCTCTCGCGTGTGCTTAATAGAAAAAAATTGCCCGCAGCTTCCTTCGGGGGAACACTGAGGAGGATGCGGAGCATATAATTGGTTAACGGGGTGTTAAAGTGCGACTTACTTGGGTCGATGGCTAAATTGGTTAACGTGGTTTTGAAATGGGGTGTTAAATTGCGACTTACTTGGGTCGATGGCTAAATTGGTTAACGTGGTTGTAGGAGGGGGTGTTAAATGAGTGAACACGTACACACGTATGCGAAAGGGCGGCGCTGCTCGAAGGGACTTCGATCATTGTGTTTGTGGATTCGTTGGAATTCATTTCACCGCGACCTTGGACGTCGACGCACCGTACAAACCAACCGACGAGCGGCAACAGAGCGAGCGCCGACCTTGAGTATATATACAGCGCGACGGCGCATGCACTGTCAGCTGTTGAATGTTCTCGAAGCGCGACGGCGCATGCGCGTCCACGGGAGAATCAGGAGAATTGTAGAATGTTCTCGAAGGGGAGAAGCGCGCGCGGCACAGATTGTGGGTGACGGTGCATGCCCGCGTCAGCTGTCGAATGTTTGAGAAAGGGGAAGAAGCGCAAAGGCGCATGCGCGCGCGTCAGCTGCCGATGTTCTCGAAGCGCGACGGCGCATGCGCGCGCGTCAGCTGCCGATGTTCTCGAAGCGTGACGGCGCATGCGCGCTATATTATACAGCTAGCGAATGTTCGTGAAGAGGAGAAGCGCACGCGGTGTGTAGAAGAGGAAGGGTGCACAGATGGTGGAGGAGTGAAGCGCGCGCGGTGTGTAGAGGAGGAAGGGATGCACAGATGGTGGAAGAAGGAGGAGGAAGCTTGCGGACGGCGCCGCACTACAAGCCTTGAGTATTAGATGCTCCGCATCTCAAACGCATCGGAGCTGGGTGAAGACTCCAGAATTGAGGATTTTTCCTCCTCGTTACACGAGAACGACGATGATGCAGAAGCATTCGAAGCATTCTGGCCTTTTCGGGCAGCGGCCTCATCAAGCAGGCTGCTTTCGATGGCGTTGGAGAGGCGTTCATGTGCACTGTTGTCGGCAGTGGAGTGTCAGAGCCTGTCTAGGGGTTACGAACGAATACGTACGTCGAACTGTCTTCTTCGTTCGAATGCTTCTGAGCTATGGCGGGTACTTGAAGCCATTGCCGCCACGCAGGTGTATCCGATTGGAGCTCACAAGTGAATTCGAAGTCGATGATGATTGTTCTTTTTCGCTTGAAGAGGATGGTGATGGTGCCGAAGCAGCCTAGTTCAGCCGGGCAGTGATGCCGCCAAGAGCGGGAATCTCGGCCGCGTTCGGACGCATTTCAGATTCGTCTAAGTCCTCCGTGCAGGTAGCCAATTGCCTGCGTCCGCCCCGGCATCGCGAGCGATAGCGCACATCCAGCTGACGCTTTAAGGTACATGAGTTTGAGTTAAGACGGTATTTTTGGAGACATCGCTGCGGGAGTCTCCCGACGACTTCTATATTATGGTGTGTCCCGCTTGGCGAAAGTCCCCATTTGCGCCGGTTTCATGCATGAGGTGCGTGGCATAGTGCTGGAGCTGTGTGGTGTGACGCTCGTACATCCAGCGCAGGTCTCTGGCGTCAGGAGCCATCTGCTTATGATGTTCGGTGGCGTTGTAGTCGGTCATGGGGTCCATCACTCTGGTTGAGGGTGGATCGTAGCAGCACTTTCGCTCGTACTTCCGATCGTCGACTTTCTTGGGCTTCAGAAAAAACGAACTGGAGACCCTGGGAACGAACTGGAGACACCGGGTTCAGGTGTGAGGCGCTTGTGAGACAATAAGTAGGACACCACGTGTTGTTGTCGATCAGGTGATTCCTGGGGGTACATTGTGCTGTGTGACGGATAGTACATGCGTTTGTTCTTGGGGTCTGGGAAGTAGGAGTCCTTAGCAAGCAGTGGTTCAGGCCGCGAGAAACCGGGTCCTTGTAGTCGATGAACTTGATGTGCCTGGGGTTTCCCTTAGCCATCCAAATTTCCATGGCGCACCTTCCGAATGAGTCCTTGCATCCAAGCACCGTAGATCGCGTGGACAGTGACAGTTTTTCGAGCGTGTACCCGAAACTCTTGAATTGGTGGGGAGGGGTTTGAGGTAAGTTTTCTGAAGGCTTTTGCGTGACGAACTGCGCAGCTTGAGTCAGTCCGATGCAATATACTGGCGGTGCAGTTGGGTTGGGAATCCTTGACAAGTTAACGTCGTCGTCCGCTGAGACGACTAGACGAGATTAGCGGTGAGACCAATTGACGGCGAAGTCGTGAGACCAGTTGACGGCGAACAACGTCAATGAAGTATATGACAGCTCAAAAGGTTATCGCCTACGCCATCCATCTGTCCATCTGGCCCTTTGCCCGTGCCTGCGTCAATCTATCTCTTTCTCCGTCCATCGGGCATCCAGCCATTCATTCATCTCTCTGCTCACCCGTGCGTCTGTCGGTTCATTTGTTTATCCGTGGCACTATTTGTTGTCCATCAGTCTACGCATCTCTCCGTGTGGACTTCTATCCATCCTTGCTTTATACTAGTCGGCGAGTTCGACTTAGGCAATATGCACCTTAGGACCTAGATTCACTCTCTTGTCACAATTAACTTTATGAAGATGCATCTTCTTTATTCTTTATAGTTTAAACAGTGTTGCACCTAAGTTTGATACTGAGCGTAGTCATTGGATGAGGACATAATGGGAGACGAACCAGAGCTGGTGCTCGTGGGATAGAACCAGTGGCGTGTAGTTTCTCCTTCTATTCTTGTGCGAGTAGTTTGGTGCAGTCATAGCGAAGGGCTGAAACCCCTTGCTCTGTGCAACTAACGACCTCAGACAAGGACAACTTGTTCAGTTCGTGTTCGAATATAAATGTAATTACGTTACAAGTCTTTGCATCTTCTTTGCTAATGCGAAAGCGTCTCTAACTCCCCTCATTTAGCTGGCTCTCCGAAACAATTCTTAACCATGGTTTTGTCATCTTCAGTATTCAAGGCAACCATGGGTTGCTTAAAAATTTCCGCTTGAACAAAGGTATCTGCGCCAAGTCCATACCCGAGGGTTAAATAATCTTGGTCATGGTACTCGACCACTTACCCGAAGGTCACGGGTTCGAATCTTGGATCCGATGGCGGCATTTTTGGTGGAGGCAAAAATGCTCGAGTTTAGTGGACATAGATTTGGGTGAACGTTATCGTGCCAAAGGTGGTCAAAATTTCCTGCACCCTCCCCATGGTATTCATCATCATATATATATCGAGTTTCTGGAACGTGAATGTAGACGATAATTATGAAAATGGCACCTTCCACGTACTGTGGGAATCGATTAAATGCAAAGCACGATTGAGGAACGTTGATATGTCACTTTAAATTCAGCACGAGGTTACGAGTTGAAGGGTATTATGCCGTACATAATTTTTATGCAATTATTAAGACGTTTTCGATGTGTCATCTACCCTCGTCACGAAATTACGTCACGTGATACTGAATTAGGTATCACGTGACACAGTGATTCACGTGACGCGATATGTGAAGCTAGCGAAATGATCGCGAGCACGCTGTGAGCGTAATATATAGTCATGTTTTAAATCACAGGCGTGCTGATGATTTTCATGTTGTAGCGTGTCATTTACCTCCGTCGTCCATTTACGTCACGTAATACGAAACTTGGTATTATGTGAGGCTAGCGAAACGGCCGTGACCGCCCCATGAGCGTAGGATGCAGACATGTCCCCGCCACGGTGGTCTAGTGGCTAACGTACTCGGCTGCTGACACGCAGTCGTGGGATCGAATCCCTGCTGCAGCTGCTGCATTTTTTGATGGAGGGGAAAATACTGTAGGCCTCGTGTGCTTAAAATTAGGTCACGTGCAAGAACCCCAGATGGTCGAAATTTCCGGTGCCCACCACTACGGTGTCTCTCATATGATGGCTTTGGGATATTGAACACCTCATATCAATCAATTATGTAGTCATTTTCTTATTTTGACAGGTACTTCATGAATCTCATGTTTGCAGCAGTTATGTACCTACGTCATTCATTCACGTCCCGTAATAATAAACTTGGCATATATCGGGCTAGCAAATTGACCACGAGCGCACCATGTTTGTCATTCACGTCTTTAAATAAATGCCGACTCGTTCTTATGG
>WOVY01000520.1:0-93597 GCA_013436015.1 Rhipicephalus annulatus | reverse complement strand
AACGCATGCACAGGCCACTTGGGCATAAACAAATATAAGCATTTGCGTCTGCTAAGGCCAAATATGCATCTTGGCACGTCGTTTCAGGGAGACAAACAGCAATTACCAAAAGATGATAAGCTTCACTGCATCGCGAAAGCAGTTCGTGAGCCAGGCGTGAGCCGAAGAGCATTACATGATACGAAATGAACGCATGCACAGGCCACTTGTGCAACAAACAATATTAAGCATTTGTGACTGCTCAGAGCCAAATATGCATCTTGCACGTCCGTGTTCAGGCAAACAAAGGACACATACTTCAATATATTTGCTTCACTGCATCGCAAAAGCACTTCGGTAAAGCCAGCGTGGCAGAAGAGCATTACATGATACGAAATGAACGCATGCACACGGCCCTTGTGCATCAAACAATATAAGCATTTGCGACTGCTCAGGCCAAATATGCATCTTGGCACGTTCGTTTCAGGAAACAAAAGACATTACCAAAGATGATTAAGCTTCACTGCATCGCAAAAGCACTGCGGTAAAGCCAGTGTGAGCAGAAGAGCATTACATGATACGAAATGAACGCATGCACAGGCCACTTTTGCATCAAATAATATAAGCATTTGCGACTGCTCAGGCCAATATGCATCTTGGCACGTCCGTTTCAGGCAAACAAAAGGACAAATACTAAAGTATTATCAAGCTTCACCGAATTGCAAAAGCACTGCGGTAAAGCCAGCGTGAGCAGAAGAACATTACATGATACGAAATGAACGAATGCACAGGCCACTTGTGCATCAAACAAATATATGCATTTGTGACTTCTCAGGCCAATTATGCATCTAGACACGTTCGTTTCAGGAGACAAAAAGAAATCACCAAAAGATGATTGAGCTTCACTGCATCGCGAAGCACTGTGGTGAAGCCAGCGTGAGCAGAAGAGCATTCATGATACGAATTGAACGCATTCACAGGCCACTTGTGCATAAAACAAATATAAGCATTTGCGACTGATCAAGCCAAATATGCATCTTGGCACGTCCGTTTCAGGCAGACAAAAGGACAAATACTGAATTATTATCAAGCTTCACTGCATCGCAAAGGCACACTGCGCTAAACCCAGCTTGAGCAGAAGAGCATTACATGATATGAAATGAACGCATGCCAGGCCACTTGTGCATCGAACAAATATAAGCATTTGCGACTGTTCAGGCCAAATATGCATCTTGCCACGTCCGTTTCAGGCAAACAAAGGACAACTACTTAAATATGATTAAGCTTCACTGCATCGCAAAAGCACTGTGGTATGCCAGCGTGAGCATAAGAGCATTACACGATATGAAATGAACGCATGCACAGGCCACTTGTGCATCAAACAAATATACGTATTTGCGACTTCTCATGCCAAATATGCATCTTGGCACCGTCCGTTTCAGGCAAACAAAAGGACAAATACTCAAATTTGCTCAAGCTTCACTGCATTGCAAAAGCACTGCGGTATGCCAGCGTGAGCAGAACAGCATTACATGATACGAAATGAACGCATGCACAGGCTACTTGTGCATCAAACATTATATGCATTTGCGACTGCTCAGGCCAAATATGGATCTTGGCACGTCCGTTTTTAGGCAAAGAAAAGGACAAAGACTTAAAATTTGCTCAAGTTTCACTGCATCACAAAAGCACTACGGTAAAGCTAGTGTGAGCAGAAGAGCATTACACGATGCGAAATGAACCGCATCCACAGGCCACTTGTGCATAAAACAAATATAAGCATTTGCGACTGCTCAGGCCAAATATGCATCCTGGCACGATCATTTCAGGGAGACAAAAAGACAATTACCAAAAGATGATGAAGCTCCACTGCATCGCAAAAGCACTGCGGTAAAGCCAGCGTGAGCAGAAGAGCATTGCATGATACGAAATGAACGCATGCACAGGCCACTTGTGCATCAAACAAATATAAGCATTTGCGACTGCTCAGGCCAAATATGCATCTTGGCACGTTCGTTTCAGGGAGACAAAAGACAATTACCAAAAGATGATTAAGCTTCACTGCATCGCGAAAGCACTGCGGTAAAGCCAGTGTGAGCAGAAGAGCATTACATGATACGAAATGAACGCATGCACAGGCACTTTTGCATCAAATAAATATAAGCATTTGCGACTGCTGAGGCCAAATATGCATCTTGGCACGTCCGTTTCAGGCAAACAAAAGGACAAATACTAAAGTATTATCAAGCTTCACCGAATTGCAAAAGCACTGCGGTAAAGCCAGCGTGAGCAGAAGAACATTACATTATACGAAATGAACGAATGCACAGGCCACTTGTGCATCAAACAAATATATGCATTTGTGACTTCTCAGGCCAATTATGCATCTAGACACGTTCGTTTCAGGGAGACAAAAAGACAATCACCAAAAGATGATTGAGCTTCACTGCATCGCGAAGCACTGTGGTGAAGCCAGCGTGAGCAGAAGAGCATTACATGATACGAATTGAACGCATTCACAGGCCACTTGTGCATAAAACAAATATAAGCATTTGCGACTGATCAAGCCAAATATGCATCTTGGCACGTCCGTTTCAGGCAGACAAAAGGACAAATACTGAATTATTATCAAGCTTCACTGCATCGCAAAGGCACTGCGCTAAACCCAGCTTGAGCAGAAGAGCATTACATGATATGAAATGAACGCATGCCAGGCCACTTGTGCATCGAACAAATATAAGCATTTGCGACTGTTCAGGCCAAATATGCATCTTGCCACGTCCGTTTCAGGCAAACAAAAAGGACAACTACTTAAATATGATTAAGCTTCACTGCATCGCAAAAGCACTGCGGTATGCCAGCGTGAGCAGAAGAGCATTACATGATACGAAATGAACGCATGCACCGGCCACTTGTGCATCAAACATATATATGCATTTGCGACTGCTCAGGCCAAATATGCATCCTGGCACGATCATTTCAGGGAGACAAAAGACAATTACCAAAAGATGATGAAGCTCCACTGCATCGCGAAAGCACTGCGGTAAAGCCAGCTAGAGCAGAAGAGCATTACAAGATACGAAATGAACGCATGCGCAGGCCACTTGTGCATCACACAAATATAAGCATTTGCGACTGCTCAGGCCAAGTATGCATCTTAGCACGATCGTTTCAGGAGACAAAAAGACAATTACTAAAATTGTATCAAGCTTCACCGCATCGCAAAAGCACTGCGGTAAAGCCAGCTAGAGCAGAAGAGAATTACATGATACGAAATGAACGCATGCACAGGCCACTTGTGCATCAAACAAATATAAGCATTTGCGACTGCTCAGGCTAAATATGCATCTTAGCACGATCGTTTCAGGAGACAAAAAGACAATTACTAAAATATTATCAACCTTTGCATTTCAGATACAATGCTAACAACACCTTTTTGACTGAAGTCGCTAATTATAAGTACTTGGGGCTTTACATATCGAATGATCTCTGCTGGAACAAACACATTACACATGTAACGGCCAATGCAACTTATAAACTGTTTTTTCTATGTCGTGCTCTCAAACTATCCACTCCTTCTGTCCGCCTTTTAGCGTACAAATCAATTGTTTTACCAATATTAGATTACGCCGCTATTATATGGGATCCTTTTACTAAGACTAACATTAACAAATTGGAAAAAGTGCAAAAAAGAGCAGTTCGTTTTGTCTACAATAATTTTTCGAGGACTTCTGTTACTGACCAATTAAGCAGAGCTCAACTTTCACCTTTATCATTAAGATACCGTAACTCAAGGCTTAAGTTTCTGTACCAACTAATTAACGGCCAATATCAAGTAGACTTAGCCGATATTTTTTCTTTTTCTTCTGGCTACTCTACCAGGCAGAGACATGACCTCACCATACCCCCTTTCCCACACGCAATAACTGCTTTAAGTATTCATTTTTTCCTCGCACCATAGTCGAGTGGAACAAACTAACTAATGCAATTGTTTCAGCACCCTCATTGGCATTGTTTTCCTCGGAATTAGAAAGTGCACTAACTAGTTGAATTGTTGAATCGTATTACATACCACTGTACATGCTTTATAATTGTAGTCTTCTATTTTTTATTGTATGCTATTGCCAGTTGAAGTTTGTATTTGCCCTATGCACATTGTATAACCTGTATATAGTATATGTCATTGTACTTGCCATTTGTTCATGACTAACTTCATGTACCACCCTGCTAAAATCACCAAATGGTGATTGCAGTATCTGTAAATAAATAAATAAATAATTACATAAATAAAGCTTCACCGCAGCGCAAAAGCACTGCGGTAAAGCCAGCGTGAGCAGAAGAGCATTACATGATACGAAATGAACGCATGCACAAGCCACTTGTGCATAAAACAAATATAAGCATCTGCTCAGGTCAAATATGCATCTTGGCACGTCCGTTTCAGGCAAACAAAAGGATGAATACTAAAATATGATTAAGCTTCACTGCATCGCAAAAGCACTGCGGTATGCCAGCGTGAGGAGAAGAGCATTACATGATACAAAATGAACGCATGCACAAGCCACTTGTGCATCAAACAAATATATGCATCTGCTCAGGTCAAATATGCATCTTGGCACGTTCGTTTCAGGCAAATAAAACGACAAATACTTAAATATGATCAAGCTTCACTGCATCGCAAAAGCATTGCGGTAAAGCCAGCGTGAGCAGAAGAGCAATACATGATACAAATGAACGCATGCACGAGCCACTTGTGCATCAAACAAATATAAGCATCTGCTCAGGTCAAATATGCATCTTGGCACGTCCGTTTCAGGCAAACAAAAGGACAAATACTTAAATATGATCAAGCTTCTGTGCATCGCAAAAGCACTCCGGTAAAGCCAGCGTGAGCAGAAGAGCATTACATGATGCGAATTGAACGCATGCACAGGACACTTGTGCATCAAACAAATATAAGCATTTGCGACTATTCAGGCTAAATAAGCATCTTGGCACATCCGTTTCAGGCAAACAAAAGAACGAATACATCAATACGTTCAAGCTTCTCTGCATCGCAAAAGCACTGCGGTAAAGCCAGCGTGAGGAGAAGAGCATTACACGATACGAAATGAACGCATGCACAGGCCACTTGTGCATCAAACAAATATTAGCATTTGCGACTGCTCAGGCCAAAAATGCATCTTGGCACGTCCGTTTCAGGGAGACAATAAGACAATTACCAAAAGATGATTAAGCTTCACAGCATCGCAAAAGCACTGCGGTTAATCCAGCGTGAGCAGAAAAGCATTACATGATACGAATTGAACGCATGCACAGGCCACTTGTGCATCAAACAATTATAAGCATTTGCGACTGCTCAGGCCAAATATGCATCCTGGCATTTCTGCTTCAGGGAGACAAAAAAAAACAATTACCAAGAGATGATTAGGCTTCACTGCATTGCGAAATCACTGCGGTAAAGCCAGAGTGAGGACAAGAGCATTACATGATACGAATTGAACGCATGCCCACGCCACTTGTGCATCAAAAAACGTAAGTATTTGCGACTGCTCAGGCCAAATATGCATCTTGGCTCGTCCCTTTTAAGGAGACAAAAAGACAATTACCAAAAGATGATTAAGCTTCGCTGCATCGCGAAAGCACTGCGGTAAGGCCAGCGTGAGCAGCAGAGCATTACATGATACGAAATGAACGCATGCACAGGCCACTTGTGCATCAAACAAATATAGGTATTTGCGACTGCTCAGGCCAAATATTCATCTTGGCACGTCCGTTTCAGGGAGACAATAAGACAATTACCAAAAGATGATTAAGCTTCACTGCATCGCGAAAGCACTGCTGTAAATCCAGCGTGAGCAGAAAAGCACAACATGATATGAAATGAACGCATGCACAGGCCACTTGTGTATCAAACAAATATAAGCATTTGCGACTGCTCAGGCCAAATATGCATCTTGGCATGTCCGTTTCAGGCAAACAAAAGGACAAATACTTAAATATGATTAAGCTTCACTGCATCGCAAAAACACTGCGGTAAAGCCAGCGTGAGCACAAGAGCATTACATTATACGAAATGAACGCATTCTCACGCCACTTGTGCATCAAAAAGTGTAAAAATTTGCGACTGCTCAGGCCGAATATGCATCTTGGCTCGTCCGTTTTAGGGAGACAAAAAGACAATTACCCAAAGATGATTAAGCTTCACTGCATCGCGAAAGCACTGGGGTAAAGCCAGCGTGAGCAGAAGAGCATTATATGATACGAAATGAACGCATGCACAGGCCACTTGTGCATCAAACAAAGATAAGCATTTGCGACTGCTCAGGCTAAATATGCATCTTGGCACGTCCATTTCAGGCAAACAAAAGGACAAATACTAAAACAGGATCAAGCTTCACTGCATCAAAAAAGCACTGTGGTAAAGCCAGCGGGAGCTGAAGAACATTACATGATACGAAATGAGTGCATGCACAGGCCACTTGTGCATCAAACAAAGATAAGCGTTTGCGACTGCTCAGACTAAATATGCATCTTGGCACGTCCGCTTCAGGCAAACAAAAGGACACATACTAAAACAAGATCAAGCTTCACTGCATCAAAGAAGCACTGTGGTAAAGCCAGCATGAGCAGAAGAGCATTACATGATACGAAATGAACGCATGCACAGGCCACTTGTGCATCAAACAAATATAAGCATTTGCGATTGCTCAGGCCAAATATGCATCTTGGCACGTTCGTTTCAGGGTGACAAAAAGACAATTACCAAAAGATGACTAAGCTTCAATGCATCGCAAAATCACTGCGGTAAAGCCAGCGTGAGCAGAAGAGCATCACATGATACTAAATGAACGCATGCACAGGCCACTTGTGCATCAAACAATTATAAGCATTTGCGAGTGCTCAGGCCATTATGCCTCTTGGCACGTTCGTTTCAGGGAGACAAAAAGACAATTACCAAAAGATGACTAAGCTTCAATGCATCGCAAAATCACTGCGGTAAAGCCAGCGTGAGCAGAAGAGCATTACATGATGCAAAATGAGCGCATGCACAGGCCACTCGTGCATCAAACAATTATAAGCATTTGCGAGTGCTCAGGCCAAATATGCATCTTGGCACGTCCGTTTCAGGCAAACAAAAGGACAAATAATAAAATAATATCAAGCTTCACCGCATCGCAAAAGCACTGCTGTAAAGCCAGCGTGAGCAGAGTGTTCGGTTGGTCGGTTTGTTACGCAAGATTCGTCATAGTCGATTTGGCATGCCAAGGCAAACGCTTTTATCAATGTACTGCATGTACATTTGACTTGTGCTGGAATTTGGATGCATATTATACGCTGGCGCTTCTGCTTTGTCTAATAATACACAGTACCAGGCTGGGGTGTCAGCCATCTTCTTTATTTCTCAACTCTTCTTCCTCGTCTCCCTCCAACCCTGCCTCACTTCCACGTACACTCCTCCTCTTTGAATGCTTATCCCTCCCGGGGTGATACATGAAAACGTTTCCAATAGTCGCAAACTCTAGCACACCATAACCGTTGGTGTAACCGACCCTTTTTAGGACGCCATGTTGCACTGCGATCGGCACCACGCGATAAGGTCCCATGTGCACCTTCTTTGTGCCGGGAAGGCCTTTTCTGACAAGCACCAGATTGGTCAGTTGCATCTGAGGTATCCGCGTGTTGTGGCGATGGTCAAAGTTCCTTTTCATACTTTCCCGGTGTCGCTGGTAGGCTTCCGATGTTTTTCGTTTTTTGCACAATTGCAGATGGTCTGCAATGCAAAGTTCTTGATCAGCAGGAAGCACTGGTACCTTTCAATAAGCTGCAAAATATGGGCTACAGCCATTGCTCGCAGTGTGCGATCGATTGTGATGAGCGACAGCTGCCTTCTATCCACCCTGAAAACCTGGATACACTAAAATGAACTGCTTCGAATCCCGAATGACTCTTTTAACCATGCCTTTTCCTGCAGGATGGTACGGAGCGCAGCGTCGCAATACAACTCCTCGTTCCTTCGCCCAATCTTGCAAACGCTGTTTGTGAAACGCTGGCCCATTGCCTGATATTACTATTTTCGTATTCTTAAACATCTCTCGACTCAAAAGAGCGATCACACTATTTGCGTCTTCCCTACCCGGCCGTGCAGCCTCTATTCTTGTGCACTGGTCTATGCCACTAGGAAAGACTGCGTTCTTCTTACACCTGCAGCCTTCTTCTAGAGATCTGCGAAATCCTGATGACTTCAAATGGTACGTTGGAATGTTGAGGCAAAACGATCTGGTGTGTTCTCTGAAGGTATTTGGCTTTTTGAACTTGACATTGATGACAAGACTGAGCATATCGTTGAACGTCCTCTTTCATGTGTTTCCACTATAAACACTGGCGAATCTTGTGATATGTCCTCCAAAAGCCGTCATGTCCACCTGAGTGCGGGGAGTCGTGATAGAGCTCCAAAATTCGAGGCAACATTGTTTCTGGGACAGTGAACTTTCCGTTATGGAACTTAAGTTCTTCAGTTCCCTTCCACAACAATGTTGCGTTGACATTTTTATGATATGGAATTACCGTAAGTCTTGAAAGCACATCTGCGTCCTTGAGGTGTTCTCCAGGCCTGTGGTGGACCATGAAAGTAAACTGATGGAGTTCACCAACCCACCAAACAATTTTTCTCTCGAGGCTCGGCGTGGTTAAGAATATACGTTAAGGCTTGGTGATCCATAAAGAGCTTGAAGCTCCTGCCATCCAGGTAAGGTCTAAAATAGCGTACGGCCATTAAGACTGGCAAGGCTTCCTTCTCTGTAGTCGTGTAGTTCAGTTGAGTTTTCGAAAAGGTGTACGAATAGTACCCGATGACCCTCTGTTGACAGCTCCGTGGAGAGTCAGTATCTCTCAGGTAAAGCACTGCGCCTGTGCCATAATAAGAAGCATCGGTGTTCAGTTCAAAGGGCAACTTGAAGTCTGGAAGAGTCAAGACCGGATCCGATGAAATAATTGTTACAAGGCTGTGATAAACAGATTCACACTCTGCTGTCCACTGAAATGGCACATTCTTCTTAGTCATTTCTGTGAGGCATTTAGTTTTGGTCGCATAATCTCTAATGAATGGCTCGAAATGCCCTGCAAGACCCGGAAATACCCGCAAAGAGTGCAAGTCATATGGCTTCTGCATTTTCGCGATTCGTTCGACTGATTCCTGTTCTGTTGTCTTGGTTTGTTTGTCAAATACTTTTCCAAGAAACACCCCTTTATTTTGGAAAAACTCACTCTTCTTGTCATTAATTTTGAGCTCGGCGTCACAAAGTGCTTGAAGTACACTAGCCACATGGTTTGAGTGCTCTTCAATAATGCGGGAGTTTACTATTATATTGTCCATGTAGACGTTACAAAATTTCCCGATAAACGGTCACAAGACGTCATTCATCATTTTCTGAAACCAAGCGGGTGAGTTCTTCCATCCAAATGGAAGTCGATTATACTTATCGTTGTCAAAGGGCGTGATGAGGGCAGAACATTTCTTGCACTTTTCAGAAATCGGAACTTTCCAAAATCCTTGACTTAGGTCAATGCGCGAGAACACTCTGCAGCCACCCGTGTCATCTATGATAGAGTCTATACGTGGCATAGGAAACGGAAAAAAGCTCAGTCTGCTAATTTGTCTGTTTTCCGTGCAGAGTCGAAGACTTTTATCTTCCTTTGGTGAAATGGTGATGGATTAAGCGAACGTAGACGCGGATGGACGGATAATATGCGCATCCAACATCTTTTGAATCTCGTTCTGAAGCCACACTTTCTTCTTTCGTAACATAATAAAGGGCTTTTTTCTCACCACCGTCGTATCACTGAACTGGAATGGAACCTCAAACTTTGTAGTTGCTGTATGATATCCTTTCAGGCACAGCAATTCCGGGTAAAGCGTCCTAACATCTTCACCTGACGATGGCTTCCGCGGAGTCCTTGAAGGTGAAACAGCAGCGTTGATAGCGCGGCGCTTTTCTCCTGTGGTAATTTCGCCTGTCCAGTAGATACTCAGGTGAAGTGCACTGATGACTGAACGTGAAAGCAGTAGTTCATACGGAACTCCGTCGAGTACCAGTGCTTGCGCAGTGACAGTGTTGCCGAGACAGGATATGGTTATACAAGTCCATTTATCGTAAACATCTCGTCTTCCATCGTATCCGTGCACTTCTACTGGTCTTCCCTCTTTTACTTTCGCCCTCTCAAGAATATTTGCATTAATAAACATGACGCTAGCTCCGCTGTCAACTAATGCACTGCGTTTCTTTCCATCCACAAAACCAGATCTGTACAATAGACTTGTATGAGAGTGGACTTGGTGGCACCGACCAGGGACCGATGCTTATTCCTGCTCTTTTCGTTGTGCAGATTGCGCTATGGCCTAAAGGCCTCACTACCGGGCTGGTCACGCATCTGCACACAAATGGAACTACGCCAGTGATCACCGATGACACAACAACAGGGAACGAATCTGCGCAAGCGCCTGCGATCTTCTACGCACCTCTACAGCGCAGCTACCACGCCACGGACGCGATCTCGTCGACGCAAGCAGGCGCCCAACAGTATAAAAGCCTGGCTCATGACACGAGACACTTCAGTGGACTTGGTGGCACCGACCAGGGACCGATGCTTATTCCTGCTCTTTTCGTTGTGCAGATTGCGCTATGGCCTAAAGGCCTCACTACCGGGCTGGTCACGCATCTGCACACAAATGGAACTACGCCAGTGATCACCGATGACACAACAACAGGGAACGAATCTGCGCAAGCGCCTGCGATCTTCTACGCACCTCTACAGCGCAGCTACCACGCCACGGACGCGATCTCGTCGACGCAAGCAGGCGCCCAACAGTATAAAAGCCTGGCTCATGACACGAGACACTTCAGTGGACTTGGTGGCACCGACCAGGGACCGATGCTTATTCCTGCTCTTTTCGTTGTGCAGGTTAGTAACAATTACTCGGTAACCTCATTAATAGACGATGATGTAACCCTGATGGTGCTGCCAAGTCCACGCTTTCTTGTTGCCCTGATTGCTGATTGCTATGATGTGTGTAAGCTGCTGTTACTAACATCGGGTGATGTTGAGCTAAATCCCGGTCCGAATTCTGATTCGGAATCGGACACCCGTCCCAACAATGACCTTTTAAAACAAATACTCAAAGAACAAACTAAAACAAATAAAACGTTAAAGGAAGTAGTGGCTAATTTGAAAAAGGTTGAACGAACTGTGGATAATATGGAAACCAGGCTCACTAAAATCGAAATTGATATGGAACGACTTAAACACTGCGAAGAAAAATTGGCCGAGTATGAAAGTAAGCACGCCACCATGAAAGGTGAAATTGGAAGTCTTGCACTTAAACTGGATGATTTAGAAAACAGAAGCCGACGTAATAACTTGATTATCTATGGTGTAACGGAAGAGTCTGACGAAGATGCTATCTTACTGGAAAAGAAAGTAAAAGATGACATTCTGAAACATACACTCGGTATCGAAGTAAAGACCATCGAAAGAATTCATAGAATAGGCAACCATAGAACCAGCCAGGGAAGGCCAATCATCCTACGTCTCTTCGACTACAGTGAAAAAAACAAAATCTTATCTTGCTGTTATAAACTCAAGGGTACGCCCTTATCCGTTTCCGAAGATTTTTCCAAAAGAGTAAGGGATATGCGCGCGCACTTATGGCACTCTGCGGCAAACGAAAGGGCCAAAGGAGCAAAAGTCAAACTGTCGTTCGATAAACTGAAAGTCAATGATAAAGTTTATACTTGGGACCCAGTAAAGAATGCTAGAACAGATATATCGAAGAAAGCGGGTCCACCACGAAACAACCGACCAACTTCAACTACGCATAAAACTTCTACAAATAAGAAAAACTCGAACTGACAGCACAGTACTAAAACACTTAGAATCGTTTCCCTCAATGCCAGAAGTGTGCTAAACAAGTTTGATGAACTAGAGAACATAATTTCGTCCTACCAACCTCACGTTCTAATAATAACAGAGACTTGGCTTCACTCCGGAGTACGTGACTCGGAAGTCGTCCCTCCCTCATACAGACTGCTCCGTAAAGATAGAGGGTCAAGAGGCGGGGGCGTAGCGGTAGCAATTAAAAAAAATATCAAATCCTTTGAACTCGATGGCATTCCCGACCACGAAAGCGTCTGGTGCAAAATAACATATTATGATAAAAGTATAATTGTAGGAGGGGTATATCGGCCTCCAAATGCGGCACCTGACTACATTGAAGTGATTCATGATTATCTTTCAAAGCATACTAACTCTAGGTCAAAAATTATCCTTGCTGGGGATTTTAATCTTCCCGGAATAAATTGGAACAATGGTTCACATGATGGTCGTGACGTTGCTAGTTCAGAATTACTACTGGACGTAGCGTTCGCGTTTTCATTGAATCAACTAGTAACTGATAACACTCGGATCACTGCGACGTCATCGTCTTTACTTGACCTAGCGTTTGTAAGTAGTACATTAGAAGGTTCTTCTGCGTCCATCGAGAATGGCATTTCCGATCACAAATCGATTACCTTAACCTGCCCCATTTCATGCGCGAAGAAATACAAAAAGCCACTACCTACTTACTTTAAAGATTACGCACGTGCAAATGACCCTGCTGTGCTACGTTTCCTGGAAACACAATTTCATGAATTCATTGAGCTTACAGACGTAAAAGAACTTTGGGCGCATTTTAAAAGCACTGTTAAATATTGCGAAGACACATTCA
Source organism: Rhipicephalus annulatus (assembly GCA_013436015.1). Lineage (NCBI taxonomy): Eukaryota > Metazoa > Arthropoda > Arachnida > Ixodida > Ixodidae > Rhipicephalus > Rhipicephalus annulatus. Next base: position 80,852 of record WOVY01000520.1, on the reverse strand, counting down.
TTCCGAATAAAAAGAAACGCATCAACCGAGAATACCCTTGGATAACGCGTGAGATAATTCAACTGAAAAGAAAAATAAAACGACGGCAGAAAAAGGGAACCAAAAACAACGTACGTGATCTTATCGGGACATTAAAGCATAAAATGTCAGAAGCAAAAACCCGCTTCTTTAACACTACGTTAGCTTCGTTTATGGCGCACTGTCCCAAAAAATTCTGGCGATACTTATCAGATGAACGAGACTCAATCTCACAAATTAAAAATTCGGAACAAGTCATTAAAGATCCCGAACACATTGCTAATGAGATGAACAAGTTTTTTCAGTCAGTTTTCACGAAACATACCAGTAATGCGCAACTACCTCCTTATACTGTGAAAATACCCATGGAAGAATTAATCGTAAGTGAGGAGGGCATACTTTCTCTATTACAAAAGCTTGATCAAAAGAAATCTACGGGCCCCGATCAAATCACTAACTCATTTTTAAGCCGATACGCTAATTGGACATCTAAGTATCTCTTTAAAATATACACGTTATCTCTTCAAACTTCACAAATACCAGACGACTGGTGCAATGCTGTAGTAGTTCCTATACATAAATCAGGCCCCAAACTAGAAATAAGCAACTACCGCCCAGTGTCACTTACGAGTTCGTGCTGCAAAATAATGGAACATGTAATTTTCAAGGCCATAATAAGTCACCTAGAAACAAACGAACTTCTCTACAAACAACAGCATGGTTTCAGATCAGGCCTCTCAACTATAACCCAATTAGCTGAATTAACCCATGACATAGCCAACGCAATCAACGATAACGTCCAATTAGATGCTATATTTTTAGACTTTTCTAAGGCGTTCGACGTTGTCCCACATCTGGATTTAGTCAAAAAACTATCGGCTTTTGGTATTGATATCAAAATAATATCCTGGATCAACAGCTTCTTAACTAAACGGAAACAAAGCGTTAAAATTGACAATCAGCTATCAGAACCACTTGATGTTTATTCTGGTGTACCTCAGGGATCGGTTCTTGCACCTCTGCTGTTTTTAATGTTTATTAACGACATCCACTTTTCCGTTGAGAACCCTATTCAGATGCGTCTGTTTGCCGACGACTGTGTCGTGTACACAGTCGTGCGCAATTCAGACGACCAAACTAAACTTAACAATTCACTTCAGGCAATTTATTCCTGGTGCAATACTTGGGGCATGAAACTAAACACATCAAAAACGCATTGCATTTCTTTTACAAATAAGAAAACCCCCCTTAACTATACATATAGGATTGGAAACTCAATTATCGAAAAATGCAATCAAGTAAAATACCTAGGCATTACACTCACGCCGAACCTTAACTGGGAACCACACATTTTGGCCATGTGTCAGAAAGCGGAAAAGAAGTTATCTTTCTTGAGAAGAAAACTGCGCAATGCACCACCACATATTAAAATAAATGCCTACAAAACACTAATTAGACCATGTTTAGAGTACGCCGATCTCATCTGGAGTCCACATCAAAAGTACCTGATTAGTAAAATAGAACGAATACAAAAATTGGCAGTAAGGTTCGTATATTCAGAATTCGCGAGGCAGTCCAGTACCGCAGATTTACTCGCAAGGGCAAACTTAAAACAACTTTTTCAACGCAGAATAATGTCACGATTAAAATTCCTTTACCAATTATATCATGGTCATTTCCACATATCACGCTCTCATTACCTGCAAGATCCGCCTAAACAATCATTCCGACTAAATCATTCTAAAACAATACGCCAACCCTTAAGTCGTGTAAACGCTCACAAACATTCACTTTTTCCGTCGGCTATCTCCCTCTGGAACAGCCTACCCAATGACATTGTTTGTTGTAGTACGATTGACTCTTTCATCAACCGCATACAGTGTATTGAATTTGCACCATGATTTTTTTGTTCATTTTTTTTTCTCTGGCAATGTATGTATTTCGATGTATCTGTGTACCCACTCCTGCTTGGGCCGTGAAGGGCCTGCAGTATATTCAAATAAAAAAAAAATAATTAGCTTCTCTTGATGTCGTCGGGTGGAAGCTGAGACCCTCTCTATTTAGTTTTTTGTTACGTCATCTAGCTCTTCGCCATGGTCTGAGCCTCCCCGGGCGGTCAAAGAGGATACGAGTGTTGCAGTAGGTCTCCAGCTTGCACACGGGCGTCGTTCCTCAGCTCGTGTGGCTCCGGTATTCCTCGCAGCAGGTGTCATGGGTTGACGCTGGGTTCCCAGGTCCTGGAGGTAGAGGTCTCACATTCCCTGCAGACGTTCTTCGATCGTCTTGAGTCCTCGCATTGGTATTTGCTTCTGGAAGTCCAGACTTAAATCATGAATGATAAGCGGAACCACAGAAGTCTTAGTCAAAGATGAGTCCGCCAGCTGTAGCAAGCGCCTTTTGTCATAAAAATGGCTGAGTGCAGATCCAGACCTGTATTTGAACGTGATTGCTTTGTCCCATAGCAACACCTTGCTCTCGATGAAGGAGTTCAGAAAGCTTGCTTTCCACTCTATTTATGATCTATTGGTGTGAGCATTGAGACGCGATTTGTACCAACTCTTTGCTATGCCCAATAGGAACATTCGCATGTTTTTCACTTTATCTTCGTCGCTGTGCCCATAGTTTTCATTGCATGCATACTCGTAAAACGTAAGCCAGGACTCGGGACTACTAGACTCTCCGTCAAACATGTCTGGCTTCACGTGTTCGTGACTCGGTCTGCTTAATCTTTTCGTCGCGTTTACATGCAAGCGCATTAAATCATTTTGCTGCCTATTATGTTCTTGGTGCAGTTCAAGAAACTTGTTCATCAGCTCGACGGAACTGTCAGGCGAAGCAGCGGTAGCAGGCTTTGCGTCGTTTCTTACTGGAGTCAGCACAAAATTCTTATGATCCTGAAGTTTTATGTTGATCCTCACCGTTCTTTTAACAAGTAAATGGTCTGGAGTGAGCTTCATTTTAGTGCTTATATAGTAAACAAATGCGTCAGTGCTCACTGCTTGTGGAAGAGCTAGTTTCTCTTCATCTTGAGGCGTTGCAGTCAAGATCCGGATGCCACCGCGTTGATTTGCTCCAATGGTGAAGTCCACCCACATCTTGAATGTCCGCACAGAAAGTACACGCGGCTGCGCCAATTTGTAATATTACACAGTACTAGGCTGGGGTGACAGCCATCTTGTTTATTTCTCACCTCTTCTTCCTCCTTGTCTCCCTCCAACCCTGCCTCACGTCCACGTTCACCTATAAGCTTTTCTCGCTTGTAATGCTTCAGAGGCAATCCTTCCGTCTGTGTTTAAGTCTTCTTAAATTTGTAACCATTAAAGTCTTGTATATAGAAGCTAGACTTCTATCACTTAATTCACATTTCAAGTTATTGTCGGTACAACCATTTCTAAAGCTTTATGAATCCCCAGAAAGGCATTCCGAAACAGTTTTTATCTCCTAGCCTGAGTTGTTTTTTCTAGCATACATGCAAAGATTTCACTCGGCTCGAAATTCTCCATATACAGAGCTTACTTGACACCTTTATTGTCCAAATGAGTGCCGTATCTCTGATCAGTGATAGCAACAGCTGCATCAAAATACAGTTTAAGAAGATTTTCCAAAACAAGCGAAACTAATGTCGGACCGCACTTTAAATTCCATTCTGAAAGATTATCTGGTTCATTCATCAATAAGGACGTTAATTGTGACAGCTGCTTCGTAACATGAAGAAAAATGTCGAATTTGGATATTCGCCCTTATTCTAGATTGGTCATTTTCTCTACACATTCCAGATTTCGTACCCCATTTTGTAGCAGAGTTTTAGCGGTTTAAACGCACCTACTAGTTCGTCAATAATTTTAACTGAATCGCTGTCGCTGTGTTCTTCTGTCACTGCACATGACAACTCCCACGTGCTGAGTACTTTTGAATAATTAGTTACACCGTATATACAGTTGGTTAAATTGGTTTGGGTACCAGGGCATCAGGAATTTTCTTCAATAAAATGGTGGATGCATTAGCTAAGTCATCAATAAATGGCCCAGATATCCACATACTTCCAGCATCTAAATTCGTTATGGGGCTAGATTTCGGAAGAAAATTATGTTAGAAGAGTTTTCTTTGCCATCTATGATAAAAACATTGAAATTTTCACACCTAAATTCTCGTTGGAACACTAAGTTATGTGACAAGCGTGCAGTTGAAGTCGAAATCACAAGGCGGAGGGTTCATAATCCATATCTAATTCCTTATTTACACAGAGGTGGTCTGGATGCTTCCTCTAAATCTTGGTTTTGTGGAGTCTCTGAGACATCAGAGCATTATCTGATATGTTGCAAGTAATACGCTGCATTGCGCAAAATCACATTAGATGCCGTCTTCCATCTCGTAGAATTGTAGTTGACTACTCCAAGTGCACTTTTTTGGGGGGCCTTGTCTCTGGGGTTCACTAACGGGAAATTTGCCGATGCCTTCCATGAGTTTATTAAAGCTTCAAAAAGATTGAGACTCTAGAACCAATATTACTACTAAATTACCTTTATTTAGCTTGAAATTTCTTTGTTCATACATTGTTGTAGGTGAAACCATATGGTTCATTTTCTGCATTCGTTGTTACCAATTGTATATTTCTCATTTAATTTTTGCCTTTTTATAGCTTGAAAACCGTGAGCTAAAAATTGACTATATTTAGCAAAAACTGCCTGGCTCTTGGCCGATCCCCGACCGTGGTTGTGTGCCAAAGTTTTCAGGCACTTCATTCTTTCCTTCATTTCTCTGCACAAAGTGCTGTAAAACCAAGAACAACGACTCCGGCTGGAACTAACACTACTAAGATCACTCATGAACTGACGTGAGTGCATTCGTCGTCTAACGGCTCACGAGACGGGTGCCCCCACATGCACTTCATCTCCGTTCTGAGTCACCCTCTGCGATGACGGCCCGATATTAGCAAGGCAAGACAGCCCATCGAGGTCAACGATGTACATCTCGACAGCGCAGCCACGTTAGTGCAATCGTCTGTAGGTTAGCGAGACGGGAGCCCTCACATCTACTTCAGCCCTTATATCGCCCTTCACGACGACGGCCCGGTATTAGCAAGGCATATCGAGATCAACAACGTACATCTCGACAGTACAGCCATGTGTGCACGCATCGTCTGTAAGCCCGTGAGACGGGAGCCCTCGCGTCCGGCTCGGCTCCGTCCTGACTCGTCCTTCACGACGATGGCCTGATATTCACGAGAATTGCACGCGAACATAGGAGAGCAAAACCCCGAAAACCTCCGCCTGTCGCAACAGTTCCCTGACAATGACACCTTTCCGTCCCGTGAAGACAGCGCGACCAAATTTTTTTCTTGACACACTCATTCTGTACGGACAGCCTTCGAAGCAGCAGGAACATGACATGAGCTGGTTCAGAGGCGGATGTCGTTTGCCCCACCGCGAAGCGAGGCTTCTCTCGTACCTCTTAATGATACTATATTAACTGCAACAATTATAGTGCTAAGCTGGGCTACTAGGCTAATAGTTACAGCAACGACATCATAATATTATAGAGTAATAAAAAGAAGCGAAATCAACACAGGCATCAGCTCGGGATTTTCAGTTCGCCAGTGTTTCACCTTTTACCAGACGTAATCGTATTCGAACACTGATATTTGTGCATCCATCTAGCCATACCCGATTGCCATTTGACCAGGTGGAACACTGGACATTCTAGACACCTTGTGACACATTTCAATTTATAGCCTGTACCTAACACAAACATGTAAGTAACACAAACAAAGAATCCGAAAGTGGAAACACTCCACGTTTAGTGCTGTCACATGCAAATACTAGCGGCAGTTTTGTTTCTTTTTTTTGTAGTGCATAAAACAAACAATAACTGCAAATGGGAAATATATTTGCCGTTATTGCTGTTATCAGCCAGCGATAGGGAAACAGTAAAGCCATTTGACTTTCGCTGGCTGATTTTGCAATAAAAGAGATGCAAATCTGCTGCTCAGCATAAAACACTCAAAAGTTGTCTAGAAACGTCATTTCGGACTAGGAGCCAAGTGCAACCTCATGAAACTAAATTTCTTTTATCCAGCCACCCATAATACACCACTTGTCCGAGCACACGCCCTCACATTCCACGCAGTCGTGCACGTGCCAGAAAGGAAGAGAGCGCTTGTTGCCAGACCGTTCCTCGCCGGATGCGAAGGTACATACGTCTGATCCGCCATGGTGCACTAGTGGTTAAGGTACTCGGCAGCTGACTAGCAGGTGGCAGGATCTACTCCCGGCTGCGGCGTATGGATTTTCGATGGAGGTGAAAACGCTGTAAGCCCGTGTGCTTAGATTTGTATGCAGGTTAAAGAACCCTATGTGGTCAAATTTTCTGGAGTCCTCCACTATGGCATCCCTTATGAACATATGGGTGTTTTGCGACGTTAAACCCCACATATCAATCAATCAATCAAGGTACATAAGTCTGACTTCCGCCATTCCTCGTGCTAGCTGACACATTGCCACACAGCTACTCCCGTTTACACTCTGCGATGCTGCGCTATAATTTAAGGTCGGCAAAAAGAGCACACGACTAATTGAAAAACGTAGCGAGGTTCTCAAGCAGCGCTCATAACATTGGTTTCAAAAAACGGGGAAACTGAACCTTGTCGACTTCATGTTTATTTAGGCTGAAGCAGTCAAGAGCTTTTTAAGCCTTACCATGTACTGGCACATAGCCACATTACGAGGCACCTCTTGATAGGCTGATGGGAACTAGGGTCTATTTGTTCCTTGCCACACGCTCTGTGGTCATGAAAATTTATATAAGTAAATGTTTTTAATTTACTGCTGTTTCACACCCAAATTCGATGTAATTAAAGGAACGCCAGTGGTATGTGGTTAAACGCTAACAACCTATTTGTTTAACACATCTTGAAATAAAGCACTGTGTTTGGCCATCTCTTGAATTTGGTCTTGACGCAGGAACTGGCATCCATCGCGTCCAGCATTATCAGAGAATCATTGCGCATGGCATCGGACATGAAAGAGAAGGCAAATCAGCAACTTTCGTACTGAGATAAGCCCACATAGGTCTGAGTTAATATCCGTCTCCTAACTGTCGTTACACGAGAAGGCTGATTAGATGGCACGCTGCAGTGCGCAATGCTGGTATGTTACGACTTCTTCCAATTCTTCAGCGATTGAGGTGATAGCGAACCCTTTATGCAGATGAATACACTTGTAGTAACTTCCTCACCAATAGGCGCGGGCAGACACGACGGTGGGTCGTAATAGGGGTAAGGGGGGAATGGGGGGCTCCCTATTCATTCACGGGTGGCGCCGTTTCACGCGAACTTGTGAAACATATAGAATGATGCAATCATAAGTTCTACTGTGAAGCCATGACACGTTTAAATGGTGTATAATGTTCAAGATTGTACTGGTTCAAACACAAATACCATGCATGTGAGGGGGCGGGGGTTCACAGCAGCGAATCTTGCAGCCCCCTATGCTTGTTGAAGGCGCCTATGTCCGCGAAATATTTCTCTACTCACACGTTTAGGAGTGATATAAATGTAGGCATCTATTAGAGGGAGATCCCTATTGGAAAGTCTGGGTTGGTGGATGCTGGTATTGTTGGTGAATATGGTGGAAAGAATAGTGGATATGGTGGAAACATTCACAAGTAATCATTAACATCAACAAAGGCACCATAAAGCCGATAAAGATGACAATTGAGTAAAAGATGGTGAGTTTTTGCCACTCGGCCATCTTAGTTCAAGGAGACTGTGTACTCCGTCTTGTCACCCAGCATCTCCACCAAAATGTCACGGGGTGAGCGTAGGCAGGGGTAGAAATATATTTACCGATTGTAGACGGGGTACACGGTGTCCTTTAACCATGATGGCGGAGTGGCTACCCCTCACGAGCTTTTATTCAAGCGTCATCTTTATCACCTTTATGGTGCCTTTGTTGATGTTAATGATGACTTGCATCAATATTAGTGGATATGGTGGAAACTGTGGTGTGTATAATGGCTGATGACGGCGATAGTAGAAAAATGATGGCAGATGGTGGTGGTGGAGGCAAACCGATGGTAGTTACGGTGGTAAATGCCGGCTGATGACGGCTAGAGTGGAAAAAATGGTGCAGATGGTGGTGGTGGTGGCGAGCCAATGGTGGTGACGGTGAAAAATGCCGGCTGATGATGGCGAGGCAAAACGTGTTTGGTGGAAAGCTTGGTGAGCAAAGTGGATGACGGTGGCGTGATGGAAGCCTGGTGGATGATTGTGGCATGATGAAAAAGCACATGACAGTATTTGAAATCACTTATTTGTGGTGTTTCATTCTTCAGTGCGCAAAACAATATGTTGTCGGTCAACAGAAACCACTGCTGCTCATTACACTTTCGAGCACGTTAATTTTTTTATTCCTATTTTGTCAACAACGCGTCAATTCTTGTGGAGCGTACAATATGCGGCCGTGAATATGTTTACGTTTCGCGCACGTACTTACATCAGTTTGACATCCGCGATGTGTTTCTTTGTTGTCCTGTTTAGAAGAATAGAATTGTCACTGTGAACCTGACAATAAAGTTTTACATCGGCGCAGAGTTGTCGAGAAATAAAAGCGCTCCAGTTCGCAATTGCCTTTTTTAATGTTAGAGCAGAACATGGCAATCACTTGATGTCGCCACGCTAAAAACGCAACTCTGGCAATCTTGCACGTTCTATTGCTTGAGCCGAACTTTTAAGTAAACAAAGTGCGTGCAAATATGTATGAACTTTCACTTTCGGCCTGCGTCGAGACAAGCCCCAATGAATTTTACTTACACCCTTCTTTTCTACCGCCATGATTTCCACCTAAGGTTAGTCCCACCGACCGATCCAGTACAAGTGTTATTGGCGCTTCTGGATTTCAGAATACGCAATTTTGACGAGTAAAACTGACAATACAGCACAGCTGTGGCATCATTTAACTTAAATTATGCCTTTTTTTACTGTGTACGGTGTCCGCGCAAGAAGCAACAAACATCAATGCGACGCGCTTACAGCACTTCCGCCAAATGGATGCCTCGTTCTCTCACCGAGAGTGCCGGTCGCACTGGTGGGCACTTCACTGTCTCTTATGCGAGAACACACACTCGTCCATTTGTAATCTTACTTATTCGATGTGATAGAATAATGTTTCTGGCGCACTGCATTCGTCGTTATGTAGTTGTTCAAAACGACAGAGTAACAGTGGTGCGCTGGCACGACTGCGCTGTGCGTCGCACGAAAAACATCACAATCAATTGTGTGGGCGTATCTATCGAATGAGCATAAAAGCGTCATAAAGCCTGAACAAATATTGCCCTTTGGAAGGAGCGAGAAACGGATAATATAAACTTGGCAGTAACCGCCGATAAAGTCTATCTGCTTCTCAGTCCACTGACTTGCTTTGGCCCTCAAATAACACACACACAAAGTAAAGAAACACTCAACAACAAGCGCACGCTTTGTGTGTGTGTCATTTGCGGCCAAAGTATGTCCTTACGCAAATATCAACTAGGCCAATAGTCAGTATTATTTCACTGAGTTCTTTTTTTTCGGTTGTAAATTGTAACGAAAAACATTGCGCTGTTCTATTACCGCTGAGGCAACCATTACAGGCAGCAGTTGTTCCTGTTTATCAAATGTGCAAATTTTAGTAGCAGGTGCAGATCCCGTTCATATCGAGTAAAGAACGAGCAAAACTGAAGGTAAACAGTGGGTTGGTGAGTCGGCAACTTCTTTAATACCGAAGTTGCCAACTGGCGACGTGGCGTAGTGGTGAGTGTGCTAAGGTTGGAATCCGATGATGGAAGGTTTGATTCCGCACTGTGGCACCTTTTTTTGTTTTTACTGTTGTCTTCTAAATCTTGTTTTCATTCAATTATGTTTAATATTTTTTAGTGGGCAGCTCGTCCCGGTGGTTCTGAGGCTGCATCGCGCTCTGGCATTGCCGGCTGGAGCGCGCGATCTACAATCCGCTCCACCACACGCCACCATACACCAAGTGCCACCAACATTTCCAGCACCATATTCCACCAAAATAGTGGTTGGTAGAAGCCACCATTCCCATGGTGGATGTTTTTTCAATAGGGATGTTTTACCTAGTGCCGCTAATCGCCTATCAACGCTTTATTTCAATCGTGAGCATGCAAAAGGCAGGAAAAGACGGCCTAGAAAAAGCAATTGATAATTGACGGCCCGGCAAAGTGCCGTGGTTGGCAAAATTGAGCACTTGGGGGACTCAAATATTCTTTCTCTGTTGAGTCATACCACGCCCGCACCATGACAAGTATACCCTGGTCTCTCCAACAAATGGTAATGTGACTAGCGTCAACCATCATGGCCGAAGACATGGACACGCGAGTCAGCAGGCCGCAGTGGAAGCAGCAATGGTAGATTCACTCAGCGGTCAACGCCACCAGATGCGTGCCGAGTTTCCTGTTGCTTGGCCTGGAGCACTTCACATCGGCGTATGGCCAGGCGGAAGGCCACCAGATCAGTTCCTTAACGAGGGTTTTCTGATATCTTTCCAGCGCGAAAAGAAACAGTGCACTGGACGATACCACCACGACTCGTCGGGACATGTCTAGCTACCAGCGGAAAAGAGTTGATAAAGTTAGCCACGCGGACATCGTGATCGTCGACTTGCTACATGAGGTTGACGTCATGGCGCTCAAGGCTCCAGAAAATCTCTTCCACCATCGTCGGGTTTGTGGCAGCGCAGGAGCTCCCAGTTGACGGCACCCTCAATGGGGAGGTTAAGATCAATTCACATTCATTGGGTGCCCACCCGCTTTGCTTTCCAGGCGAGCTCTAGAAGTTCTACTGCTCAGTCGCCCATTCCGTCAAAGTTCAGGAGTACAGGCGGTAGCCTTCCCTCGCCCTCTCACCAGTCTCTGAGGAGAACCTCGGCAGCCAATGCTTCGTCGGTGGACTGGGCAAACACAGCATCATGAGTGACAGTGCTAAAAGCGTAACGGAAGCAGATGTCACCATCGTGGACACCATGATGGCCTTCGATAATACAGAGCGTGCCTTGCGTTTGAGGTTATCTCGCCGTATACGCCGTGAGCAGCGGTTTTACCGTCTCAGCTCATTTTTTTTTCTTCTTTTGTAATTGGCAGCGAAACGAGTGAGGGGCCAGCTTTTCAGAAGGGCGCTGAGGCTTTGCGTGTTTTGTTCGTTTGTTTCCTCAAAAATATGGGACCTACCAACTCTGGCGTATTGGCTACGAAAGCGTAGAGAAGTTTTCTTAGGAGCATTAAAACTAGGCTTGAGAATAATTTCGTAATAAGGTATAACTAACGCAATAAAACCATCCAGAGATAGTGAAAATGAGAAAAAAATTGGAGTGAAATTGAGAGATTTCGAGATTTAAGATTTTGAGATGATAACGAAGCTGCATCTTTCTCGTAACCGTTCAAAATATACGTGTTAAAACCTTTTGTGACACAACATTACGTATTAGATTGGAGTTTGCGCTAGGGTACGTTTGGATACGTGAATACACTCTGAAACCGCATTGAATGCGTGCCTCTGGCAATTGCTCACAACTAAGGCCCCAAGGTTTGTGACAATTTTTACCGACAACCCCACATTTATCTTTAAAAAGGGAATAACTAGAAACCTTTTCTAAGTAAAGAATATCGGCCACAAGATAAAAATTATTGTTCAATTAATTCAATTATCCGCAGAATGCACAGAGGATTGATATCACTTGACCAACTGTGTGAAAGTTTATATTTAGAGTCGGGCACGGCATCAAAATCCAGAAATCATAACTTCGAGTTTTCTAGACTCGCCTCTGAGGTCGCCATGGCAACTTCAGGGGGGTGTGAGGAAGAAGACAGACACGTGCAGAAGTGCATCGCCATCGGCTGACTCACTGCGTTCTACAATATTCGATAAGCAAGCTCTCTTTCTTTTGCCGCACAGTCTGCAGAGTCTGCAGGGTGCGCCCCTTTACATAAGCAGCACCGCTGTTTCTCACAGCTGCACTAGTGGCGGTTGGTGCTTTCCTCACCGGCGGCATCAAAGAACTGATCGGCACCCTTTGACGAAATGTTCATGCCTTCGACATTCCAAACACTGTAGAGGTTTGGGGGAAAGAGGCTCTATTATATAGACCAGTGACCATGCCTTTAATTCAGAAGATCGGACTGTTCCTAAAGAGGTCCCTGTAACCGATTCTGTTGGGGTTTTTTTCTTGTCAATCGTATGGGTGCACCTGTTCACTGACTGAAATTACACCCGCCACACAAAACAAATCGAGTATTTCTGCAGGTGTCAGCCTTCTGTCAACACCATGACTAATCCTTTCGAGCATGTGAGGTGTGCTGGAATGAATGGGCTCGCCAGATGCATTGCAAACTCTGAACATTGCAGAAGCTTACGAATGCATTCCTAATATGCAGAGCAGCACAGGATGCCTCCTCGACCAAACAGGTGGACCTCGCTGATCTGCTGGAATTGCGAAGTGGCTTTTCGATGTTCCAATTGAATGGTCTTTGGGCTCTTCATCGGGATAGTGCCCCCATCGGCAGGTACCAAAGCCACAGGCACACTGCTCGCACCACTGCGTATCAAATGGTCAATTGGCCATTCCTTGCCCGGAGTGCAAGCTAACGAAGGGTAATGCCCATGGTCGGGAGATGAAAATGACAGATAGATTGAATGACTCGCTTCAGCTCAGAAAGACAATACAGTTTACGAAAAAAATAAGAAAATGACATAGAGCAATCAGGATACTGCCACCCGATCATCAGCCTGGGCCGCTTCTCCACAGTCGAGCTTCTTCACAGCCTAAAACAACGTGTCCGGCGAAGAACAGGTCGGTAGGAAGGAAGTGCCGGGAAACAGCAGCACACATGCCACGCCGGGGGATTGGCCAAGAATCGGGTAGTTCTCACAAAATACTGTTATTTTGTTAGCTAACGGTTTTAAACTAATGAAACGGGCAAAATTAATTGAGAACAGAGAACAAAGAAGCCGCGTTTTTTATTACGATGATGGATGATTACGGATCCACTATGGCTCTTGCCCACTCAAGGGGATTAGCCGATAATTGAGGATATAAAATTTAAGCTCTTTAAGGTATTGTATACGTAATCCTAACAAAGGAGTGCAAAGCAAGCGTGAAGAAACAGAAAGTTTGCCCCAATTTCTTTTTGTCTATACAATCAGACAGAATAGTGCATATATTGAATTGAAATTGCAGTAATTATGAACACGTTTAAATTTGATGTTTAGACTTTGTCTAATACTATAGTAACCATTATAAAACAGGAATTTAGAGGCGCACTCGTTTTGTTTCATAAACATAACTGCATAACTTGTTCTCGCTTCTTTCTCCACCCACTCCAGGCATTATTTTTCACCGTCGTCACCTACTGCATTAAAAACTGCACAAGATTTCCAACAGATGTGTAGTGGATACCGCGCTTCTTCAAAGAACGACGAACAATAGCATAGTGAATGCTTGCCTACTACGCAAAAACTATTGTTTTTTGCGTAGTGGGTACATAGCAAGTGTGATTGTAGCAGTTACCCAAAGAGTGTTTAGAAAAGGCCATGAAATGCTGCTCTTCTAGCTTTCACTGCGAGTGCTGCGTGGTCCGCGCAGGCCTAGCGTTTTCCTTGAACCTCTACCGAAATTGCATGGAACAAATGCCTTGTGGCAATCACAGGCGACCGCGTTCAAAGTAGGCTAGTTAGCTACACCACCAGAGTGCGTGGTCCAGTGCTTCTCAAGTTTGTACAATGATGGCTATCATGGCATACTTTAAAATTATCGGAAAAGAGTTTATTACTGGATTATACTGTTGCCTGTCGGATTATAGGCAAATGCCTATTTTGTTCCTTGTGTTCCTATTATAGCAGTTTGATATATGAGCATAAATTTTTGATATATCATATATATATATATATATATATATATATATATATATATATATATATCAGCATGATATGTGAGCATTAAGGTTAAAAGGGGCTTTTGTATTGTTTTTATAGTGCCTATAACTACGTATTTTGTTTGCTCGTGCCTAAAAGCCTATAAGTGCCTATAAATGCCTATTTTCACAATGAGCGCGTATGCGCGCTATTGAAGCCCAAATTTTGTTTTCGGGCATGTTGTGAAACTGTTATTCATGTAAAAAAGTAGCATTGACATTTCCAAGCACTATAAGGCTCAACGAAGACAAAGCTGACAGGCTGCGAGTGATGGAGGAGGAGCATAAACAGTGCAAAAGACGCTATATCTGCAGCATTAAGTGGAAGAATGTCGGCGTCTGCAGGGGAAGAAGGAGAGAGAATTAAAGATGGGGTAAAAAAATAAAAGTGACACTTATGGCCAAGCACATTGCGACCACCTTCCGCAAATATCTGTCCAGTGCCTTGAAAGAACTGAGAAACCCCCTGAAAAACTGAGTGTTGCGGTGGCAAAGGAAGAACAGGTTTTTCTGGGGCGCAGCGAGTAGCTGGGGAACGAACGAAAAACCATGGAGGACCACTTATGGAATGATATTGTTGACTCAGTTGTGGCGAAGGTCACCAAATTGTTATACTTCATACTGCAAAGCCTGAGACAAGCGTCGGCAAGTTTACAATCAACTGTGTACTTAGAATACGTTCACCGTATGCTGGAATATGCTTGTTCCGTGTGCGATCTCTTGTCCATTGTTTTTGTGTGACGAACATTAAAAAACACAGAACAGCACTTCAACTTTCTTCCTAAGCCATTACTCAAAAATGACCGCTGTGACAATATAAAAAATTAACTAGGATGGGAATTACTATCCTCGCATCCAATTAAACTGCGGTTAAAGCTCTTATGTCCAGCATTTCAGGCTAAACTCATATTAGAAGAAGAATGTACCTAAACAGTCCTCTTCGGGAAATGATAATTAGGATTTTAGAATGTCGTATCAGATATATTTTTTCTAAAAATTCGTTTTGGTTCGTTTCCTGACAGAATAAAATAGCTTATAAAGAGAGCAAAGTGTGTTGTGTCGATGAGGGCGTGCTTTTTTGACCTTGTAGCCCATCTGCTGCAGCACCTTCAGGTACTTCAGGTAAAAAAATGTGCACGCAGCTTTTGTTTTGTTTGTAGTTTACTTTTTAAGCTTCTCTTCCTAGGTCACATAATAAGTTACATTTATACACTAGAATTTGTTGCGTGCCCAATGAAAAGCGCTGTACCATGGTGAATTTTCAAATTGGTTTCCTACGAGCCACCACAGCATGATGCGATGAAGCGAACTTGAATTCCTTGCCTCTCGTCCCATTTAGTCATCGTGAGCATTATTCCTTACCTGTTTTCTTCGGTATCTGGGCTGGAGAATCACGTGACACATACGCACCAAGAACAACGTGCGTAAGCAAGGTCACGCGCGCATGACGCGCCCCAGCCTACTCGTGCGCGTACGCCATCGATGTTGTGTGGATTCGGCGCTTTCTGTTGTGTATTATAAGTTTCTGTGGGATGTATCAGTCAGTGCGTGCACTTTATAAGAGGCTGGCAAAGATAATGTATTGTGACCTCGATAGACCATGTCGCTTCGCTGAAAAAGCGGTCAGAGACGACGCATTAAACAGAAGCTAAGCGTTGTCAAGGTTGGCGAAGAAACGATGCAGTAACGACGCGAAGACAAACGCAGGCGAAACTGGGTAGTATTAGTAGTAGTATTAATAGTAGTAATAGTAGTAGTAGTAGTAGTAGTAGTAGTAGTAGTAGTAGTAGTAGTAGTGACATTGCATACTACATGGGCATCTACTTTTTCGCATCCATCTAGGTGTGACCACCGCGGCCACAATCAAGCCCGCGGCATTTGAGTCAGCAGCGGAGCACCCTATACACCGTCTGCTCCTCTGAGGCGGACGCTAAACGAGGGCTCATTAGTGAGTAGCATCACTAGGCTATTGAAAACAAAAATAAAAATACGAACAAGCTGAGATGCTGTTTGCATGTTTTATTATTTTTCTCAGCGTTCATTCATTACACTCATTTTAAAAGGGCAGTGCAAACACACAGGAAAAGAAAGACATAGTGACGAAGAGTGCTGTTTTTCTTTTCCCACTGTCTTCGCGCTTCTCTTTCAAATTAATATGAAGCAGCTAGCCCAAATCAAAGTACTCCTCGTTCATGCTACACAACAGAACATATAAATTACACACGCCAAGTAGAATAACGCCACGTGAAACACTCTTAATGAGGTACCGTTTAAAATGCGGAATATACGCAGAAGTTGCAGCATTTTTGATCCGCTTTTATATATACAGCTAGCATTTAAGGAAGTTCTGATCAACAGCGAAGAGTATGCGACGTCCGCCCACCAATGTCAGCGTAAAGGAGCGACGTAAAAATGGAACCATTCCTTGTTGTACGTCACTCCGTAGATCTTGGGGCAAGTGCATTTATTAGCAATTGAGCGTTTTTCTGCGACATGTAATTTTTCAAATCTTAACGGGAATGACCTGAAGTGCCCAGTGCACTAATACGCTTGTCAGGCCGAAATGCTCAAACATATTGAGGGGCCCTTTAAGGTGTTCACCGATAGGGGAGAAATTGGTCCTACGTGATAAGACCTAGCATGCCTCTCTTCTGGGGTATCAGTGCTCTGGTTATTTGCTCCTGCGCTGCCCTTCCCAGCCACAATAAAAGGTAAGAGACCCATGAGACTGTTAATTGAATGTTGTACTCTTGACGCACAATGCTAGACAACAAAACGACAGACCACATACTGTGAATCGCGTGGGAAATGCATCCTTATTTTCAATCGTTGGTACTTTGCTGCTATTTTAAACATCATTTTTTTTTCTTGTCGTAGATACAAGTCACTGACGTTCTCGTTTTGGGATATTTCAATCTTTGTGGAAGTTTTTGTGACTATAACTAAGATTTTGAGGGCCTAAAATGGTATTTTATCTGCCTGTTTTAGCACATAGAACACACTTTTTAGTGCCTAAAAATCCAGCTTCTAATGATGATTGATGATGACGCCTCCACTATGGCTCCGGCCCACTCAAAGGAATTGGCCAATAATTGAGGATATGAAATTTAAGGTCTTTCAACGGATTTATACGTAATCCTAACAAAGGAGGTTAAATCAAACGTAAAAAACAGAAAGAGTGCAATATTTCCTTTTTCCCATTACCACCAAACAGAATAGTACATATATTGAATTGAAATTGCAGTAATTACGAACACGTTTAAAATTGATGTTTAGAGTTTGCCTAATACTAATTTACCTAAATATAAAACTGGAATTTAGAGGTGCATTTGTTGTGTTTCATGAACATAACTGCATAACGTGTTCTTGCTTCTTTCTTTATTTTCCATCAACTTCAGGCTTAATTCTTCATTGTCGTTAGCCACTGCATGAAAATTGCACATGATTCCCAACAAGTGTGTAGTGGATACCAAACTTCTTCAAAAGTGACGAAAAATAGAATACTGAGTGCTTGCGTACAACACAAAATTATTATTTATGGCGTAGTGGGCCCCCAGAAAGTGTGATTGTAGCAGTTACCCAAAGAATATTTAAAAAAGGCACTGAAAGGCCGCTCTTATAGCTTTCCCTACGTGGTCCGCGCAGGCACCGCGTTTTACTTCACCTCTACCGAAATTGCATGCAACCAGTGCTGTGTAGCAATCACGGGTGATCACGTTCAATGTTGGCGACTAAGCTACACCACGAGAGGGCGTAGTCGAGCGCCCCTCAAGTTTTTGCAATGGTGCCTATCCTGATATTTTTTAATTACCGGAAAAAAGTTTGCTGGCTCCAGTGGGTGCGTATCACTCCCAAATAGATGCGTTCACTCGCGCCCTCCTTTTACTTGAAGGAACCTCTTGGTATTGCTGTAGCTGTGCTATAAAATAATTCGAAGGTTCGTCGGGAAGCGACGCAGGAAGTGTTCATTTTCGACACTATTATCACGACCGAGCAACACCTGGGGAGCGGTACAGCAAGTGGCGCACTCGTAGTAAGAGTCCTCACCTGATATTGAGGAAACATGTCACGGTCAGAAAGACTGTATTTCGGGACAGTGAGCATGGCCGTACACGCACTCACGCGATGTCGCGTATACTGAACGTAACGGTGCCTAACATTTTGTGTGCGATATAGCCAACGCATTTGTCTCTATTCAATATTAGTGAACTGAGAGCGCGCTAACTGCTCAGTTTTATTGCACATGCATATATGTTTACTGGGAGTAGTTGAACCCAGACTTTAATATTGCACCGTTTACTTGTACATTTTATGCGTTCTTAGAAAGTTTTAAGTGTGGTCTAGTTCATGCAAACGTAAGAAGTCATGAGTTCTGAATTCCACAAGGATGAAGCGGACGTGAGGACTTGCAGCAGGTTTGGTCAATGTTGTTAATAGTAATAATAATAATAATAATAATAATAATAATAATAATAATAATAATAATAATAATTGTCGTTTGATTTTAACGTCTCAAAAACATCACATGATTCTAAGCCTATGCCTTAGTGGAGGGCTCCAGAAACGAACCTCCTGGGGATCATCGATTCCTTAACTTGCACCTAACTATAAGTACACGCTCATTCTGCTCTGGAGCTTGTTAGGGGCGAAGCTCTTTATAGCGGCACCCGTTCGTCCCTCGTAGCCGTTGTAGTATGTAACAAGTATAACATTTTGACCTCCAAGGTGGTGCTGGTGAGAGATTTATTCTGTGCGTTGTTGAACAATTCAAAATAGTTTTCATTGTACATACCAATGGCAGTTAAAAAAATGAGTGACAGGAGCATTCGGCTTTTAGTTAACGCGCACGCTGCGATCCCCATTAGCAGCCATTGGCATGTACATTGAGCACTTCCTAACACGAAAGGGTTCCTACGTTATACTCGCTGGGCGTAACCTCCTTAGTTTTAGAAGGCTTAAGCGAGCGTTGAGCCGCAGTGCCATGAATACAATGAACTTGTATATACCATGAATGAACTCAAGGTGGCTAAAGGGGGGAAGTATATATGAAGCGCAAGCCGTAAGAAAGTAACAGCCGAATTCTCCTGTCTCTCATTTTCCATTAGCAGTCATTGGCATGTACATTGAGCACTATCTGAAAGGAAAAGGTTGCTACGTTATACTCGCTGGGCGTAACCTCCTTGGTTTTAGAAAGGATTAGCGAGCGTTGGGCCGCAGTGCCATGAATACAGAAAACTAGTATATACCATGAACTCAAGGTGGTTAAAGGTGGGAAGTAGACTTGAAGCGCAAGCCGTAAAAAAGTGTGCGTGTGCCACCTTTCGTTTAGTCCTTGGAATATCCGCTGGACGGCGGTGCTTCTATATGGGGAATATATAATGAAAAGATGCGAGATGGTGGCACTTGGAGTGTTGAATAGATGGTCGAACGGACACACAGACAGATGCATGGATGGACGCATGAACAGACGCAAGGATGGATGCATGGACGAACGAAGGGACGGACGCACGAACAGACGCACGCAGGGACGGGCTGATGGACGCATGGATGGTCACACAGATGGATGCATGAACGAAGGGAAGCAAGAAAGAATGGACGGATGAATGCTTCACGCCACTCTCCATCATTCACTCCGTGGATATGCTGCCAATTTTTTTTGACCTCAGACGACCTCAAAACATAGACAGAGCGAAACCCCCGTACAGAGCAAAATCCCCGTACCTCACCAGCCTGGTCACATTGAAAACGTTTTCGCAATCTCTTGGGGTGGCCCTAGCTGCTCTAACGAGGCCCTCCCGGAAGTCAAGCGTGCTGCAGCGACGGAGTCCGGCGAGGTAGTCACTAGTGAAAAAAACGCATTGCTTATTATCACAGTGGAGCATAGTGGAATTTCGAAAACGCGTTTTTGGAAAAAAGCTGTCAAGATCGCTGGTGCCACTATTGATAATGAATCACTCCATAGCGCTATCGAGTGCTACAGCTAATGCCATGCTTCAGCGAGTAAGCTCGAATGAAAGGTCCACTTTTAAATCTAGTCAACGGCCATTGCCAGGTAATGCCGAAAAATGCCTTGGTAACGACGTTTTGTGCATCGCGAATCCTCGTAAGCCCACCAGCCTGGTCACCTTGACAATGCTTTCACAAGCTTTGATTGATTTGATATGTGGGGTTTAACGTCCCAAAACCACCATATGATTATGAGAGACGCCGTAATGGAGGGCTCCGGAAATTTCGACCACCTGGGGTTCTTTAAATGCACCCAAATCTGAGCACATGGGCATACAACATTTCCGCCTCCATCGGAATTTGAACCCGCGACCTGCGGGTCAGCAGCCGAGTACCTTAGCCACTAGACCACCGCGGCGGGGCGCTTTCACAATCTTTTACGGTGGCCCTGGCTGCTCTGACGTGGCTCTCCCGGAAGCCAAGCGCGCTGGAGCGACGGAGTCCGACGAGGAGTCTACCGCGTCGACCGTCTTTAAGAGTGCATCGGGTGAGTCGAACAACCGTACTTCTTGTCCGAACTGTGGGCCAGGCAGCTGTGAATGTTCACTGCTGTGGGTCACAGAGTATTCTCCCACGAATGAGGACTCCCTCTCCGAGGGGGTTCTCATTCTTAGCTAGGTTAGGTAGCTGTACAACAGTTGGTACTCCCAAATACCAGCTGTACTGTCTTTCTAGTCTTTACTTCTAGTCGTTTCAAGTTCTGTGAGGTTTCCTTTTTCTTTTTTCATGGTGATTTCTCTTACAACAGCTACCTTTAACTGTCGAGGTATCGCAGAAGGCAAAACAGGCTGAGGTTATTCACTTAGCTCGGTCTCACAAGATAGACATTCTCGTATCGCAGGAAACATTCTTGTCCAGATTGGGACAAGTTAAGAACTTTGACAGAACGTTTAGCACTAAATCCTACTGGAAATACGGCAGCGCCGATTGCTGGGGAGTCGCGGTTATTTTATTATCACGATTCAACGGTTCTGTGCAATGCTACGCCAGGGATTCAGATTGCCATGTTTTGTCGGTGGATCTTGACTCTGGTATTAGGATCGTTAATGTTTATGCTCCAGTGAAGGGTCGACAAAAAAGGATTTCTTTACTTCTTTACATTCCTATCTAGTTGGCCCATCCCTTGTCATTCTATTGGGCGATTTCTATGTTACTATAGAACAAGCGGATTGTGTTTCCTCCGGAGGAACTCCAAAGTGCAGAGATCGAAAGGGTCGGCGGGAGTTGAGGCAGCTTGTGAACGAACTGGGACTGGTCGATGCTTGGTGGTCTCTTTGCCCCCACCAGTCAGGAATAACTTGGACGGGGAGGGGGAGTCGGTCGAGGATTGATCGCTTTTATATCTCGCCTTCACTTGCTCCCAGAATGCACTCTAGCTGGCTGTGTTCTTCCGCCTTGAATGACCATAGCCTCCTCTCTTTGAGATTCGCTGACTCCAGTTTAGTGCCATGGGGCAAGAGACCATGGCGTCTGAACCCGTAGCTCCTTAAAGATGAGGACGCTAGAAAAGATGTAGCAGGGCTTCTCATCAGCTCCCTCCTTGGTGATCAGGACTTAGGCGGTAGCGAATGGCACGCAGTGAAGGCCGGGGTTGCGGAGCGCTTCAGGGAGTTGGGCAAGAGGCGGGCGCGGGAGGAACGCGCCGGAGTCAATGTGGTCTCTGACACGATTCTCCTGCTCTCAAAACCATTGTCCGGCGGCCCGGGAGTAACCGCGGCTCCTACTTCACTGAGCAAGGAGTATAGAATCCTGCTCCAGCGACGTTGGCCAGCTTGCGAGCCGCAGCACGTGCAGAGCACCAGAAAATGGAGGCTTGGTGCAGCAGAATTGTTCTTCGTAGACATTTCGCTAGGAAGGGTTGAGCAATAACGACTTTGATTGATCCAAGCACAGGCAGTTTAGTGGAAACACAGGACGGAGTATTAGAGGTGGCAAGGCAGTTTCACAGGAACCTTTACGCCGAATCCCCTCCCACTCCGTACTCGTTTCCGTTCGCAAAGACTTACGAGGATTTCGATATTTGTGACACTCCTCTCGTCGAAGAGGAAGTGTTAGCAGGTCTTAAATCCATGAACCGTAATGGTAGCCCAGGTTCCGATGGTTTGACAGTCGAGTTTTATGTCAAGTTCCGGAAGGTTTTTTTTCGGGGGGGGGGGGCGCTTTTACCACTTTGGTAAACAGGTTTCTCCATGAGGGGACTCTGTCGGCAACCTAAAGGGAGAGGCGGATCACTCTCTTTTGCAAGGATGAGACGAGACGCTTTTACATGAGAGCCTGGCAGCCCATCACCCTTCTAAACATTGACTACAAGCTCATAGCTAATTGCCTGTCCGTTGGACTCACTCCAGTTCTTAGTACTGTTTTGGGTCCGTACCAGGCGTGTTGTGTCCAAGGTAGATCTTGCCAACTTCATGATTTTGCTATTAAATATTTCATAGAATGGTCGAACTCACGAAACCTGCATATAATTCTTTGTTCTTTCGACCAAGAGAAGGTGTTTGATAATATCAGTTATAAGTACCTCGTTAAAGTTTTAAAGCAGGCAGGCTTCAGTGCCAAGTTCAACAGCATGGTCAGGGCTCTCATTTTTCGTCCTAGTTCTGCTGTTGTCATACAAGATCGCGTCTGGGAGCCTTTCGGTGTTTGCCGTGGAGTCAGGCAGGGCGATCCACTTTCGCCCGCTGTCTACGTGCTCGCATTTGAGTCACTCTTGCAGAGGCTTTCTAAAGACACCAGCATTGGCAGATTTCTCCTTCCACCAGGTGCCCCCCCTGGTGACCATGTTCGCCTATGCAGATGACCTCTCTATTGTCGTCCGGGACGAGGCGACTGTTTGCACCATCTTGGATGTTATGGGGGGATTGCTTGGCGAGCGGTGCCCTAATAAATTAGTCAAAGAGCGCAGTCATGTATTTTAATCGCGCTCCCTCCAGTCTACGTCTCGTGCACGGCCTCCCCATAAAAAAGCGTCTATAAATATTGGGATTCCATTTCGAACCAGATGGCCTGACTACCGAAAACTGGCAGTTAGCTAGGGAAAAGCTGACCGACAAGATTCGGGAACTCCGTGCCTTGTCTTGTCTACTTAAAACTAGGGCCACAATAATGCGATCGTTGTTTAGTTTCCTCACATATGTAGGTTCAGTCATGCCGATTAAACCCCCCACCAGGAGTCTCCCGGAAAACAAATTTTTCGGTTTTCTTTGGAGTCGTGCATCAGCGTGGTTGCCACGCCTCGTGCTCAAGCTGCGCAGAGATCAAGGACGACTCGGTATTCCTGACCTCTGCGTAGTGACCACAGTGCTACACGTCAAATGGACACGGGTAGCTCTCAATTCGGATATGCTCCTAACTCGAAGTATTGCATCGTATTTCCTGAGCACGCCATTGAGGCTACTCTCACCTGAGGCATTTTGTAATTCGGTGCCTCGGGCGGGGACGCCATCAGCCTTCTTTGTAGGGGCCACTTCTACTTTGACCCGTCTCCAAGAGGTCGACTCGGAGATAGACTTAGCTTCGTCTAACTGCACTAATCGATAGACTCACTTTAGAGTTACCTGAACGCTGTAGAGAACATGACCTGACCTACCGCAGTTTAACTGGCTGTTCATTACTGCCAGTTTCCTGGACGGCAAGCGCCCTAAATTCATGCACCGCCTGGCCAAAGGGTGCCTGCCCATAAAGTTCAGGCCCCTCACGAATGTGTCTGCAAAGAAACGTGCCCCTTTTGCGGCAGTAGGGAAGACCTGGTCCACATATCCTCTCAGTATGCTTTACCAGTCGCCCTTAATCGAAAGATAGCTAGCTTGTTTGGTCACCCCGGTGTTCCTTTCGACGCCGTTAGATTTTCGCAACCTCTGTCGGGACAAGCGGTTAAACCGTACGTGCTTATGCTTGTCGAGTGCTCCTACCAAGTGTGGGTGGCATGGTGCTGTGCGGTCTTTGGTGGGACACGACCTGGACTTCACGAAGTAGTTGCAAAAGTGCGGAAGGAGGTCTGGTTCATCCTCCACCGAAAGTGGCAGCACCTAGGTGCAAAGACGTTTTGTGAAACGTGGCTTCATTCGGTAGTGATTTTCAGCAAGACAGAAGGGCAGATAACCATCAATTTTTAATGATGGCAATCTTTAGAGTTCCGCGACTCAACCCAGTCAGCCGGTTGCCCCCGAGTTTTGTTTGTGTGGTCGTTCGCTAGGTTTTTGCATGCGCGGCGGTGATCTTGTTGCCTTGTCGTAATTTACCCGCAAGGTCCGTGTTGGCCCCTTCTGCAGGCTCGGCGACTCTACTCGTCGAGGTGGACGATGGCTCCCTTTCTCGTGAAAGGCTAATCTGGCTTTTATTCATGCTGGTTCAGGAGGCTACATTGGGTTTTCGTGCAGCGGCATTCTCTTTTGCACCAAACAGCAGTCCCGTAGTTCCGAAGAGACGTATTGTGTCTCGCTGGGTCCTAGCGGTCAGGAGAAGGGCTGTGACCACAGTGCGCCCGACGCGCTGCATCAGCCCAACTTGCCCGAGTACGTCCGCTTTGTGTGTTGTGATTGAGTTACTGCACCGAAGGGTCGGCCCCATGTTGGGTCTTTCTGGCTTGTACGCCGGGAGGCAGGCCACGTCTGTTTGGCGCCTGGCGCTGAGCGGCGGCCCCCATGCCAGTGTATGGCCTTCTGCCTGAAACAAAATCTTCCCCTGACACAACCCTGGGGAGGGAGGACATGCCGGGACAGTTTTATGGATGATGATGGGTTGATGAGTTACGTGAGACTCTGAGACAAAGCGCCTTCGGCCCTGCGTCTTCTTCCTATCTGATAACGGCCTGTGGAGTTCACTTACTTAGAGCACCATCAAGTGTGAGACCCCCGGGATAGCTTTATGCACTCCCATAATAGAGTACCTACTTCTATAAACCATTACCCACTGTTGCTAAGAACTCTGATGCTTTCTCAATTGTCAAGGTTGGCTCAAAGGTCTTCTTCTTATAGTATAGTACAGTGCACTATAAATCGTCGCACATTAGATCTAGACACGCAATGGGACAGCTTATTGTTCTTTCATAGTAGACTACATCGTACTCTAATTCATCGAACGTTTGTTCAAAACATGTAATCTACCTGCTCAGCTCATTTAAATGGCCACTCACCAGGCTCTGACAATACGAAAAACGAGCGCGCTATCCTCTCCTGAAATTTGTGGTTCTTCTTACGCATTTCTGGGACGCAGACAGTGGTTCCCGTGACGTCAAAAGTGTACATGTTCTCGATTGGTCCGTAACGCGAAATAGTAGTGAATAAGAAAGACGTTGATACCATCAGGTCAGCTATCATCAACACAAGAAAAAGGCACGCGATCGGCGATCAAGCACCGTCATCTGGGTCCGCCTGCGTTCCTTTAGAGCTACCACCCGCTTGCTCAGTCCTTCAATAAACCCCCTTTACATTTGGTGGA
This sequence comes from Rhipicephalus annulatus, assembly GCA_013436015.1. Taxonomy (NCBI): domain Eukaryota; kingdom Metazoa; phylum Arthropoda; class Arachnida; order Ixodida; family Ixodidae; genus Rhipicephalus; species Rhipicephalus annulatus. Next base: position 55,430 of record WOVY01000520.1, on the reverse strand, counting down.
TCGTGCTGGGTAAATACATCACCTACACCCTGGAACTCCGATCCCGCACCCTGCCGTCGACCATGCAATTGGACGCTACCGAACAGACAGCACCTCTCGCGGCCGCTACTTGCCCCGGCCCGGTTCAGCAGCGAGACCCCCCGATCTTTTCGGGCGCCGAAGCCCAGGACGTCTAGGACTGGCTGTCGTCTTACGAAAATGTCAGTGGACCAAACAGGTGGGATGACGCTGATAAGTTGAGCACCGTCAACTTTTACTTGGCTAATGTGGTGAAACTGTGGTAGACAAACCACGAATCCGTTTCAAAAACTGGGCCACTTTCAAGCAGGCAATATCCTCGATTTTCGGTCGCCCTGCCGTGCGGAAGTTGCGCGCCGAACAACGCCTTCACTCACGGGCACAAAAATCTGGCGAAACGTTTACCGCCTATATCGAAGATATACTCGATCTCTCTAGGCGCGTTGATTCCGCAATGAGCGAAAGCGCCAAGATCCAGCACATTATGAAAGGTGTTGATGACGACGTATTTCAAATGCCCCTTGCGAAGTCTCCTGGCACGGTGTCTGAAGTGGTAACTCTGTGCCAGAACTACGACGAATTTCGACGGCAACGAGCTCTCACCCGTCGTCCATTTCAGCCTAACCAACCACTCGCTGCACTGGACGTCACACCTTACCACTCCCGCCTCCTAGCACAAATGAAAGACTTTGTGCGTGAGGAGGTCGCACGTCAGCTTTCCCTCCTGCCGTTTTGTCAGCGCCAAGAGCTCCTGCAGCAGCAGCAAGAGAAACCACCGACACCGTTAGCTCCCATGCTCCGACATGCACTTCAGGACCAGATTGCCGAGGAAATCACTTCTGCTCCCTTATTCAGCCCTCTCAATTTCTAATGGAGCCAGTGCTCTCTGCCTTACCTATGCCTTTCCGCATACCATCAAATTGTTTAGAGGCGAGTCTCTTGGATGCGTACAGCCCATTGATAACGAACAAATTTTTACCGTGCCGCAAGAATCATCCCAAAGTGACCTCGCCGCCGTCAGTGCACTTAACCACTCTGATCTACAGGCTTCGAAAGTCTTTCATTCGGCGATCGCAGACGGACTGTCACCATCTGAACCATCTGAACTCCTCCAACTGCTGTACCAGTACCGCGAATCTTTCGATGTTGTTCATCTTTTACTTGGCCGCACTTCTACCACTCTATATTACATCGATACCGGTTCCCATGCACCACTACGACAGCGACCATAATCGTGTTTTTACGGCGGAACGCCAAGTTATTACCGAACAGGTGAACGATATGCTGCAACGCGGCGTCATTCAACCTTCACAAAGACCATGGGCCTCACCTGTAGTGCTCGTTAAAAAAATAATGGTTCCGTTCGCTTTTGCGTGAATTACCGGCGCCTAAATACGATCACTCAAAAAGACGTGTATCCTTTATCCAGGATTGACGATGCCCTTGATATTTTACAAGGTGCCTAGTTTTTTTCATCATTAGATTTGCGCTCAGGGTACTGGCAGGTCCCTCTTGCAGATGCCGATGGACCAAAAACTGCCTTCGTGACACCGGATGGTCTGTATGAGTTTATTTTCATGCCCTTCGGCCTCTGCAATGCGCCAGCCACCTTCGAGCGCATGATGGGCTCGGTTCTTCGGGGTTTGAAATGGAAAATCTGTCTCTGCTATATCGACGATATTGTCGTCTTTGCACCAGACTTTGGAACACATCTCAAGCGCCTCAAACACGTCCTCACGTGCCTGAAAAATGCTCAGCTCCAATTCTACCTCAAGAAGTGTCACTTCGCTGCTCGGCAACTTACGATTCTCGGGCACGTCGTATCAAAGGATGGTATACTTCCAGACCCGGCTAAGTTACGTGCCTTTGCCGACTTGCCCAAACCAACGACTATGAAGCAGTTATGGAGCTTCGTGGGGTTATGCTCCTACTTTCGCCGGTTCATGCGCAACTTCGCCTCTATCATTGCGCCTTTGACCGAACTTATAGGCAGCACCACTGATATTTCGTCATGGTCTTCTCAGTGTGACCAAGCCTTCTGTACCCTTCGTCGTCTCTTCACTTCGCCACCAATACTGCGTCACTACGATCCTACGGCAGCAACTGAGGTCCACACCGACGCCAGTGGTGTCGGCCTCAGTGTGGTTCTCGCGCAACGCAAGCCTGGATTCGCCGAGTATGTCGTCGCCTACAAAAGCAGAACTCTCACCAAGGCTGAATCAAACTACAGCGTCACCGAGAAGGAATGCTTGGCGATCGTTTGGGCGCTTGTCAAGTTCCGCCCATACTTTTATGGCCGTGCTTTTGATGTAGTAACGGACCACCACGCATTACGCTGGTTATCTTCGCTTAAGGACCCATCGGGTCGTCTTGCCCGTTGGGCTCTTCGGCTTCAAGAATATGACATTCCCGTAGTATATCGGTCCGGCCACAAGCATACCGATGCTGATGCACTGTCACGATCTCCCCTATCCCCGGACATTGCATATGTTTCCTCGGACAACACGTTGTCAGCTCTTGACGAGGACACCATCTCTTCTGCACAACGCAATGACCCATGAATCGGTTTGCTCCTTGACGCGTTATCCGAGGCACCGACACTTCCAACCACTCGAACCCTTCACCGCCAGGCTCCGCACTTTAGTATTCGGGATGGCCTTTTGTACCGGTGAAACTATTCAGCAGATGGTAGGAAATGGCTACTAGTCATTCCCCGAACGCTGCGCTCTACCATCTGTGCGTCGTTTCATTCCGACCCGCAATGGGCTCCCGCCGGTGTTTTCAAGACCTACGAGCGCCTACGAAAAAGGTATTTCTGGCGCGGAATGTTTACCTTCGTCCGCCAGTACATTCGGGCTGCCACGAATGTCAGCGGCGGAAAAGCCCGCCACATCCTGCAACAGGTTCATTGCAGCCACTTGCCCAGACCGCCCATTCGACCGTGTAGGAATTGACCTCTACGGACCACTACCAATAATAACGGCAGGCAACCGATGAGCTATCGTGGCAGTGGATCATCTAACACGGTACGCTGAAACTGCTGCTCTCCCCACAGCTGCAGCACAAGACGTCGCAAATTTCATACTCAATCGTTTTGTGCTTCGTCATGGTCCTCCTCAAGAACTCCTCAGTGACCGAAGGCGTGTTTTCCTCTCCGATGTAATACAAGCTTTTCTTCAACAGTGCCATATTGTTCACCAGAAGAGTACAGCCTACCACCCACAGACAAACGGCTTGACTCAGCGGTTTAATCGTACTCTGGGGGACATGCTCGCTACGCATCTCGCTTCTGATCAAACAAACTGGGACCTCGTTCTCCCATTTGTGACAGGCGTATAACACCGCTACGCAAGTGACTACCGGGTTTTCCTCATTTTTTCTCCCGTACGGTCGCCAACCATCCCACACCATCGACACTTTACTGCCATACTCGCCAGATCGCTCCGAATGCAAGCCTGTCTCGGAAGCCGCTCGTTACGCAGAAGAGTGCCGCAAGCTAGCCAAGCGGCTTACTACATTCGACCAACAGCGCCAGAAGGAGATCCGTGACGACGACCATCGTTCTGCACCAACGATCGTTCCTGGAGCCGTTGTATGGCTTCATGTACCGCCCTGAGCCCCTGGTGTATCACCCAAGCTACTCTCTAATTATCATGGTCCCTACCGCGTGGTCGAGCGTACTTCACCCGTGAACTACATCATTGAACCCCTCACGCCACTGAGCGACCATCGTCAGCGTGGACGTGATATCATTCACGTAAACCGTCTGAAGCCCTATTTTGACCCGCTTGTCCCCACGTGTTAGATCGCCAGGATGGCATCAACATTTCCGCCGGGGGTAATTGTAGTGAATATGAAAGACGTTGATACCATCAGGTCAGCTATCATCAACACAAGAAAAAGACACGGGATCGGCGATCAAGGACCGTCATCTGAGTCCGCCTGCGTTTCTTTAGAGCTACCACCCGCTTGCTCAGTCCTTTAATAAACCCCCTTTACAAATGTTATTTCTTACTGGACTCCTGTACTGCTTTCTCAGGCAGAAACCCATCTGCTCTTCCTTGTATGGCATGAATATCGTGCACGATCGACCGATCACGCTTCATTTTGTTGGTTAAAACTGTGCAAGTGGCGATACGAGCGTATAGTTGAGAAGCAAGAAATCCTAGTAGGCTTTAGCGCTTAGTTTTGACGTTATTGTTCACGTGCTTCATATTACTAAGATGTGAGGCGAATGCATCATGTTTGCAAACGGGTGTGAAAAAGAGGAGGAAACGAGCTCCTCGCCTTTCATCGCGTGGTGGTGAGCGACCCTTTAGGAGAACCGGCTCTCAATGGGCCAATTATTCTGCAAACCTTCCAAAGTATTTGGCTTCCGCTGACAGGCGTTAACATGTGATGGTCGCACGTTATTTGTTTAGTTCTTGTGGGTCAGCAGTGTGCTCTAGCACTGTAACCACTTTTGAAAACTGGTGATATCAGCACACCGAATGCTGAAGGCAACATTCCTAAGCATCTCGGTTCTGTGTAGAAGCCAGAAGAATTGAGCATACACATGTTAATCAACTGAAGCATTTTAACTTCACAATACCACTGGATCACCACCACTGAAGCTGCCCATGGCATCAGGAGACAACTGCACAAAGCTCAACTGTAACGAGTAAAAAAAACGCCATATTCCTCAGAAGGCGCAATTAGGCCTTAGCGAGAAACAGACTGAGAAACACATTGCTAATAAAACGTCGGCATCGGCATGTGAGTTAATATGATTATTGTTTTTAGGCTTTTGACAGTAAAATGAGAGCGGAGATGGCACCTGAGCAGACCTGCATAACTAAAAATTAAGTGGTGGAATTCACCAACGAGACTTTTTGAAGTATACTCAAAATTGCGAGTTTGGCACCATATAGTATCCCAAAAAATAGTAAGCTGACGGTATTCTAAACTGGCAACCTCATTTTCACGGAATTCTTAGGTAAAAAAAATTATCTATAACAAGAAATAGTAAGGTGACGGTATTCTAAACTGGTATTCTCATTTTCACGGAATCCTGAATTTTAAAAAATATCTATAACAAGGAATAGTAAGCTGACGGTATTCTAAACTAGTAACCTCACTTTCACGGAATCTTGAAGTAAAAAAATATCTATACCAAGAAATAGTAAGGTGACGGTATTCTAAACTAGTAACCTTATTTTCGCGTAATCGTGAACTGAAAACATATCTAAAATAAGAAATAGTAAGGTGATGGTATTCTAAACAGGTAACCTCATTTTTACGGAATCGTGAAGTAAAAATATATCTATAACAAGAAATAGTAAGGTGACGGTATTCTAAACTGGTAACTTCCTTTTCACGTAATCGTGAAGTAAAAAAATATCTATAACAAGAAAGAGTAACTTGACAGTATTCTGAACTGGTAACCTCATTTTCAGGGAATCCTGAATTTTAAAAAATATTTGTTACAAGAAATAATAAGGTGGCAGTATTCTAAACAAGTAACCTCATTTTCACGCAATCGTGAAGTAAAAAAATATCTATAACAAGAAATAGTAAGGTGACGATATTCTAAAGTAGTAACTTCATTTTCACGGAATCGTGAAGTAAAAAAATATCTATAACAAAAAGTAGCAAGGTGATGGTATTCTAAACTGGTAACCTCATTTTCACAGAATCTGAAGTGAAAAAGTATGTATAACAAGAAATAGTAAGCTGACGGTATTTGAAACCGGCAACCTCATTTTCAGGGAATCCTGAATTTTAAAAAATATCTATAACAAGAAATAATAAGGTGACGGTATTCTAAACTAGTAACCTCATTTTCACGCAATCGTGAAGTAAAAAAAAATATCTATAACAATTAGTAGTAAGGTGATGGTATTCTAAACTGGTCACCTCATGTTCACGGAATCATGAATTAAAAAAATATCTACAACAAGAAATTGTAAGGTGACGGTATTCCAAACTGGTAACCAGAATTTCACGGAATCGTGAATAAAAAATATCTACAACAAGAAATTGTAAGGTGACGGTATTCCAAACTGGTAACCTCAATTTCACGGAATCGTGAAGTAAAAAATATCTATAGCAAGAAAGAGTAAGTTCACGGTATTCTAATCTGGTAACCTCACTTTCACGGAGTTATGAAGTAAAGAATATCTATAACAAGAAATAGTAAGGTGACGATATTCTAAACTGGTAACCTCATTTTCACGAAACCCTGAAGTAAAAAAAAATATCTATAAAGTCGGGATTCAATAACAAAAACGGTGGCAGGTACAGTTACATTGCAGGCCTATCCAAGGACCACCGCGCCAGAGCGTCCGCCATTTCGTTAATAAGTATGCCTTGGTGTCGTGGCACCTATACCAGCCGTACTGTATTCAAGTGTTCAGAAATTAAAGAGGTGAAAGCATTCCAAACGCAGCACTCGAAATAAGACGTTGAATTTATGGATCTGCATACGGAGAGTGAATCAGTAACTACACCAATAGTCGAATAATTTACTGAAAGTCGACTAAGTGCTAAAATAATTGCTAAAAGACCTCCTTGAAATATGGCGGATTAGTCCAGTGGGTGTTCTATTTTCGAACACACACACGTCGCCGTCCTGTTCCTCGCAAAACCACCACATAGTGATAGCCACAACCCCAAACAATATTCATGCGGCACCCAGCGGCAATATAGGCAAGCTGCGTATGGAGGCCTAATAGCCCAAGCGCCAGTCGTATAAGGTAGAAGCACAGTATGATGGTGCCCCCCCTGAAGAGAAAACGAACGGCCAAGCGGATTTCTTCTTTCCAGGTGAGGCACCAGTGTTAACTTTTAACTCGATCCTAATAAATGACCATTGTACCTAGTGACTACATGTCGCTGCGTGCCCGACGTACGTAAACGAATTTCGCAGAGACAGGGTGCGCCATGTGCATTACACACACAACGCGACCGCTTCAAGAACGCCGCTCGCGCTTGCGGGACCACTGGGGCCGAATAAAATAAGACGCTCCACGTTGACAAGCCGCTATATTCTACAAAGCAGCGCGAACCGTAATCACACTGCAGAAAACTCAATATATGTGTTAGTGTCAGCGGATGCGGTGGTCTTCTTGAGTCTACCATTTATGCTGCAACTTCGCAGCACCTCTCATGTTCTTTTGAGTAGCGAATAGGCACGGATAATGGGCGAGCACCAGTTCGTGCAACTAGGACTTCGTTTCCACTTGAAGCAACGCCGCTGTTGCCACAGGTAGGCGAATATGCATAGCGGATAAGTGCATGCGTTTGCGGATTAGCAAAAGCTCCCACATTTAGCCCTTTAATGCCTGAATTATAAAGCCGCCGTGCAGGAAAAAAAAATGTGTAACACTTTCAGCTTCAGGCAGCAACCTTTCAATGATTACAAGTATCTAAAACTGAAACTATAGTGCATATTTTTGCGTATGTCACGCATTCTTCTTATGGCACGGAAGTGAGAACCCCGCAATTGAATACGTACTTCATAACTACGTAACATGTTGCTTACCACCTCTTGAGGGTGCACACACCAAATGAACAAATTCGTTGAAGATATAACTTACGTAAACTAGGCGAGAAAAGACGACGAAGTGAGAGTTGTTGGACGCGCTTTGCGCTCTCTTCTATGAACTCCAAAACAATTGGTTTTAACACAAAATACCTTGAACGAGATACCACTAGTTGTTTCGTGCTGAAAGTTACATGCCGTGTGAATGCTTGGCAGCCGGCAATAAAAGTGGCACGCATTTTGTTAATTACTTGTTTGAAGTTTTCAGTATCCGGCAGTAAAGGGTTAAATATATTATGCAGACTACCTAGATTAAGCCTTAAAATATTCTTCTTTTTAATTATATGTAAAATACACTATTTGAACTATTCATTTCAAAACTAGTCGGTGAAATTGCAATTTACTTTGGATTCTGTTCGAACGTAAACTTACCATTCGCTCGTCCTGCTTTTTTTTATGTGTAGGAACACGGATATTTCGAGCACATTTCGTGAACATCCATTATTTAGGATATGTAAGGATTAGGAATTCGTAACTATACTGTTCAACGTGTTTTATAGATTTTGTATGATCAGTCTGCGTTAGAATTGAGAATTTGAATTTCATTTGTCCTGTCTTTGAAGCCTACGTACACGCTCATAGGCTTCATGTCTTTGTCATTTTTGGTCTTCGAATCCTAATCAAGTCTCTGTTAAGCTTTTTAACTTCAGTGACGATCATAAACAATCTGTTTAGTTATTATTTAGCCTTACGTGTATATTTTCACGCCTTTCAAATATAGTTGCTTTTGCTTTCTACAGGAATTGTTTGGAAGTAAGTTTGTATTCCTAACACGTACTATCGCGCTACTCGTAAGCTACACTGCACAACCGCGTGTCCGAGCGCACCTCAAGATTGTTGTCACGACTATCAGTACATATTTCTGAGGTATCGGGAGACAGCTTGGCTGTTTCTGTCAGCACGTATCGCTCACAACTTGATGCGTTTATCAGCGCACTCATCAATTCAAAGAAAGTTTTCGCAATGCATTGTGCGAAACTTTTTAAGTCGGGGCGTGAAGGCACGGCGGTAGTGACTATTCTCTAAACCGATATCACGGAGGACAAAACGAGGACGAGCGCTTGAGCTAGTGGAGGGGATCCGACCTCATACGCACAGCCACGACTTGCCTTGATAATTTAAAAAGATCACACGATCGGCGCTGCTGTACAACCCTGCAGTGTACTTTTCCAGGCTATCCCGCAGTGCAGCCTAAAATGAGCGCGAAAGTTTGGTACAGGCTGTAAGAAGCTTTCCAAACACTTTTTCGTAATCAGTTGCATTGTAACTATTCTGTTTATTTGGAATTATGTCGGCGCCTTTCAGTCAGACACGTTCCAATAAACAAAGTCACCCTAACCTTCCTGCTTAATTTCACATATTCTTCGAAACTTCTGAGCATCCTCCTATGCATTGGATATACAATGTCATGACTTGTGAACGCTGGAAGGTTAAAGCGGAGCTATACTTGCGGACAACTTTCCTTGGCAATCTAGAGAAGGCCACAGAGTCGAATGGTGCGTCTCCCTCCGCTAATGAGTGTAGTCCCAAGGTTGTGTCATTACTTGCTGTGGGAGCTAGGAAAAATACTGCCTTCATTTATCGCATACCTGTTTGACACAAAACGCAGCCCACATCAGGAAAATAATCGTATGTGCATGAATTGATTCGTCACTTCGCGTCTTTTCTACGTGAAAAAACTGCGCCTTTTACGTGAATACCTCGAACGCCAAGCGCCGTCTGCGTAGATATGAAACACTTATCACGCACAGTCATCACTTTCCACAGTGCTACGAAACGCATGATCGACAGGACTGTGTCGCGTAGTCGTAATTGAGTATAGAAGCTCCACCCCCGTACCTTTCCCTACATTACCAAGAAGACTCGTAGAAGACTTGTGTGTGACCTTACCCTACAACTGTGCATAGGTCGCGGGCCATAGGCAACAACGTGATGCCGTTTCCCGTCCTTACAAGCGTGTGTTGTCGTAATAAACAGAAAATTCAAATAAGGTTTGCTGTTCCTAACAGAAAACAGCGCTATTTTTCGATATCATTCTTAACCTTTTCAGGCTAAGCTCCAACTTTAAGCAAAACTTTGTCTATAAAGCCCGTGCCACAAGTGCAGTTGAAACGAAAAAACACTATTTGGTTCTCGCCATTATTCGGCTCCATTGTAGCAGATGGCTATCAAAGTGTAGTATCTGTTCTTATGCTAGGCTCTCAGGCGCGAAGCTAAATATGAATAAAAGTAGTGCCATGGTGCTCGACAACTCGCTCCAATCGAGTCTACCACACGACCTCCAAATAGCTACGAGGCTACGGATTCTCGGTATCACTTTTGAGAAAACAGGAGTTGCACCCGATGTGTGGGAGGAGCTGAGCCGGGAAGTGACTGACTCGACAGAGAGGGCTACGAGCTTTAATTTTTCCTTTGCCGAGAAGGCATATTTGATCAAGTGTATTTTTGGCGCGGGTCTTTTATGTCTCGAGAATAGAATTTCCCCCGGAAGCAGTGTTGAAGGCCCTCGACCGAGCCGTATTTTCTTTCTTTTGGGACGGGAAGACAGAGCGCCTGCAGCGAGATGCACTCAGGCTTCCTCGGGATCTTGGGGGCTTTGGTCTCCCGTGTATTGGTACGACGGCGCAGCTGCTCGCACTTAAAACAGTGCTGGGAATTTTAGATGATGTAAGGGCACCCGCAAGACCACTCGTCATGTTTTTTCTAGGCCCGCAGCGCAGAGTGCTGGTCCCCCGAGCACTGGGAAATTTGTGCCCGAGCGCGGAGCATACACCGCCCTATTATAAGGCACTTGTGGCGCTCTCACGGGAGCTCACGGCCATGGACCCGGATCTTGATCCGCGAGAAATTGCCCCTGTGCGTCTATGTGAACAGCTGGTTTCTACCAGGGGCACGTTACGAAGCCCGCCACCCACGTTCCCATGGCCCGAGTTAACGACGGGTAAGCTACCAAAAGAGGTAGCTGACCTGCAATGGCAAAGGGGCTGGCGAATTTTGTCCACGCTGGAACGATTACAGCGTTGGGGGGTGGTGCAGTCCGCCAGGTGCCCCAACTGCGGAAACACGGAGACCGCGACGCACGCGGTCTCCGCCTGCGTGGTGACAAGAACATTTTGGCAGCTAATTCATAGAACCATGCCCAGCCTGCGTGTCGCTCACTATTACACGAGAGACCGTTGCCCCCGGGGTAGGTTTGGCCGATAATGATCGCCGCTGGCGAGTTTGTGCTCTGGCGTAATCGCTGCAGGGCGGCTGTCCGAAGGCAACGCCTGCGGCTACAGTGGCCGCTGTTATCTCAGTTTCGAGAGACACTTGTGTGCTTCCTTGAGGCGCAACTAGCAGCTCACGGGGAAATAGAATTCTTGAGACATTGGTGTTGCCCTTTTTTGGGAGTGACATGAGATATGATCAAGCTCTCTGTTAGATTCCCCGACTGTCAAATTGTTTAAGAGATTACCATGTCGGTGTTGTTTGTCGGTTCATTTTCCTTTGCTGTGTCTGTTTTCTTCCTTTTTCCGTTTTTTTTTCGGCACAAGCTAACATTGTTAAGTCGCATGGAAAACGTGTCTGTTGTACAAGCTTGAGTGTTATAGGAAATAAGCAAGTTCCGTCACGTAGTATGTGTTGAATTGTCATTAGATCCACTTTTGTATGTGCATTGATATTGACCAGTAGTGCTGTAATTGTCTCGTGTTTGAAGTAAATAAAACTTTTCTCAATCTGTTCTTATCAGCTTCATATCTGATAGGGATCCTATTTGGATCCAAGATATTAAACTTATTTTTGTAATGCGGTGGAGTGCTTGAAGCTTGCTTGACCTCCGCCACGGGTTGGCCCGGTATTGCACTACCTCCGGAATCGGCCCACTCACCCCTGCAGAAGGAGCTTCGCCATCGTTGTCGTCGTTAGCGTCTCAGGGCGTCCCTGGGCTGGCGGACGCCCGTAATGGCAAGCCAGCCCCCGAAGAAGGCGCTAGCCTTCGACGTAGTCGTCCCCGAGGGGACTAGTCCCGAAGACGTCGTTGATGCGACGTCTTCAATAGTAGGAATCGAAGAAGTGTACTGCGTTCAGAACTTTGAAGGCCGGAACTACCAAGTTACCGTCGCGCGATCCCGGAAGCCCCGACAAGATCCCGGAAGCCCCGAGCCTCCGGTGGATTGGCTGGCCGGAAAAAATGACTCAGCCACTTGCAGGGCACCGGCTCCCGCACGTGATAAAGATACCTCTGCATTTGCGTGGTCCTATACTGTGTTTTCATTTTCCCCGTGGCTCTTACTCTAAAGGTTATTACTTTTAACGTTCAAGGTTTTGGCAATCCACAAAAATAGGCTGAGGTATTGGCTTTTGTGCGTTCAGTGCACTGCGATTTGCTGTTCCTGCAAGAAACAAATTTTTTCAAGCTTTCTGATGTACTCGCTTTCAAGCGCGCGTTCAATATTGATTGTTTCTTTTCGTACGCCAGCACGCGCTCGACTGGCGTCGGAGTCATTATTTTTAACCGAGGTCTTTTACGTGACCATCATGTTTCCTTCGATGCCTTCGGACGCATCCTGGCTTTCGATTGCACCTTTTTTTTTAAGAATAAGATTTGTTGCCGTGTATGCCCCAGCGGCATGCGTGAACTCAAACGCGTTCTCCCAATCTCTTGACGCGTTCTTTTTAAATTCCCAACGTGTGGTACTTTTAGGGGATTTCAATTGTGTCTTAGACTCACACGCAGACGTTCGAGGTCCGGGTCGCGGCCGGTCAAACTGGAATGCCAGAGAACTCGAACGTCTAGTGCAGCAATTGGCATTGAGTGACATTCATCAAAGTGTGCATGGCAGTAATTATGCCTATACTTGGTGTCGAGCAGCGTCCAGCAGCCGAATCGATCACGTGTATGCATCCCCCAGTCTCATTCCCTACGTTCACGACACCGGGGTAAAATCATTGCCACCGACACCAGTATACATCAGCGACCATCGGCCGGTTATGTTCTCTCTCTGCCTGCCAGTGGGGACGCCAATGATTCACAGACCATGGCGTCTCGATTGCCGCGTCCTCCAGGACTCTCAGGCTACGGAGAAATTATCCCGAGCGTTACGCGCATCGCTCATTGAGGCGGATGTAACTGATTGGGATTGCCTCAAAGAACAGTGGCGCCATCATAGCAGTGCGTCGGGCAGAGTACTTTGCACCCGTATGTGGAAAGACGAGTCATTGTTAATCCACAAGATACGCATTGCCAATCGAGATTCCTGTCCTTCCACTGTAATGCGGGCATGGCAAGAGGAGCTCGTTGAACGGTACCAACGTATTATGCGCGCTTCTTCACTCTCGGCTGCAGCTTGGCGCTGTAGACGTGCACCGTGTGCGCACCCTGAGGTGCTAAGGTATGCACGAAGAGCTCTGCTTTGTCCACCAGGCTCGCCTGCCCACTCGCTGAACTCTCCCGCCCCAGCTGCTGTGGTTACGCGCGACTTTCAGGAATTAACTCAACACTTCCAGTCAATAGCTAAATCTGGTGCTAATGTCTGTTACCCAGGATCCGTTTCTTCGCAATCTCTGCTAAGAGATGTACTTCATGATTCCAACATGTCAAATGACGTCCTGCTATCACCGCCATCCGATGATGAAATCAAGGGTGCATTAGACGCAATAAAAAAGGGATCGGCCCCAGGTCCTGACGGACTCCCTGCAGAGTTTTATGTACAGTTATGGCCCATCATTGGTCCAACTATGTCACGTATCATTTGCAAGTGTTTCCAAGATATTACACTTCCAACCTCTTTCCACAAAGGCCGTATAACACTAGTTTCCAAGAAAGACCCAATGTCCACGTGACCAGAAGATTGGCGCCCTATTACCCTGCTCAATGTAAATTACAAGCTCTTGGCTAACGTTTTGGTGCTCCGAATCAGATCATTTCTTGACGCATTATTCGCTCCCCACCAGGTCTGTTCTGTTCCGGGCCGAGAAATGCACACCCATACGTGGTTAACGCGTGACATCATTCAATACACCATTAGCCGATGTGCGCAAGGACTGTTGGTTTCATTAGATCAAGAGAAAGCTTTTGATTTCATAGAACATGGCTGCATACTAAATGTTTTACATGCATACGGATTCCCGGATAAGTTCATTGACCTCATCCATGCGATGTACACTAATTTATAAAGTACCCTTTACTTAGATTCCCGTGAGAGTCACGCATTTAGAGTCACGCGTGGGGTCCGTCAAGGGTATCTCCTCTCCCCAGTGTTATTTATCCTTGCATTAGAGTCCTTCTTAAGGGCCGTTGAACATCACCCGCAAATTCTTGGCTTACCTCTACCCGGTAACACTCAAGTAAAGGTCGCTGCATATGCAGATGATATTACTTTATAAGTACATAATGAACAGTCACTGCAGCATGCTCTTGATACATTCCATGATTTCTGTATTATCTCCGGTGCAAGTTAAACTTTTCTAAAAGCCAGTATTTTTTCATTGGCAACCCCAGCGGTCGTATCAACATCACGTCGCCTTTACAGTGGTCTCCTGAGATTTCAATACTCGGAGTTACTTTCACTGTATTTGGTATACAGGATAGCATCTGGTCATCCGTTGTACAAATTCTTCTAAATGATATCAAAGCAGCCAGGTATTTCGAATTCCTTCTCTTCGAACGCCGATGCTTAACTCAAATGGTGTACCTAGGAAAATTTTGGTACCTTCGCCATTTTGTTAAACCACCGCTCCACGTCTGCAAGAAAGTGCAAAGCTGCATCAGTTCATTTTTTGGTCCGGTGGCACAGAATGGTTATCGCGTCCAGCGTTACCTCAACCACGAGATCAAGGCGGTTTTGCATTCCCTGACCTTTCCGTCACGGCTTCTACATTGTGCCTCCGCACTCTATTGCGAATATTAAGCAATGATGACATGCCCGCTCAGACACTGGCTCGCTACCATCTGGGGCCATCACTACGTGTCTTCTTGCCGGATAGCCAAATAAACAAAGATCCCCAATCAACTGAATTACCATCTTTGTATCAAGCCCTTCTGGCATTTCACCGACGTTTGGAAGCTACGTGCCCAGAGATAGAGGTGGCCGATTCTAAAGTGGTGGACACAATGGCCGCCCTTCTACGGCCTTTGGTGCCCCAGCATCGTCAATCTGTATTGAACCGCACTTGGAAACCAATAACTTCCGCAGTGTTGCCAGGGCATCTCAGATACTTTGTCTGCAGGTTGGGCTGGGGCTTGCATCCCACGCGAGATCGGTTGCAGCGATGGCAGGTGGTTCGCACTTCCACTGGCCCCAACTGCGTCATGGTAGAGACCAATCGACATGCGACGTTTGAATGTGTGGTTTCCCGCTTTTTTCGGAGTGCGGTTAATGCTGGTTTGATTTATTTTATATATTTATTTACAGGTTACTGCTAGCCTGTTTTTTTTTTGCCAGGCTTTGAGCAGGTGTGGGCGATACAAAAGAAGAAAACAGGATAACATACAAGCATAACAATACACTTCTAAGGGTACACTTTGAACCAGAAAAAAAATCATGCCGAATTCAACAGGGCACGAACAAAGGATGAGACATCAGAACATTGCACAACATTAGCAGGTAACAGATTCCACTCATGGCACGTACGGGGAAAAAAGGAGTTTTTGAAGACGTTTGTTTTACACGAAAATTCAGCGACTTTCATTGGGCGATTCGATCGTGTTGGGCGGCAAATGCTCGGCTGGATGTATGCTTCCTTGTTAATTTGAAGTCTATCGTTATACATCAAATAAAAAAATTTTAGCCGATCATGATAACGTCTTACCGCAAGGCTTTCCAAACCGGCCCTGTGGAGAAGACTCGTAGGAGACGTTTTCCAGCTGTATGAACTGTAAACAAATCGCGCGGCTTTTCTTTGTATGCTCTCAAGCTTATTGGTATTAACTAGAGTGTATGGGTCCCAGATAATTGAAGCATATTCTAATAGTGGTCTGATGTAAGTTTTGTAAGCTAGCAGTTTGGTATCCTGAGAAGCTTTCGGTAACATTCTCCTTAAGTATCCCAGTTTTCGCATTGCCTTTTTCTGAATGTACGTGACGTGCTCGTTTCATTTCAGATCGGATGTGATTAAAACTCCTAAATATTTGAAGCATGATACTTCAGCTAGACTATGATTGTTTATTTGGTACGTGTGCTTCAACGGGGCCTTTTTGCGTGTAATGGTCATTGACACAGTTTTTTTGTAATTAAGAGTCATCTGCCACCTAGTACACCATGTTTGTATTTTTTTAAGTGACGCGTTTAAGACGGCCTGATCGTTATGGTTGCAGATTTCATTGTAAAGAACACAGTCATCTGCGAAAAGTTTAATTTTTACCGGTATGTCATGTACAATATCATTAACAAAAACGAGAAAGAAAAGTGGCCCGAGAACAGAGCCCTGTGGGACGCCCGAAAGTACTGGCGAGGCCGCAGAACATGCGCCGTTAACGGCTACGCTCTGTTGCCTGTAGGAAAGGTATGACTTAATCCATGCCACTAAAGTTTCATTTTTCAAAATGGCCGTCAATTTACTCAGCAATTTCGAGTACGACACACGGTCAAACGCCTTCTTAAAATCTAAGAATATGACATCCACTTGTCCCCGTTTGTCCAGTGTTGCAGCGAAGTCGTGAACCGTTTCCAGAAGCTGAGTTACAGTGGACCGTCCCCGGCGGAAGCCATGCTGTCGGGCGTCCACAATGCAATTGCTCTCAAGAAATTGTGAAATGTGCTTAAATATGATATGTTCGAGCGTTTTGACACATGTTGAGAGAATAGAAATCGGTCTGTATGACGATAAGTGAGAACGGTTTTCGTTACCTTTCGGTATTGGAGTGATTTTGGCATACACCCAATCCTCGGGAAGTTCAGAGCACTCGAGAGATTTGTTAAATAGTAAACACAAGTACTTCGCGCACCACTCAGAATATCTCACAAGAAAAGCGTTGGGTATGCCATCAACACCTGGGGACTTTTTAACATTTAGATGGAGCAGAAGGGAAAAGACCCCTTCTTCATTGACACACACGTCACTGATAGGAGGCACTTCAATGAAAGAAGGAAATTGCGGGATGTTTCCATCGTCTTCAGTAAACACTGAACAGAAATACCGGTTCAAAGCATCTGCAACATCTAGGCTGTCGTAAACAGGCTCATCATCTACGTAAAGGCTGATAACAGTGTTCTTTTTTGGTGCGAGATAACGCCAGAACTTGTCTGGAGACGAAATCATGAATTCTTTTAACGACACTTGCTGAGAATGCTCTTTTGCTGTCTTAATTTTGTTTTTCAGTTGCATTTGCAAGTCGTGCATTCTATCAGAGGCAGCTGTTGATGGGCGTTGCTTACATTGCTTTCTTTGCTTTTTTAGTTTTCGTCCCGTGCGTACGATTTCTTTATTCATCCACGGACTATCCTGCCTCAGTACTTTCCTCCGGAAGGGTACAAATTTATTCATTGTGTCAAACACTACGCTTTTAAAGAAACCCCAGATGTGGTCAATCGAATATTCTTTTGATCCGCACATAGAAACAAATTCAGGAAACGAGCTGTCAAGCACATCAAGTATGTCTACATCACTAGCACGTGTGAAATCGGGTATTAGACGTTGTTCTTTTGTAGCTTGAAGCGGAGCGTTTAATTGCATAGTGAGGCAGGTGATTTTATGGTCCGATATACCCTGAAAAACTTCAACTTGGGGATTTTGTCGCATAATGCCGTTATTTACAAGGAACAGGTCTAAAACGGACTCAGCTTCATTTTGCACTCAGGTGGGTGTAGTAACCAGTTGTGTTAAACCATGAAGCACTACGCAGTCAACAAACGGCTCCGAACCAGCACTAAGGGCTTCAGGTACGTCGTTTTGCCAGTCTACGGAAGGGAAATTAAAGTCACCCGCCAGGAGCATATTAGAGGAATGTTTGCCATAGGAGCACAAGAACTCGTTAAATATTTCGACAAACGTGTCGCAGCTAGGAGGGCGATAAAAGGCGCCAATAATGATGTGAAGTTCTTCAAATATTGCTTTAACGACGACACATTCTAGTCCATCGATATCGGGTAATCTGACTACGCGTAAAGATTCTAAAAACAGAATAGCAACACCTCCCCCTCGAGAGCCTCTGTCCTTGCGGTATACCTTGAATCCGGGGGGTGTTATTTCAGAATCGCCAATATCACAGTGTAGCCAAGTTTCAGTTATTATCAAAATATGTGGTTTATACGTGATAATAAGGCTTTCTAAGTCCGCGGTTTTGTTTATTATGCTGCGAGCATTTAAATTCATGCAACGGAGTGTCTTCTTTTTACGCTCTTTAGTAGTTCATTGCGCCGAGTCTGTTCTGGTATTGCGCCAAGAAATAGGAATTCTTTTCGCTTGGGCATTGCCCCATTCAAACATGTCGTCGTCAATTTTGATTTTGTTGTGCATGAGCTTTACCTTCTGGCCCGCTTTTTTGGCTTCTTTTGCGCTATCCCAAATCTGCTTTCTTATTTGCCGGGTAGTGGCCGAAAAGTCCTCCGATACGGATATACCCCCCCCCCCCTTTTAGTTTAGGGCAGTTTTTCAACACGGCTAATTTTTCGCGGTGATCCATGAACCTCATTATAACCGGGCGTGGCCGGTGAGCAGTTTTGCGTCCCAACCTGTGCATTCTTTCAATTGAACATACCGTGACGTCTAATGGTTTCTGAAATAAGTCTTCGATTACACTCTTAGCGAGCCCTTCTGCTGTCTCGTTCACGACTTCTGGAAGCCCGAACACTATCAAATTATTGCGCCTACTTCTGTCCTCCAGGTCTACCATCTGATTTTCTAATGCCTTTATGCTGTTCTCGAGCTGACTGAACTTATTATGGAATTGTTTGATTACAGCCGTACATTCCTCAACGTTTTTAAGTTTTGTTTCTATAGCCTCAAGCCTATCCTGAATGTTCTTCTGACCATCCAGAATTTCCTTCAGCGCCTCCTCGATGGGAGGCCCTGGGTTGGGCTCTACATCCCCAGAAAGCATTAGGAGAGAAAGGATAACATCCATGGCAAACGAGAAGCATTCACATACGCTGTTTGGGCATGTCAGCTGGAGAAAACATCGATTGCTCGTTTTTACAGACGAGCTTTTTTCACTAACCTGCATTAAGAAGACGAAAGGGTTTGACATCGCTGCTTCCTGCGGCCAGCTGACATGCCCACTGAAGCAGTCTTGCGCACGTTGGGTCTTTATATCGGTCGATGTAGGGGGCGGTGTCCAGTTGAATTCCACGTGGGGTAGTGCATCCCTTGCGCAGTTTCCATGATCCGTGGCGATAAGGTACAGCGGTGAATAGTCGCTGGCCGTCCGTGACGTTCCCAGCAGAAGTATCTGCATTAAGAAGACGAAAGGGTTTGACATCGCTGCTTCCTGCGGCCAGCTGACATGCCCACTGAAGAAGTCTTGCGCACGTTGGGTCTTTATATCGGTCGATGTAGGGGGCGGTGTCCAGTTGAATTCCACGTGGGGTACTGCATCTCTTGCGCAGTTTCCATGATCCGTGGCGATAAGGTACAGCGGTGAATAGTCGCTGGCCGTCCGTGACGTTCCCAGCAGAAGTATCTGCATTAAGAAGACGAAAGGGTTTGACATCGCTGCTTCCTGCGGCCAGCTGACATGCCCACTGTTTTCGGGGACAGGGTGTGCGCACTTTCGTGTCCAACGGCCGATTTTCGCGTAGCCGCTTCTCCGCTCTCTTAATGGTTGCGGGGCTGTTCAGCCTTTGGAGAAACCGATATGAGGCCGTAGCTGCCAATTGCCGCCAGCGTGCCTTGTGGCCGATACTGAGGAGAATGAGACGAGAGATCCTCGCGTTCCTCTCCGAGGAGATTTTCTTCCTCGAGGAGCAAGAGTTTCTACGGCATTGGTCGTGCCCTTTCGTCAAGGTGGAATACGAAAGGATACAACTCATTTTTCGACCGACTTGGTGCTAAGCAGCGCCCGTTGAGTTGTTATATATGATTTCATTTGTTACAAATTGTGTTTCATTTGGATCTATTGTATCGTTATACCCTTGTATCGTGATATCACATTGAATTCTTGTGTACATGTATGCCAACATAATCATGTATATTAGAGCAAATGTCTTCACTGTAACGTAATGATGTTAGTCGGAAAATATAGGTGTGCCGAAGTGTATGTGCCCTGTTACTGGAATGGAATGAAGCCTTTGCGTTCTGTACATGCTGTAGATAATTTTTTTCTAAACAACACCCAAGCGTACGCATGACGCCCACAGGACGGCTATACGCTCTCTCATTGTAGAGTACAAAGTGCTCTAATTCGTTAACCACTCTTCCTTAACACACATTCTTGACAAATGGCCGGACAGTAGTACCCATGGGACGGCCTTGTGCTCTCCCATAGTAGAGTACAGCGTACTCTAAATCGTTAACAACTTTTTCTACACACACAATTCGCGCAGGGTGCACGCAGCTACGTTCTCTCGACGCGTGACCTGGTGTGAGGCGAACGGGATGGTTTATGCACTCCCATAATAGTCTACCTCATACTCCGAATCGTTAACAAATTTTAGGGGCGAAGCTCCTTATAGCGGCACCCGTTCGTCCCTCGTAGTCGTAATCGAAGTGTGTAACCAGTGTTACATTTTGACCTGCAAGGTGGTGCCGGTGGATGATTTCTCCTGGGCTTCTTTGAACAATAAAAAGTTCGCGGCGTGTGCGTTAAGTAAAACTCGAATTCCCCTGTCTCTCATTCCCCCTTAACAGTCATTGGCATGTACATTGAGCGCTATCTTTTATTGTTCAACAACGCACAGAAGAAATTCCTCACCGTCACCACCTTTGAGGTCAAAATGTATTACTGGTTACACACTACTACTACGACCACGAGGCACGAACAGGTGCCGCTATATGGAGCTTCACGTCGGCTGCTGACTCCGGTTTGCAAGTGCTAAGGACGTCCCTGATCGTTCTAAGTCAGGGGCGTCCGTCAGTGTGAGTCAGGATGCCCGTCGCGTCTTGGACGCCTTCGGAGGCGCTTGTCTTCGACGTTGTTGTTCCTACGGGGACTAGTGCCGAGACCGTCGTTGATGCGACGACCTCAATAGTCGGCCTCTCAGAGGTATATTGCGTGCAGCATCAGGGAGCTCAAAACTTCCAAGTCACCGTAAAGAGCATGGCCTCCATGTCTCCAATCGTCAATGCTGGCTGCCTAGTGATTGGCGGTGAGCGTGTTCAAGTCTTTCCCTTAGGCCCACAAGTGACCAACGTCACCTGCCTGTTCCTGCCATCGTTCGTCTCAAACGACAAGCTCTCGTCCAAGCGTTATCCCTATATGGCAAGGTGCTCACAGTCACCAGTGGTTTGATGAGCGGGTGACGCGGCGTACTCACTGGAACGCGGTATGTTCGAATGGAGATGGACACCGTTAATCCTGTCCCGAACTACCATTGCATCTCTGGTCACCGTGCTACGCTCGACTACCGTGGTCTCTAGCGTGTATGTCGAAGATGTGACTCAGGGGACCATCTACGAGCCCAGTGCACAACAGCGTATTGTGGTCGCTGCGGTGTGCACGGTCACGTTAGTGAAGGATGTGACCGCCCGTGTCGACGCTGCGGGGACGGCCACCAACTGTGCTTTGCCCTGTCCGCCGCTCTTACTCAGACTCTGCCGCTGGTGCCTTTCCACCACTGACACCGAAAACGGAACCAACTACAGACTCGGGGGACGCAGAGGAGGTCACGAACGCTGTGCTGGCCTCACCCCTACAAGTTCCTTCAAATGAAGCGTGCAACGAAAGCGCGATTGTCGATGTGATGCTTGGCGCGTTGGCCTCCCCGCTGGTGCAGGAACAATGCGCTTCGAAAGACGCAACGCACTGCCCAGCAAACAGCGTTGGTCTCTCTTCTCTGACGCAACTTGATGTTCAGTGCGCAAATGACCCCAGTTCTCAGGCTGCTGCTGTTGGAGTTGACCCTACGACCCCTTTTATTTTGGAAAACAGTGGCGAAAATACCGCAGCTTCTTTTGTTGCGGCGGCTCCGACCATTTCGACATCGCGTCCTACACGTAAAAAATCGCCCACACAAAGGGAGCCTACACCGGCCTGCCGAGATGTTGACAGTGCTGCCAGCATCAAGGATGTGGATCCAAGCTTGCCGGTGGCTCAGTCCCTATCTCCACAGGACACGTCTCCGGAAGACGGCTTCAGTCTGGGACTAGATAGTAGCACCGGACTGTCTAACCTTTCCGATTTTGACGTCGACATGGGAGCTCCACGTGAGGCAAAGTGAGGGCACACTTTCAGCTCTTGCTCCGATGAACGCAGTGATGGCCATGGTAAATCCCAACGGTCCAAAAAACCTCGACCCTCTTCTGGAGGGTTGAACAGTGCGTTGTAATTTGGTTGAGCAAGTGTCTTCTGGATGCCCCGCAGCGGTGGTCTAGTGGCTAAGGTACTCGGCTGCTGACCCGCAGGTCGCGGGTTCAAATCCCGGCTGCGGCGGCTGCATTTCCGATGGAGGCGGAAATGTTGTAGGCCCGTGTGCTCAGATTTGGGCGCACGTTAAAGAACCCCAGGTGGTCAAATTTCCGGAGCCCTCCACTACGGCGTCTCTCATAATCATATGGTGGTTTTGGGACGTTAAACCCAACAAATCAATCAATCAAGTGTCTTCTGGACACTTTCCAGGACACCGTCAAAAACTATGCGTCCACGTAAGTCTTTACATTAAATTAGGCAGTGGTGGTTGCGGATGCGAACACTCGTCTAATTGCTGTTCGTGCCTTCTACAGGTGTTCATCCTAGACAGGCCAGGGTCCCGATAGTGACTGCTGCAGCACCTGTCATTTCATCATCCACGTGTCAACGTGGAACGTTGTATTCTGGATAATCTGGCCGCATCATATCTACCATTTCCAGCATTCCTGTCGTCGTCCTGCGCCTGCGTGGATCTTCAGTCTAGGCATCAAAAGCAGTGACAGGAGGCACGCCCACATGAAAGCAGTGGTGGTTGCGGATGCGAACACTCGTCTAATTGCTGTTCCTGCCTTCTACAGGTCAGCTGGCTTTACGCAACCCTTGGTATGGAGCTCTGTCTTATACCGCAACCACTGTTGCTGCTGCTGCTGCTCTTTGTATTATTCGCACGCTCGTGTGTTCACTTGTGTTCTTCAATAAGTTTCCTGCTTGAGGTATCACGATGCCTACAAATGCCGAATTAGCTAAAAGAATCGAGGACCTTGAGGCAAAATTTGACAGCCGATTGACAAAGCTCGTGGACAGAATTGTGGGTGACGTTACGACGAAGCTTCGAGAGACGAGATTTGAACTCGGTGCTCTAAATTCAGAGGTTAAAAGTATGAATGCTGGCCTGAAAATGCTTAACGACATTGTAGAGATTGTCTGTACTCAACAACAAGAGCTTTTTTCTACTAACAAACCCGACCTCCTATAAAATCATACATGATACACACAACGCAATATTAAAGAGTGGTAAGGAAAGAAAATTTAAGGTATACAAAATGTACAGATAAGCACGAAATAGCGAACGAAGTTATAAAAAATGTACAGCTAAGCATGCAAAAACTAACACAAAAATGCAATAACATTCACTCTGTATAATATCAAGCATTATTACGGTAAGAATAGAAAAATTAAGATATACAAAATGTACAGATAAACACGAAATGGTGAACATAAGTTATACAAGGTGTACCGATGAGCACAAAAAACTAACAGAAAAATGCAATTACATTCAATTCATATAATATCATGCATTAAGAATTTAACGAGTGCGAACGCAATGCTTTTTTAAACATTTCGAGGGGTCTATTTTTGATCTCCAAAGGTAAAGAATTATACAGGGAAACAGATGAAAATTTTGTGGTAAACTTGCCATAATTAGTCCTAGGTTTGGGTAAAAGGAAGTTATTAGCCTTAGCAAAACGAGTCGATGACGCCTGAGGAAACTGACTTGAGTGTAGTAAAGGAATCGGAAGTTTTCCATTCACATATTTGTAAATAAGAATACCGAGAAATAATTTACCCAGCTTTTGACCTGATAAAATTCCTTGCAAACAGAGTAAGGATGATGCATTGGACATGAAGCCACTGAACGTTATTATTCTCAATGCTTGATTTTGAAGATGTTGTATGGCTGATAAATGAGTGGCATACGTATTTCCCCATGATGAAATGCAATAGATTATGTTGCTGTGAAAGAAAGCGCAGTAAAGTGACAACAATATTTCAAAACGAAAGAACGGGCCAACTTTTAGAAATATTCAAATGGCATATGCGGCTTTCCGCGTAAGCTCTAAAACATGTGAATTAAACTTTAAATGTTCATCTAATTTGACCCTGAGAAACATTGTACTGGATGTAGAATGAATTTGAGTATCACTTACGAAGACAGAGGGGTTCCTAGGTATAATTCGATTAGGTGAGGAAAATACAACGAAGTTTGACTTTTTAGCATTTATGTTTTATTTATTCTTATTGAACCATTTAACGATATTTATCAGGTCGGTATTTAGTTTAAACAACATCGAGTCAACGTCTTTATCTGTAGTTACTATAGTGGTATCGTCCGCATAGAGTATACAGGACGAATGTGCTAGACATTGAGGAACATCAGTTATATAAATTAAAAATAAAAGCGGGCCCAAAATTGAACCCTGTGAAACACCGATGTTTTTGGTTTTAGGGTTAGAGAAGGTACCGGACACATATACCACCTGTTCTCGATCACGCTAATAGTTACGATTTAGTTCTAGTGGGACGCCAGATACACCAATTGATTCTAGTTTCTGAAATAAAATGTCGTGCGAAATAGAATCAAATGCTTTTGAAAGGTCAAGAAAAACGCCTCCAACAACACTACCGCTGTCAATAGCATATTTGACTAAAGCATTGTCAGATTATCTGTATTTTTTTCGATATCTTGGTCGTCATTCCGCTTTCCTAGTATCGCGACTTCTGCAAACTGATATGTGATTGTGAAACAATAATGTTGTTCTGATGGTTTTTTTTTTCTTTTTTTGTTGTTGATGTTGAGTGTGTCACATTGTAGCTCTGTTTTGTTTAGCGGTGCACCTCGGTCCAGATTTCTTCTGCTCTTTCCAGTCATGTCTTGTAAATTATTAATAGTTTCTATCAGTGTAGATCTGGCTTGGTACCAAACAAGTTGTTAATAGTACCTGCTGTCACTTTGTTGATTGCGTAATTGTATATTTTTATTTTTATTTTGTTCCCGCTCATTGTTGCGGTTGTTTTGTGGACGTATTTGCGTATGTTCTCGCATTCTTTTATTTGTTCTGCCCGCTCCTGCCAAAGGCCTTTTTCAAAGGCTGGCAGTAAATCTGAAAATAAAATAAATAAATAAATAAATAAAATATTTAATTTCCTCTGTTAGCGATAACATGGTGAATTCAGTTGAGTAACCGGGCCTGAAACCGAACTGTTTGTTAGAAAGAATGTGAAACGTATCTAGATAACACCGTAAACGTGCCGCGAAAAGCTTTTCTATGACCTTATTGAAGATTGAAATAATTTCTATAGGCCTGTAATTGGAGAATAAACGCTTGTCGCCTTTTTTTTAAAACGGGAATACTTTTTGCTTTTTTCAGAGTTGTAGGGAAGGACCCAGTTCCAAATACAAGATTTATAATATTGCATAATGTATCACTGAATAAATGAGCTATCAGTTTCATGTCGGCAGCAAGGAACTTATCGAGACCAGCGCTTGTATTCCTAATACTATTGATAACGGTGAACACTTCCTCGGTTAACGTCGGATAAAGGAAGAACGAATGTGGCAATCGTGAACAAGTTTGTTCGAGGGGTGCTGTTGACGGAGGAATATCAATGCCGAAATAATGTGCCGATCATCCATCTTATTCGCTATTGTGTTTTAAATGAACATGCATTTTATGTTAAAAGTACAAGGCGAAGCGTTTTTGAACTTTTGTATATTCATTAGTGAATACTTCTTATGCTCGTATGTTTACTATGTATTTTTGTTTATTTTTGTGTTGAAGGTGTATAGCGACGCGTTTCAAACTTTGTATAGAAATTCGTTCATTGTTTTCAGACGCAAGTGTTTTAAATTATCTCTATTTCTTACTGTGCGTGTGTGTACATGAATCTGTTCTTGCATTGCATTTTTGATCTTGCCCGCCAACTGTTTGTTGCGAAAGAAAAGGGGCACAGACCTCGTCAAGCCGTAATGTGGCTTTTTGTCTGTGTCCCTGTTATCTGTACAATGTATAGATGCGAAATAAAGTTCAAGTTCAAGTTCGAGTTCAGAATGAGTCATTAAAAGAGTTCGCGATATCAGATGGGTTATCGATCACACGTTTTTCTGAGTGAATCAAGGTTATATCTTAATGTACCATAGTCCTGCCAAAAAATTATTTACAGTTTTCCACTGCTGCTTAACGTCATTTCCGGCTCGCTTAAATTTATCTTCGAAATACATTAATTCAGCGGCTTTAAGTAACTTTCCTAATGTGTTTGATTATTCTTTAGAGCGCTTTTGAAGTTCAACATTGAAAGGGCACTTTTTCGTCTTTTTGTATAAGTTATCCTTTTTCCACAGACATTTTAACAGGTTAGGTGTCAACCACGGATTGATTGGGACAAGGTACTTTGTTCTCCTTACTACTAATGTTGAAGCGGCCGTGACTGCATTCGAAATGATAGAGGAAAATTGTTGGTAGGCTATTTCAGCACTATTGCATTTCTTAACTGCCGACCAATCACACTGCTCGATGATGTTAATGAATGATGCAGTATTTAAGATATTCTTGAAGCATCGACTTACTTTATTATTATTGGAGATGCCTATGCTTGCATAAATAGGATAATGATCTGTGACAGGCACCTCGATGACAGCTGCTTCAGGAGGACTGATGAGGTTAGACAAAAGGTGATTTATAATAGTGTCATTGCCATGAACACGAGTTGGTGCAGTTATGAGGCACTCGTAGCTATACCCACTGAAGCAGGAAATGTATTCAGAAACGATTGCGTTGGTGTCATCAAGAAGATTTATATTCATATCTCCTAAAATAAACAACCGTTTCCCTTCTAATGACAGATTTTTGAGCGCCTCTCCTAAGGCTAGGCAGAACTCCACGACAGATAACGACGGAGAGCGATATATGCAGGAAACAACTAAATTCTTACTATCTTGCGAAAAATGTGGTTCATGAAGTTCGATCCACACGGATTCGCAACCAGGAATACTTAGTGCCAAGTGCAGTCGCCTATGATAGTGAAGGCATGAAAATATAAAAATAGCTGCTCCATCATGTGCATCGTCGATTTGGTGACAGTATTCAGAAGAATAGGAAGGAAACTTGAACAGGTCCCTGTCATATTCACATAGCCACGTTTCACTGATGCAGATGATAGAGAACTGGTGACCAATGGCCGAAAGCAATGAGGTAATATTGCCGTAATTTTTCTGATACTTCGAGCGTTAAAGTGAATTAACACCCTACATGGTTGATACATCCGTGATGAAAGTTCAGACGGTGAAATATACGCCATCCTGCAATTGGATAGACACTACAATTGCTAATGTATGATATAATTAGGAGATAATGGACAGGTCGATCTCTGATTTTATGCGAAATACCCTGGTGTCAGTAGATTTCCTTGCTTTTATCTGACAGTTATCAGTCCAAAGAAACGCCCACTGTTTCTCTTTTTTGAGAACAAGTGCTTTAGCAAAAAGCTTCTTGTTATCCGGCGAGAGGTGATCATTAACAAAGACAGCATGGGTGCCCTCTCCAGAAAAACCAAGAGCACGTGTATTCAAGCGAGTTTTACGTGCTTTCCTAACAAACTCATTCTTTTGCTCTCGTGAATAGAAACGAGCCACGATATTCTGTTGTCCAGACTTAGCTGGCACTCTGTGAACAACGTCAAGATCAGTGCCTGATACAGGACAGTCGATTTTGTTACCAATCGACTGCACTATGGCAACACAGTCCTCCCCTTGTGAAGAAGAAACGCCCTTGATCTCGACGTTGTTTATCCGAGTGTACTGCTCCAGGTCCACCACCTTCTTCTTTAAAGTCTCGTTCTCATTTTTCAAAGCTTCGTTAGTAGAAAAAAGCTCTTGTTGTTGAGTACAGACAATCTCTACAATGTCGTTAAGCATTTTCAGGCCAGCATCCATACCTTTAACCTCTGAATTTAGAGCACCGACCTCCTGTAAAATCATACATGGTATACATACAACGCAATAGTAAAGAGTGGTAAGGAAAGAAAATTTAGGGTATACAAAATGTGTCTCACTCACAGTCTCGCGACTTTGAGACCTCCTTCTGTATCTGTATTTGTACAAAACACATGCACTTGTATCCCTTGTATCTCAATTCTGAACAATTCTGAATTATGGCTACTTCACTGCATATTATTTCATTGAATGTTCAGGGTTTTCGCAGTCCGGCAAAGCAGGCTGAAGCGATTAGTGTCGCCCGCGCTGCAAATCGTGATGTTTTGTGCCTCCAGAAAACAAATTTCTTTTCGCTATCCTACGTGATTGCTTTTAAACGAAAGTTCAGCCTAGATTGTTATTTCTCTTTGGCTACATCTCGTTTTACGGGAGTATGTAATATAATTTTTAACCGAGATTTATAACGGGATCATCATGCTTTTTACGACGGCATGGGCCGGGTTTTGGCATTAGAGTGTAGCTACTTTTCTTTCAGATTAAAGATACTGTGTGTGTATGGGTCAGCGTAAGCTGGGCAGTCTAATGACTTTTTAGAGACCTGGATGTGTTTTTTTTTTTGACGGTCGTGATGTCATTCTGATTGGCGACTTCGACTGCGTTCTAAATACGCGAACCGATGTACAAGGTCCTGGCTGGGGCCGGTCTGCTTGGAATTCACGCGAGCTGCGACGCCTTGTTCACCACTTTTCATTACTTGACGCGCACAATGTAGCTCACGGAAATAACTTTGTTTGCACATGGCGACGCGGATGATCCTCCAGCAGGCTCGACCGGGCTTATATCCCACGAGCGTTAGACGCGTTTGTCTCCGATTTATGCGCTCCGTCCTTCTCACCTTCTCCTGTGTACGTATCTGATCATCGGCCTATTGTCTTGAAGGTCAAAGTTCCATTTTCTTTTTCGGAAAAGCCATGGCGTCTTGATGTTCACGTTCTGCAGGACGCGCGCTCAAGATCGGATTCGTCACGCGCAATACGTGTGTCGCTCACGGCTTCTGGTCCTGAAGATTGGGCTGCACTTAAAACACAGTGGCGCCTGCGCTGCGCAGTAGAGGGGCGTTCGCTTCGTCGACGCGTTTCTGAAGAGCTCGCTGATACTGCGATGAAGTTACGCATTGCTTTGCGCGCTGAGACGCCTTCTCCTCTGATGCGAGCGTGGCAGCGTGAACTGCGTGAACGCTTTCAGCGCTTGACTGCTGCTACGTCCCTGCCGGCAGCAGCATAGCGCTGACAACCCATGTGCACATCCCGAGGTGCTGCGCTGCACGATACATTCGTTTTTTGGGCAATCAGAGCCATCTGTCTTTAATGACAGCACAAATACCTCCTGCGCAGCGGCTTCCTACGCGTGATCGATCTGTTTTCTTGGCGCATTTTGAAGCAATGTCGTGTTCATGATGATGATATGTGGGGTTTAACGTCCCAAAACCACTCTATGATTATGAGAGACGCCGTAGTGGAGGGCTCCGGAAATTTGGACCACCTGGGGTTCTTTAACGTGCACCCAAATCTGAGCACACGGGCCTACAACATATCCGCCTCCATCGGAAATGCAGCCGCCGCAGCCGGGATTCAAACCCGCGCCCTGCGGGTCAGCAGCCGAGTGCCTTAGCCACTAGACCACCACGGCGGGGCAATGTCGTGTTCAGCCATGCGGACTAACTGTGATGAAACACCGCCAATGCTTAGAAGTTTGCCCCGTATTCCTCAAGAAGCTGCGGATTGCCTGCACATCCCTCCGTCGGCTGAAGAGGTAAAGCCGGCACTGAAATCTATGAAACGTGGAACGGCCCCAGAGCCAGACAATTTTCCTGTTGAGTTTTACTTGACATTTTGAGATGAGATTGGTGCTACTTTTACCGTGGTTATCCGGCGATGCGACTAGGACGGTGTCTTTCCATCAAGTTTTCGAGATGGACGCATTGTGCTCATTCCAAAGGGTGATGCTTCCTCTGTTAATCCTTAAGATTGGAGACCTATGACACTCCTCAACGTTGACAATAAGATATTCGCGGCGGTAGCCGTTCAACGTTTGAGGGGTCTTTTGAACACACTGGTAAATCATCACCAGACTTCATTAGTGCTTGGACGAGAAATAAACAGCTTGTCAGTTACCACACGAGATATCATAGCCTATACTCTGCCGTGATCTGCACGTGGTATCCTTGTGTCTTTGGACCAGGAAAAAGCGTTTGACCAATTAGAGCACGCGTAAAGCCTTAATATGCTCAAGTATTCGGCTTTTCTCACTCGTTTGTGGAAATGATTAAAAATACATACACTGGTCTGAAAAGCATACTAGTTCTGGATGGCTGGGAGAGCACCGCCTTTTCTATAACACGTGGGGTCCGTCAGGGATGTCCCTTCTCTCCTGTGCTATTCGTCCTCAGCCTTGAGCCATACTTGCGTGCTCTTGACGCGGATTCACGTGTCCGGGGTCTTGGGCTTCCTGGTAGCGGTGTCGTGAAAATCACACCTTTTGCTGATGATATAACCTTGTACATTTCAGATGAATATAGCCTTTCACGCAGCCTGCGTGTATTTTTCCAGTATGGCGACATTTCAGGTGCAGCGTTGAACATCTCCAAATCCCAGTATTTCTTCATTGGCTCTCCAAACTCCAGGCTTAGCGCCGGTTTTCCCATTCAGCCGGCCACGTCCCTTCGTATTTCAGGTATTCTAGACAATTACTACGGCATTTGCGAATCCGCTTGGTTAAACGCTCTCGAAGAATACTGAAAATTCGGGATGCACGGGATTGTGACTTCCCGCTTCTTGAGCGGAGGTACCTTGCTCAGACTGTATTTTGCGGCCCCATTTGGTACATTTCTCACATCGTGCAACCATCTTTACGTATCGTGCGATCACTGCAGTCTGCTTTGTGTTCCTTTTTTTTCGGTCAGGCGGCATTGAGTTGGTCTCTCGCGCGGCACTGGGACAGCAACGTTCTCAGGGAGGCTTTGCTTTCCCTTCAGTGTCCATACGCTGTCGGCTGCTGGCACTGCGCTTCCTTTTGCGCCTAGTGCAGGGAGAGGAATCTCCCGCACGAACGCTTGCATATTATTTTCTGGGTACTCACCTCCGGCATTTGATGCCTAATGTGCAACTCAACAAGGGGCCGCAGTCAATAACACTTCCTGCGTTTTATGCAACAACTGTTGCATTTTTTCGCCATGTCAAGTCCAGCTGTCCTGGCATACATGTTTTTAACAACCACATAGTTGAGACAACTGCTGCTTTGTTGCTTATGTTGGTCCCACCAGCCCGCCGTGCTCGCTCTAGACGGGTGTCTTGGAGCACATTAACGGCTTCTTTTCTGCCTGGACACCTCCGGGACATCATGTGGCGTCTGGGATGGGGTGTGCTTCCAACTCTCGACCGCCTCGAAAGGTGGAGAATGGTCCAGTCAGCAACATGTCTGAACTGCTCCCTTCGGGAAACAAATCAGCATTTTCTGATGAATTGTCTCATTGCTCGCGTTTTTTGGAGAGCCGTACATGCCGGATTTCGCTGCCTCAGAGTAAATCGCTTCGTTTCTTCTGGGCGTTGTTCGCGAGGCCGCTTCGCTTGTCTTCGCATTGTTGCCGGCTCTTTCTGCCTCTGGCGCAATTGCTGCGAGGCGTTTGTAACAGGCCACCGCCGCCGCGCGCTCTACCTGATCCTAGAACGATTGTACTCGAAGATGCTGTCTGTTTTGTCGGAAGAGCTCTTCTTCCTCGGTAAAGAGGAATTTCTTCGGCACTGGTCTTGCCCTTTTGTGTCGGTCTGTGACGTACGAGTGAAACTTGTCTTTCGGGCAGCCTGATATTGGTAGGCTGATGTGTCGATGCGCCGGCAGAATTGGCATGCTAACATGTAAATATGCAAAATGTACATATTATTGTTTTATTTGTGTATTTTGTCTACCTTAAAGTATTTTTGTGGTTGTGTTTGTGTAAACCATCGAATGTACATGTTCTCTTAACGTCGTCTCATATCCATGTTCTTGTAAACGACGTCTGTTTTGTCACAAAAGTTAGAGTATGTCTAAGAAGGAACTGTTCTGTTGAGTGTTATTGACGTTTGTGGCAATGAATTTTTTCTAAACATCACTTATTGAAATGTCCCCCACCAACATGAGCGAATTAATGGCATTTAAAAGCCTATCTGAAGAAGAACACCGCAAATGCCGGGTGAAGAGACGTTAGACTCTTACAAACACGTCTTTCCCCTCCGAGGTCCATGACCTAAACTGGCTTAGGATATGGGAGGCTTTACCAGCGGCTGACCGCCTTGCGGCGTGTGCCGTGGCGCCCTCCGCCACATGCCTGCAATGCGGTCGCGTCGGAACGCTGAACCATGTCTTCCATGAATGTATAGTAGCGCGCACATTTTGGCGCATGGTTACCAGAATGTTCCAAATAAGTATGCCGTGGAAGTCAAGCCACAGGGATAACTTCGTCGAACTCTTAATCGCTATCGGAGCCTTCGTCCTATGGAAGCGGAGGGAACTGGCCCGCCTGAGGGGACGCCCTCAGAGAGTCATGTTTCCTCTGCTACATCGGCTAAGAAAAGTAATTTTCATGCATCTCAACGCAGAACTACTCATGCTGGGAGAGGAGGCTTTCCTCCGACGCTGGTCTACGCGATTAATTATGGTAAAAACAACAGAGTGTTCATGACTTTCCTCCCCTATTGAGGAGGTGAACTAGAGCTTGAATCACTGTGACATTACAGTGTGTATTTTTGTTTACTTCTTCAGAAACATGTTCTTTTTTGCAATATTGTTCTTGAGCGCGAGAGCAAACTGTCCTCACAGGTGAATGCAGCTGATTATCAGTACAGCTTACAGGCATACAAATAAAATAATCATCAGTATAAAGTTTCATCTTGACAGGTGGCTTTACAATAGTACTTCTATCGTTTATATACACTAAAAACTACAGCGGGCAAAGAACTGACCCTTGAGGCACACCTGAAAACATATCTAGCATAGCTGAAAGACAACCATCAATCTTCACCGCTTGCTTGCGGTTACTCAAGTGTGCACCAATCCAATTTATAATTTCATCACTGAATCCTCTTTTTCTCAGTTTACAAAGCAGCTTCTATAGTGTGGTTGACAACATCAAACGCTTTAGCAAAATCAATGCAAGTTACATCAACCTGTTTGCGTTCGTCTAGAGCTAAACTGACATCATGAATTGTTTGAATCAACTATGTGACTGTAGACTTGCCGCTTCTAAATTCATGCAGACATTGGATTGGATAAACTCTTATTTGGTCCTCCAAAACACAGATCACTGTGTTGCGGGCAGCTCCCACGTGGGGACTGAGATGCCTATCTCCTCAGCCGCCTCGCGGGCTTTCATACAGGCAGTCAATTAGTAATTGATTGACCTCCAAGTGAAACATGATATGCTTCACTCTAATATACTCTATAACTTTGCAGCAAACCGACGTGAGTGACACATGACGAGAGTTGCTAATACCCATTCGGTTGCCGGCTTTGAGCAAAGGTATGATAATTGCGCAGAGCCAATCCTGTGTAAGAGAGTGAGTTTCTAAAGGTTTTTCGAAGATAATGGCAAGAAAGGACGATACCTATTCTACGTATCTTTTCAGAAAGGCAGTTGGTATTTGTCCAGGCCGCTAGTCTTTTTGCATTCAGATTTAGTAACCGAGAAGGTACATCTTTTTGATCAAATAACAAGGGTTCCATAGGACATGCGCATGAAGAATGCAAGTTGCTATCACTGCGCACATCTGATGGCATCGTGAACACTGACTAGAAAAACCTTTTGAACTCGTCTGCTATCTCAATCTTTTGCGTCACTGTTATCGATCAGGTAGTGATCTGTTCATTTTTTTTCTTTTCTGCCGTTCATATAAGCCCGAACTTTCTTGGACTATTACGCTGACATCCATTTCTTCGCGGTGTGCCAACAAGACGCCAAGTGAAGACTTCGAGGGCTCGGCGCCCTACAGGTACGAGGTTCCTTTATCAACAAATTGGCTAGTACGCGACCACTACGGTGGTTGGTAGCCATCGCCATGAGCTTTATGCTCGTCCAAGTGCGTTAAACCACATGAGTGATACTGCAGGACACAATGAAAAGCCTTGGGGCTTACAGGTGCGCCCAAGCATCATAAAGCCGGCACGTTTGCAAATTCACAACCGCGAAATGGCTCCAGCGAGCACAGCAGCAATGGAAGACGATGAAACTGAGAGCAAGAAGCTTCGCTTAGAAGAGAATCCTCTCGACGATAAAACGTCAACATATTACCTAAGTGATGAAGAAGACATGGGCGAAGATGAACCATTAACGTTGGTTACTTATAAAAAGAAACGAGCAGAGAGTATCCCAGTCGTCTTTCGTCCAACAGCTTAAGGTGCTAGCTTCTGGAAAGTGAACCCCAATCGAGTATCAGCTGAAGTAGTTTCCGCTGCTAAAGAAAAAGTGCAGTCATTCAGAACGACCAGAGATGGAAGCTTAAGGTTCAGCGTTGCTTTCTTAAGTTCAGCCAAGCGTCTTCTGATGCTTTCAAATGTAGGTGGCCTGGAATTTAAGCCTTTCATCCCAGAGTCATACACTCGGAACGTTGGGAAAGTAAAACATGTTCTCCTGCAGTATTCAGATGAACAACTCCTAGAGTACTTGAGAGATGCAGGGGTTATACCGGCGCGACGGCAAATAAAATACTACCGCCAGGAAGATGGAGGAGTAACGACGCGTCCACTTCACTCAGTGATCCTGACGTTTCGAGATGACCGCCCGATTCCAGGAAGAATCTACTTAGGATTCACCAGTCACCCAGTGGAAGAATATCTTGGTCCAGCACATCGGTGCTATAACTGCCAGCGATTCGGACACATGGCGAAAAGTTGCCGTAACACAAGCCGGTGTAAGATCTGCTCAGAAACACCATCATAAGGAGTGCAAGTCTGTTCTTCAGCCTAAGTGTGCAAACTGTGCAGGTAATCACGCTGCCTCATATTCAGGCTAACCGCAAAGTAAAGCTGCTGCAAAAATGCGTCGGCATGAGCTCATACATGGAAAAAAACCGCGCCCCAATGAACCATCGCCAAACCTTGAGATTGTTCATCCTGTACGTGATCCACCTCAGCGGCCACCGCAACAACAGCCGACAAGCACGCCAAGAGAACCGCCAAGAAAGCCGCCAAGAGCACACTCGAGAGACCACTCACGAGAAGTACCTTCAAGTAACCCAACCTACGCGTAAAAGCTGCGAACGCCCACTGGACCTCTGCCGGAAAGTAGCAAAACCGACAGTGCCAGTGTTCGCCCCAACTACAACATCGAAACGTCACGTCATTCTCAACAGGCCTCAGAAAATCAACCATTCAATGGAGACCGTGCCTCTGAATCAGTCATGCAATTGATTCTGCCAATGCTTTTCGCAGCACTTAAGGCAATCCTGTCTGCTCTACCTGAAGCAAACAACCTGCCAGAAGTAAAAGCCCTGCTGCCTCTGGAAGCACTACTGTGTCAACAGTGCGGGTCAAACCTGCGACAAGTAACATATGAATAAGCGCTACAAAGATGTCCCCACATACCAGTGGAATGCCAATGGTCTTCGAAGGAAGTGTGCTGACTTCCGTAAACTCCTTCTGCAGTATAATTTTCCAATACTTTGCATCCAAGAGGCAGGAAGTTGCTTATAGCGGGACTGCTCAGTATAGTTGAGTACGGAGTACTCGAAATCGTTAAACATTTTTTTCTAAACACACAATGAATGATGATTTCCGCCTCTCCAACTACGTGATATATAAGTCATCTCGTCGAAGTGGTCCTAGCAGAGTACATTTGTGCGTCAGAAAGGACCTACCTTCTCATCAAGTTCACTCAAGTGATTCGGACTTCCCGGAATTCGTCGCTTGCAAAGTATCCTTTGGTGAGCAGTGCGTTACAGTGATCAATTTTTACCTACAACCTTCAAGCCGCATTTCGGTGGAAGAACTAACAAATATCTTCAACATTTCTAATTTATATACGTTTATATGCGGAGACTTTATTGCGCACAACATAATCTAGGGTAGTGATCGATGTGATGCACGTGGGAACATTGTTGAGTGTGCCGCAGACAAATGCAATTTGACAATTTTAAATGACGGCTCCCCAACTTTTCTCTGTGGGCATAATAACTATAGTTGCATCGATGTAACCTGGTGTTCCCAAGATCTAGTGAATGGTGTGGTATGGACAACGGACGTAGAAACACGTGGGAGTGACCATTTTCCCATTCTAATAAATCACCTCTACTTGCAAAAAGACGACACCAGACGCTACAGCAAACTGACGAACTGGAAAGCTTTTCGGCACTACCTAACAAACCAAAATAGTGAACTTACGACAGTTGAAAGCTTTACTGAATTTCTGCAAGATAATGCGAATAAATGTACAAAGAAAGTCCCGATTCCAAAAGACTATGCTGCAGTCGATGGAGAGTATGAACATTTAAGAACCATCAGACGACGTTCAGAAAGGGCATATCGATGCAGCGGAAGTTTAGAAGCATACGAAAATGCACAGAAAATCCACAGTGTAATGCGCAGACGGCTAGAAAATTTAGGTAAAAGACACTGGCGTGATTTCTGTGGCACGCTCTCTCCCCACACACCTGTTCCAAGAATTTGGCTCGTAATTCGAGCAGTTAGTGGCCCTGTATCACAGAGCTTCCCATTTCGTGCTCTTGCAGTAGCCTTTGACAAACCGGAAGTTGTGGTAGCAGATGAATTTTGTCAACTTATCAGTAGGCCCGCCGTATAACAATGCGCCTTATTTGATAATTTTGTCGCGTTTGCCAGCCAGAAAATTAATGCTTGCTTTTGGGCCCCGCATCCTCAACAAGACCCTGTATTTACGTTAAGGGAGCTGCATTGTGCTATAGCATCATGTCGTCAAAAATAGGCCTCTGGACCGGACAGCATTACGTACAATATGCTAAAGAACCTTGGACCCACAGGCACAACTATTCTCTTAGATATTTACAATAATATATGGACGCGAGAAATTGTACCCGAGTCTCGGAAGTCTGCTCGCATCATTCCGATCTTAAAACCGGCTAAGACGCCCTTGAACCTTGAATCCTTCCGTCCAATCAGTCTGACAAGCTGTTTATGTAAGGTAATGGAAAAAATGATTGATGCGAGACTTCAATGATGGTGCAACAGAACTTGTGTATTCTCCAACTACTTGACAGGTTTTAGGAAACAGAGATGCACAATGGATGCAATACTAGACTTAGTAACGTGTGTGGAGCATGAACGCGCCTGTGGTAGTTTGACGGTCGCCATGTTCTTGGACATCACAAGGGCATTTGACACTGTCAGTCACACTCATGTTCTGCTGAGTATGTTGAAACACGGACTGTCCGGCAGGTCTTTGCGGTGGGTATCCAAATTTTTATCAAGTCGTAAAATATTCATTCAGACGAGCGAAGGAAAAAGTGCAGAACACGACGTCAGACAGGGAGTGCCACAAGAAAGCGTACTCAGCCCTCTTCTTTTCAACTGTGTTGTGGCTGATTTAGCTGAAAGACTGCCTTCCAGGTTGAAATACTCCTTATATGCAGATGATGTGTGCATTTGGGCATCTGGCATGGACATACGGTTATCTGACATACGGACATACGGGCATCTGGCACGGACATACGGTTAATTCAGATTGCATTGCAATACGGAATAAATATTATCAACAACTTTTTAAAAGAAAGAGGAATGATTCTATCGCACGCAAAGACAGCTGTATTGCCTTTCACCCGTAAGAAGTTAAAGAACTTCAATCTCAATTTAGAAGAAGAACCACTAATGATTGTGACACAGCATCGATTTTGCGGAGTAATACTTGATAAGCAGCTATCATAGGCACCTCACATAAAGAAACTCGAAAACTAGGTAAATACGCTAGTGAAAATACTCCGCAGAATTGCTTGGACATCATGGGGCGGATATGTATCATCCATGCTCGCTGTTCACAATGCTTTATTACGACAAAAAGTTGCATATTCTGCATCAGTGTTACACGGCCTTTCCCGCACTTCAGAGGAGCGACTTCAAAGACTATTAGCTAGGGGACTGCGCGTCTGCATAGGTGTTCCGCGAGCGACTTCCAGCAGCCCTGTTATAGCAGAGACTCGACAACCACCCTTTCTAGTCATGAGAACAATTGAAACATGCCGCCATTTTTTTCGCTTACAGACGCAACACAGGGACCACCTATTGGCACTGGAGATTTTACTAAGAGATAAAAGCAATCTCATAACGATGTACAGAGTAATGTACATATATTACCCGGAAATTAATTTTGGAGCTCTGAAATGGACTATCCTCCATGGCTGCTTGTAATACCAAGCATTGAATTCTCAGGGGATGGCATTATCAGAAAGAGAGACATGTTCATCCAAGCTGCACAACAACTAGCGCTTTATCAGATACACATGCGGTATCTAGGGTACATACATATTCAAACAGATGGCTCAAGTACTACAACGTCTTCAACATCGGCAATTATCATACCACAGCTCAATATTCAAGAATCGTTTAAATTATGTCGCTTGACGTCATCTACTACATCTGAACTCTTCGCTATTCTGTATGTTCTAAAGTTTATAAACTCGGTAGCAGACGCTATAAAATGGGTACTTTTCAGTGACTCACAGGCCGCATTAAGATCACTCTCCAGTACAAACGGGACAGTAATAAGTGATAGTATGACATATGAAACGCTGAAGGAGCTCACCAAAGCAAAGAAGGTGCAACATGATATCAAATCCCAGTGGATACCTGGCCACTGCAACATTCCTGGAAACACAGCTGCCGATGAAGCAGCACGACAAGCACATCATAAAGACGTTACTGTTTCTTTACCAATTTCGAAAAATTATTTGCGTAGTAATATAAAGAATACAACTTTCAGAATGAGCAAAACTGCTTGGTTTGACCAAAGTACAAAGCGCTGCGATTTATATCACATTGATCCATTTATTGAATTCAAAATTACGCATGCATTAGATAGAAGGATGGAAACTCTAATTCACCGATTGAAGCTAGGCACCGCACACACAAAACATTTTTTGCACAGAATCGGCAGAGCTGAAACTCCCGAATGCGAATGTGTATTTATAGATGAAGACGTCTGTCACCTTCTCATAGACTGTCCACATTATGACACGCCGAGACGCCGTCTTAAGTGCGAACTGTTCGCATTGGACCGCAGACCATTTAGCATGAAAAAAAATTGTGGGCCCGTGGCCAACTGGAGTTTTACAGTCCCACGCTCTAAAAGCATTAACACGTTTTTTACAAGACAGCGGGATTGCTGACAAGTATTAACAAAGAACAAACTTTCATTTGTAACACATGTACTAATGCACAGTATCATGTGACACCCATCAAGTGTGTGTTGTGAAATGAATGACGTGTCGACTATTATGTACATACGAGCGAATGCATCTTTATAAGGACCAGACGTGTGCTTTGCTGTTTTGTGCTGGTGGACCGAATATTAACGAGGGACATTTCCAGAGACTTCTTACATTGATTTTCGAACATTTACTTACCATTGTGATATGTGCGTATAAGTGTATCTTTGCATATCTGTGCCTGAGTTTTCTATTTTTCATACACTACTTTGTATGTTTTGCTTCAAGATACGTGTTCAAGTTTCAATCAACGGCTAAGGAGTAGCCGGCGCCATAATGGTGCGCCAACATCTCCTTATATATCATATCAATAAAAAAAAAGCCAGAACTTTTGAGGCGCACTCTAAAAAAATTCAGCGAGGGTAAGTTGGAAAAACTTACTCTTTGATTCGAACAAGGCTTCTTTTAGGAATATACGCGCTTGAGATAGTTCGGTACTGTTCTTGCCTCTTTTTCGTAGTCTTTTAATTTTTCTTTTCATGTGAATTGTATTCCTGGTTATCCATGGGCTGCGTTGTTTTACCTTTTAAGGACGAGACGGGATGAATCTATGTACACAGGTGCCCACGATTGTACTACATCGATTTCATAATGTCTCAACGGATTCATATTTTGAGGCGGACTGAAATTCGTCGAAGGCAACTTCAAAGAAATCTGTAATAGAAGTGTCATCTGCTTCCGTGAAAGTTTTAATTTTTACGTGAGAAACAGACTTTGAGCGAGCACTTTTCTCTGTGGTAGTATTAGTAACAATGAGCTGGCGGTCAGATATGCCCTCGTCCACTGACACCATATAATCTTCCAACTGGCTTGATAAGAACACTAGGTCAAGCATCGACTTGGTTTCAGTAGTTATTCTAGTAGCTTCCTTCACAATTTGCATTAGGTTGTACGAAAACAATATCTTTAATAACTTATTTCCGCTTGCAGTTTCGATATTACCAGGCATCATGGTTTTCCACCTAATATGAGGGAGGTTAAAATCATCAGCCAATATCACCCATGTGCAATCATTTACATTGTTACGGAGAAAAGTATTTAGGTCATTTAAAAATTTAGGCGATGTAGCGGGGGGTCTATAAACGGCTCAAACTAGGTATACCAGGTTTTTGTGAGTTATCTTACACCATACGGACTCCTGTAAGATGTAATCAATTAGTTCTGCACGAATGGAAGGTTTCACGAAAGTCGCAACGCTGTCCCCTCGTGAATCTCGATCCCATCTAAACATAGTGTATCCCAACGGAACAATGCAGTCGTTTAATACGGGGCTGCTGAGCCACATTTCTGTTATCATTACCAAGTGAGTAAAGCGTGACATTATGAGACACTCTAGATCAGTCACTTTGTTTCACTTGATTGAACACTGGGCATTCTAGACACCTTGCGACACATGTATCTAACACAAACCTGTAAGTAAGACAAACAAAGAATCCGAAGCTCGAAACACTCCGCGTATTGTGATGTCACGTGTAAATACTAGCAGCAGTTTTGTTTGTTTTCTTTTTTGTAGTGCATAAAACAAACAATAACGGCAAATGGGAAATATATTTGCCGTTATTGCTGTTATCAACCAGCGAAAGGGAAAATGGGAAATCCATTTACTTTCGCTGGCTGATTTTGCAATAAAACAGACGCAAATCGGCAGCTCGGCATAAAACACTCGAAAGTTGTTTAGGAAGGCCATTTCAGGCTATGAGCCAATGCGACCTCATGAAACTAAATTTGTTTTGTCTATCCACACATACTACACCACTTGTCCGAGTCCACGTCCACGCACTCCACGCTGTCGTGCACGTGCCAGAAAGGAAGAAAGCGCTTGTTGCCAGGTCATTCCTCGCCGGATTTGAAGGTACATACGTCTGAACCACCATGGTGCTCTAGTGGCTAAGGTACTCGGCTGATGACGTGCAGGTCGCGGTATCTACTCCCGGCTGCGGCGGATACATTTTCGATGGAGGAGAAAACGCTGTAGGGCCGTGTGCTCATATTTGGATGCATGTTAAAGAGCCATGGGTGGTCAAAATTTCCGGAGTCCTCCACTACGGCATCTCATAACTATATAAGTGTTTAGGGACGTTAAACACTACATATCAATCAATCGATCAGTCAATCAATCAATCAAGGTCATACGACTGCCGCC
Source organism: Rhipicephalus annulatus (assembly GCA_013436015.1). Lineage (NCBI taxonomy): Eukaryota > Metazoa > Arthropoda > Arachnida > Ixodida > Ixodidae > Rhipicephalus > Rhipicephalus annulatus. The sequence continues at coordinate 14,009 of WOVY01000520.1, read as the reverse complement.
CCGCCGTTTCTCGTGCTAGCTGACACATTGCCACGCAGGTCCTCCCCTTTGCATTCTGCAATGCTGCGCGACCATTTTAGATCGGCGAAAACAGCAAACGGTTAAATAAAAAACGTAGCGAGCGAAGTTGTAAAGCAGCACTCATAACATTAGTTTAAACACTGCGTAACTGAACCTTACCAATTTCATTTTTATTTACGCTGAAGGAGTCAAGAACTTTTTAAGCGTTACCGTTTACTGGCTTATAGCCACATTGTAAGGCACCTCTTGCTAGGCTTACGGAAACTATGATCTATTTGTTGCATGCCACATGGCCTAAAGTCATGAAAATTTTCTATAAGTAATTGTTTTTTATTTCAAAATTAACTGCTGTTTCACGCCCCGACTTCGATGTAATTCAAGGAACGCCAGCGGAATGTTGTGAAACACTAACAACCTAGTATTTTATTTAACACATCATGCAATAAATCACTGTGTCTGACCACTCTTGTACATGGTCTTGACGCAGGAACCGGTATCTATTGCGTCCAGCATTATCAGAGAATGATCGCAAATGACATCGGACATGAAAGAGAAGGCCAACAAGTAACTTTCGGACTAAGATGAGCCCACAGAGCTTGCCCTGTGTTTCATGTTGTCTCGCCGTATTGGTCGTCACCAGCGGCCTTTCCATCTCGGGTTGTTTTTTTTTTTTGTTCTTTTCAAATCGGCTGGGACACGAGTGAAGGGCTAGCTGTTCAGAAGGGTGGTGAGGCCTTGTTTGTTTCGTTTGTTTATTTCCTTGAAAATATGGCACGTACCCGCTCTGGCGTATTGGCCACGAAAACGTAGAGTACTTTTCTTATGAGCACTAGAAATAGCTTTAAGAATGATTTTATAATAGGATGCAACTAACGCAACAAAAACCATACAGGTAGAGTGAAAATGAGAAAAAAAAATGTAAATTGAGAGATTTTGAGACTTTAGATTTGGAGATGACGACAAAGCTGTGTCTTTCCCCTAACCCGTTGAAATTTGCGTGTTGAAACTTCTTGGTGTGACACAGCAGTACTTGTTAGATTAAAGTTTGCGCTAGATTACATTTGGATACCTGAATAAAATCGCAAACCGCATTGAATGCGTCCCTCTGGCTATTTCTCACAACTGAGTCCCCAAAGTTTGGCACAACTTCTACTGTGAACCTACCCTACTGAAAATTCCCACATGTACAGGACCTGCACATACGATGTTATTGGATACGGGGCATACAGGTGTCACGGGTCATGCGGGTGGTACGGGTCATGTGGGTGGTACGGGTCATGCGGGTGGTACGGGCCATACGGGTGGTGCGGGTCATACAGGTGGTAAGGCTCATAAAGGTGGTATAAGTGTAACGAATGTATGGGTATTACAGGTTATGCAGGTGATGTGGATTGGATTAGCTATTTGGGTCAAAATTAACATGCAGTAAAAGAATGTATTAAGAAAGGCATGCTAGTTCATGAAGCACACAGTAAAATAAACAATGTAATGTAGGTATGCTGCAATGATATCAAATAAACACGATCAGGCTAGAGTAATGTTTTGACGACTCATTTATTTAGGTCGTTCAACATTTCGGCAATGAATCTGTTCATTTTTCTTAACCTATCCACAGGTGCCGCTTCACTTGGTGTCCCAGCAATGTACTTGCTGAAGGCATCTGTAAAAATGAGCAGGAATATGTAGCAATTAGGGACTTACTGGTTCATATAAATGATAACTTTTATTGTCCCTAAATTCAGCAAAATATACTAAGCATGAAACACTTACTTCCGACTGCCTTTAATTTCTTAGGCGTGAGTGCCCTCCTGGGTGGTGCCTGGTTTTCTGAGCGCACATAGCGCCGACAAGGGGCTCCTGTGATGCTCCTGTTGTGGAGGGCACTCACACCCCACAGAAGCTTGGTCGCCTCCTTACAGAACAAGCTGTCTCTCGGACGCGAAAGCAGCCATGCCCATTTTTCCTGCTCCAGGAATATGCCGTTTCCTAGGTGAATCTGCGCGAAAAAATGTGGAATCATAATAAAAGACTCAAGAGATATCTTGTTTTTGAAAATGTTATTTGCGCTCTTTGGTCGTGCGAGTATAGTTTTGCTGGTATGTATTCAAATAGTTCTGATGAATCTTACAATTCACTTCTGCAACTGCATGCCATCTTGTATAATACTGGCATACTAAACGTTATCCTAATATTCTTTTTCTAAAGCAAGTACAGTTCACAGAATGTATGTAAGTCTACAGGTGCATATAGTGCTCATTAATGGCAATACTACACCAGCCTTCACAAGGAGAATCATTAACTTTTAGATACTAAAAGACTGGGCAAAAAGTGGGGTGGCATAGTAAGTTAGAAAAACATCAACACAATCCCTATTTAGAAATTTTACATTAATGTGGCTCCAGCGAAAAAAAAGCATTCGTTTCAATGATCAATGAAAAGCAAATCACATACATCAATGCTGTCTTTAAGTCTCACCTGAACAGTTTGTGAGAAGCTGTAAGACATTTCAAGAAAAAAGCATATTTACAATTTTGAGTGCTCTAGATATGTGTGAAAGTTAAATTAATAACTATGTAACATATCTTACAGTTGTGTTACAGTTGTTAGTAATGCTGAGTCCATAATATTCTACTAAAGACCACCAGACACCCTAAAAGGCACTTAGAGCTGGCACTGACAAAAAGTGCTCTGGCACATTGCAGATAAAAATTTCTTTTGTCAACTCCAATAATGAGGAACTCAGGAATCAAAAAGACAGAGCCTCAATTCATTCCCCTTTTTTTTAACATTAAGATTTGTTACAAAAATATTTATGAAGCTTTTACTGAATGCCGTGACATTCCAAAAAAGGGTAATGCAGAAGATTGCACTGGTCATTCGTGAAATAACCTCATAAATGTCTAAATTCACCAGTTCATAATTTACAAAATTATCCGTAGTAGATGAATAAACTAAGCATAAACATACAAAGAAGTGAAAGCGCAATGCAAGTTGCATAACTATGTATTCAACCCAGTAGTGAAAGTATTGCACTGAATAAACATAAATTCACAAAAAGTAGAGCTACTTCATCGTTTAACTGAATAAGGGCATGCACACAGAGACGGACACTAGAAGAAGAAAATGCACACAGCATAAGCAATGTTCAAGTGTCTGTATGTGCCCTTATTCCGTTAAAAGATGAACGAATACCAACTAGCCTAACTATCCAAGCTACTGTAAAGCTACTTACTTGATTGTCCACCTGGAAAACAGCAGCAGTTCATCACTGGCACCCAAACCCTAAAAGGCAGAACAAAGGAAAAGTCGATCAGCTATAAAAAATATTAGGCACACATATGCCAGCATGGCTTCCAGGTATGAAAGTTAAACATCATTTCCAAAACTTTTTTTTTTATTTTCAGACACAACATAACTATCAGCCCTCATTTGTGCTTTGTTCAGCCCAATAACAGCTGCTGAAACTTTTATCCCTATTGTTTTTCCAGCTTATGCTCCATAAAGTGTTAAAAGCCCAATCACTGAGCTGCACAACGAACTGATCAGTGTTCTACATTGTGTTATTAAAACAACCTAATTTTAATCCCACTTAAAACTAAGTTCATGGTTATGTTAAACTGTTCAAGCTTTAGCAGTGCATTTTGGGGGCTGTTAAGTCAGCCATTGGAGTCTACCCGGTTACTGCCTCCAATTAAGGGGTAGCAACAATAACTTTTCTGCACCATGTATCTACTTTGCCATTATTGAATAAGAGAGCCCTGCGGGTGTTTGTAAACACTGCCTTATTTCAGAGCACTGTGTCGATTAGAGAAGACCAGCAAGTCCCAGACTTCCACGTATTTTTTACCCTATTGTCATCATTTTTAAGCATGTAATAATGATAGCAACCAGAAGTTTATACTAATTTGTTCAGAGCATTGTCTTCTATTGACCGAACCAAAGAATGGTTTATTTTATTTAAAAAATTGCATTTTTGCTCCTGTACATAATTTTGGACATTTTGCACACTTTCTTTTAGATCAAATGAAAGTTATTCTAAAGGATCAAGTTCAGTTCAGTACACCACCATGTGTTGCTTGAGTATGTGCACAAACAATCAGCATGACATCTTTTGCCATTTCAAAATTATCATACTGACATAATGAAAAATTCCATTTCGAGAAGATGGAGCTCTACTTACGCAATGAAAATTGCAGTTTTTTCTGTGCTGACCTATTTTTTTTACTGTGCCACCTTATCTATTTCACTGTGTCTGACTTCGGTAAATGCGTAAACATTACTAGTTTGACAGCTTTTTCTTTTCGCTAAAAAATGCTAAACTTCATGCTTTTCATCAATTTTCAAAGAAAATAAGCTACAAATATACCATATATAAAAGGGCCATTTGCTTTCAGGTCGCTTTTTTCAGTTGATTAAAAAAAGATGCGCAGGATGAGGACAATACTATAATATCTCAAGCAAGCGCCCCCACCTAAGCGAGTTCCATCCTCTCTCTTTCAAGATATTTAAAACATGCATGAACAACTGAGCAAGCACTCCCCCCCCCCCCCCCCGCCTTCCTGCCATTTCTGCAGTTTCCTTCACTTTCTTTATTTAGAAGCGCAACAAAGTAGCAGAAGCATAGTGAATTCATGCATATTTATTAAAGTGTATCAGTTTCGTTGGAAGCACATGCGACTTTTTCACCACAATCTTGATTTTTGATGCAAGACCGAGCAAGAACCCCCCCTCAAATTCTCGTCACCTTCACCATAGTGGGAGCACTTGCTCAGGATTGCACAGTACACGAAAATTGTGGAAAAAGAATCTGCTTTCATAACTAGTAAACAATGAAAAAGTACTTTTTTTCTAATTTTTGCTTGCCCTGCTTCCTTCATACACAAAATTAATAACAGAACCCTTACAAATACTATTTAGTTCCTGCACACCATTTAGCAATCGAATATGCTGCCCGCTGATATTGTGAACTCCTCTTCTGTCAAATTTATAAACAGAATTCAGAACTTATGTGAACACCTTGTATTACAATTTGCATATTTCTTGCTCTTAATTGCTTTGTACATAAGTTCTATTTATTTTCCTCACACTTTTGTGTATTCAAGTTCAACCCATTCCTGCATGGGCCCGAGAAGGGGCCTGCAGTATTGTAAAATAAAATAAAAATAAGCTACTTTGAAATTCACATAAACTTGATTCCCTGCACTGACAGACACACGTAGTTTCAACCCTGTTCAAGAAGCATGAAGTTGGCAGACTTGTCAATTTATCTGCCCATCGAAAACATCAATGCTATTGAAAGCTAAATTTCTTAACAGTACACACTTGCCTGATAGCTTCCTTTGGAAGCATGTGAAGCCCTGTCAAGGTGAGGCATCATTGGAAAGGACTGTGGTAGCGGCTCAAAAGTTGTAATACTGGTTGTGATGCAGCAATGGCTGAAGTGAAATATAGGCCGTGGTGGTGGTAGCAGCAGCTGCAGTGTTTCTGCCGAAGGTGCCTGACCTGGAGGATATGACTGAAACCTAGGGGGTGACAGATAATAGGTATTAAGAAATCATGAAAAAGAATGTTCACTACATTATAGAAATTTGCAACTTGAAGTGATGGACAGCTGAGCTTGTTGGTAGAGATTTATGTTGGACTTCTGTGAACATAATAAGCGAGAAGCGTAGCATGTAACGGGTGTGTCGTGGGTAGTCCTTACATTCACAACATAGCTCAGGGGCTAAAGAAAGTGATAAATAGATACAACATCAATGCATTATGGCCACCAATAGACTAGGTACTAGGTGAGATATAATGTCATGCTGAAAACAATGAGAGGGAACAAGAAGCTGGACTCACATTTGTTTTGTAAACACACCAAAAATTTTGTTGATTACCATACAGGGGTAAAGTAAAATGTTCCTTTTAGCTTCGGCCATACCTACTTAGGACAGATGGGCCAGTGTTAACTATAGATGAATGAAAAAGAAGAGAGCGCAAACTACAGGCTCACCGAAAATTCTATCTTTAAATTTTCGAAGGTGTGTTGAAAGCACAGGCCGACCAAAAAAAAAATGTGACGCTCACTCAATCACAAAATGTATTTGCACATATGGCTCATTCAGATTCTCATTTATGGCCCAATCCGAGTTTGAGTGACTCGGCTTGTGAGGGAGTTTGCCGACCTATGGCTGAGAGGGGTTCTGAAGTCTGCTATTCCTTTCCTCCAAAGCCTCTATTTGTTGCTCAATCCACTCGTTCCATTGTAAAAATTTTCTCTTTCTGGAGGAGGCTCAATCAAACAAGCTTCTAATTGCCAGAGCCATCCTACAGGGCTCTTTTTCTTTCTTGAATTGCTGCCTTCTGCGACTTTTTTTTTTTTTTTGGAGGGGTGGGGTGGGGGGGGGGTCATGGGAGTGTATATATAAACTTAAAATATTACCACTCAGTAGAGACGCTCTTAATGCCATAAAATCCAGAGTAAGCACTTCTAACAGAGCAAGCACCTCCCTACTTTCTTCAAGAGGTGCTAAATAAGTAGCCTCTTCTCCTCTACCACCATCTTCACTGTTTCTATTTGCCGAGTGAATGCAAAATAAAGCCGTGTATGCATGGGCATTCAAGAAAGTGCTTAAGTAGACGCACAGATAAGCATTTTTTATTCTCAGTGATTCTTTCACTTCCACGTTAAATATTGACCGATGACTGAGCAAGGGCCTACTCTTCAAACCTTGTTGAATTATCATTCACTCTCCAGGAGCACTTGCTGAGAATTTTTCGATTAACAAACATACTACAAAGTCTGTACTTTCAGTAACGCGTACCTCAAGACTAGAGTTGCAGTAACTACCTTACTAAGTCATATATTACTTCATGGTTGCCATGAATATTCACTTGAATATCATACTGTCTGCTGTGTTGCTGACCGCAACAGCTGCATGTGCTCCTTAATTTATAACTATGCAATAATTGTACATCACATTTGCAGACTGATGTTTATGCAGTGATTTAGCCACATGAATTTATGCAAATCATTACAAAATTAATTGCTTCATGATTGTAACAAACATACAGTCAGCATGAGTGTAACTTGAGAAGCTTGCTTTGGCATGTTGACACTCCTGAGATACATTTCAGCTCATAAATTACAATGCCTATATTTTTCAGTCAAAATGGCCCCCGAAAAAAAGCAATTAAAATTTCATGATGCAACGCATATGTGTTGTACAATTTCTTTAGTGTTCCTGTCCATCTTATGAGGTCACAGCTTTCAGTTCTTGACGCAAAGCACCCATGTAGGCATGCCTCGGATAAGTGTGAAGTTTGTGCTAGAATTCGATTTCAGGGTGCTGAGCAGTGCAGTGCAGCTGAAATTCATCGAATATTGAGCAATGTGTACAGCACTACTTTCAATACATGACAGCAAGGGACTGCAATAGTGTAGGAAATTAGAAGCATGATGCACAATATTTACAATGCAAACTGACTGGGAATGAAGCAAGTGTAAAACAATGATTTTGTTGACTGAACGGATCAGATAATTTGGGAAAATCATTGGGTCAGAATTTTTGGGCTGAGTAATTCATTTCCCAAAATATTGCAGTCAGCTCAATACAGCACAGATGGTATACCATGGTTGGATGCAGAGTGAGACTCTAGTGCTGCAAACTGCGTGCAGTCAGTTACTAAAATGCTGACTGGTCATGAAAACAAAACAATAAACGGGTGCCATTTTGACATTTCTCTGGCACTACCATGATGTACTCCAGAACTGAAGGTGCAATACTAACAGTGGAAGCATTCCAATGAGCACAAAGAAAGTCAAGTGAACCTTCTCCAAGAAGAAGTGCATTGCTGCTGTGTTCGGGGAGATAAATGGTGGTGTTTCCTTGATAAAATAGGTGAGGCATAAACCCACAAAGACTCGTGAGATTTGCCATCTGCATCGGCTCCTAGTTAAAGATATCCGTGGCACGTTTGCTGGCCACGCTTTTGGAGACGTAGACAGGGCTTTTCTTTCAACTGTGTTGAAATCTTGTCATTTGCACAATCATAGTTGGCTATGCAGCTGTCGAAAATAGTGCCAAACGGGAAAAAACGTTCCAATTCCCTTGGAACAAAGATAGAAAATTGAAGTGGATTTTGTGGAGAGATATGGTGAGCGGTATAGCCTTTGGATGCCTAGCGTAAGGTGAGTAATATTTATCGACAATCCTGCATGGATGGTTTCGTTTGACACATTCGGTATTTATGTACAGGCGCTCCAAGAAAAGATCCATGGCAGGTTGACTATGTGCCATCAACATATTGGCACATCGAAAGAGAATCTAAGGCGCCAAGACTGAAGTACAAAAGTCGTTTGGATGTGTAGTTTTCATCATCACAACCACAATCACTATCTACACAGCTACGACAAGCATACGGCATTTGCTTTAAAATGCACGGCCGCTATGCAAAGTGCAGCTGGCTCTGAGCTTGATACAGAAAATAGCAAGACAGAGCAGCCAACAGCCGCACGATATCATGCCAGGGGTGACACCGTGGAATCCATGGCACCAATTGCAGTGATGTATACACAATTAGTAGCGGTTAAGAAGGCGACGACTTCGCACTAGTTGGAAAAAATGATGTGTCAGTAATGCAATTAAGAATAAGCAAAGAGAGATGTCATAAGACACTGTCTTTTTTTTTTTTTCATGACAACATGGGGCCACAGAGGAAGCAGAGGGAAGTTCAGTCGCCCAACACCATACAGACTCAACTTAGCTATCTCTGATTGCCATATTTTTGCTAACATGAAATGCTGGCTAGGAGGCCTGTGCTTTCACCCAGTCCTGTTCTTCGCTCTGCTGCTTGATGCAGACTCGCTTACTGAACTTCTAGGCGGAGAGTAAAGGAAGTTGCAAGGCAGACAGTTCTGATGAAGCCCTTGATCAACATTTGTTGTGCTGAATACTAAATCATTGAGACTCTTACATTACTAAGTCAAAAGTGTGGTTGCTAACTATTAGTGCTGTTCTTTTTCTTTGTAAGAATCATCCTAACAAAACTGACGTATTTACGTGTGGTGCCAGTATTGTTAATAATTATTTCTGTACCATTCTCCTTTCTTGTAATTTCACTGCAGCTTGGGCTATGCTAGGCTGCTGTATTGTGAATAAATAAATTAATGAGTCGGTGCTACACACTGACAAATGTCTGAATCAAAATGGCAAATATGTACAGATGTAGCTGGTATATGTACCTAAACGTTTCAAATGAAGCAGTCTTCATTTTCGCTCTGGTTACTACTTCACCACCGAACAGAACTTGAAAAAAAAAAATGCAACATAGAATGAGTGACCCTTGCCTAGCCAATTAGCACAAATGTACTTGAATGAGCGACTATTGTATAGACGTGTGGCTTGTGAAAGCAACCAGGACATTAGAAGTTAGCATTTTGTATATGTTGTTAAAATCTGTTTTACTATTAAACCACATTTACCTTCAAAGTTCTGACGTTCCTTTCACAGTCACTCTGGTAGAAAAGATTGTGTTGCACGGCGAGTCGTTTTTTTTTTCTCCATCTGCACGAAGTCAGTAAAAATTGTTTAATCAGAAAACACATAAAGTTGGAGAGCAGGCTACTATAAATAACCACACAGAAATGAAAACGTAGAATATTTGACTATTACATGCGAACAATAAATAAATGCAATGTAGTGCAGGTTCGCCATCAGGAATAGCGACGTCGACTTGTTCATATATTAATAACTCTACCGGTGTCACACCGGACATTTCCAGCCTCATCAGGGCCGACCCGAATGTGGTTTTGATCAACAGTGCCAGCTACAACTTATGTCACTGTGCAGCCGCACATAATACATTTTAATCCAGATCGGTCATGATTGCGATCGAAAGATCCCATGGGACACGAGCACGCAATATCAGGTGCAGCATGCCAACATACACAACACACGGATAAAATGTGCCACATAAAAAAAATAAAACACACACGCACTCAAACATGTTTTCGTTGTGCCTTCCTTTGTTCGCCTAAACGCACGCCAGCGAAAACGTTATGGAAAATAAAATGACACTCACCTCAAAGAAGGTGGACATCCCTGTAATAGCAGCTCTTCTTGATGTCCTTACCCGGCTCACTTTGCCGATAAAGGCCTTTTTTGCCATATCGGCAACGCTCAGCGAAATGAAGCATTTCTCGAGGTTGTCCACAACGGCGCGGTAACAGTCTCCGCAAACGACGAACGTGACTTTTGGTGTACCCCGCATTTCAAATGACTCTTCACGGTTTTACTGAACCACATCTGTTTCACACCTGCCGCACAGTTCGAAGAGGCATAGAGGCTGCACACAGGAAACGTTTAAACCCGGTAGCACAAGACAAGCAACAAACCCCATCGCACAACTTGCAAGCGCCATATTGACGACGAATGACTCCGAAATGGACTTGTCTTGGCCGCTTGTCGTTAACCGACTCTCCTGAAGTTACAATGAAAAAAAAAAACTCGAAGCTGGCGAGAAAGAGAAAACTCGTTGACACAATTTCAAATTAATAAATTCACGTTTTTTTGCGCGCACAAAAAAGCATGCAGTAAGTTTGACTGGTCTCAATAGTTTTTTTTTTTTTCACGCAACCAAAAACTTGTTTTTTGGCTTCCGTAGTGCGGCTGTCAGGTAGTGTTGACTTATGGCTCGTAAACATCCGGTCGCGCAAAAATGCAAATGGCCGTTAAGCATTCTGCAATGATCCCGTTGATTCTCATCGACGCAGTAACAAACTGGACCTACCTACAGCGGAGAGCATGTGAAAAAAAAAAGCTCTTTTGAATTTGACTAAGCTTCCCAGCAGATTATTGTTCAGCAGCACGCCGTGACGGCATACGTTAACTGGCGTACATAAGCATACATAATCGCCAAAAGAACGCGACCAGTACACCCAACTTCGAGGAGACCAACAGAAAAAAAAAACATCAAAGATAAAATTAATTCGTGTTATTCTAGATTAACGACGAAAGCATAAAGCGCAGATCTGCGAGATGTTGACTATTTTTTGTTCAATACACAGGGTAATGGTGGAGATATTCTCGTCTGGGCCCCGTAATTAGTGTGTGGTGTTTAGAATTTTTTTCACGAGCCGTAAGTGTTACATAGATGAGTATTCAGCTGACGTTACTGTATCTGTAAGCATTAATATATTCTTTATCTTGTATATGCATATGCCGGAATTCAGTGTAAGTAATAGTGTAAAAACAGCTGAGCTGTGGAGAAGAATTATCTTTGGCTAAGTTGTAAATTATGCGTAAAGCTCTGTTTTGAATAACGTGGAGCTTCTTTAAAGTGCTGCTAGTAGGAAGAACAATTAAAACGTGAGACAGCTTAACGCACGAGACTGGCCTGCACATCCCTCAGCAACATTTATGGTAACCAAACACCTAGGGTTTTACATGGCTGGCACAATTTTTATGTTTCTAGAGCTGCAAGTCAGTGATTCCTGTCATAGCACATGCTTTACCCCGTGGCCAAAAAGTGATCCCTCTCGTATTAACCACAACAATTTCTAGTGCACTTTTTCCAGTCACGCTCCATTTTTACTAACCAAAAATTCTACGAAGATTACGACATTACTTAACGCAAATTCTACGCGCAGCTTCTTGTTGAAGCAATGCTAACTGCATCCACATGCACTCCGCTGTTGTAGAAACATAACATTAATTCGCTACATGTTGCCACTAAAACTGCCAGTGCTCAAGCTTCACGCACACCACTATGTGCGTTCAAAGAGCCGCGAACTACGCGGAACGCCTACAGCCACTTTACGACAATCGAAGCCTGCCGCACTGCATGCGCACAAACTTCACCCATAAGGAACGAAAGCGAGAGGTGGGGAGAGAGCCTTCGTGACTGAGGAAGAAAACGAGGCTGCAGTCGCTCTTGATGTCTACAGACTCCGCGCTTACTCTCTCGTCTTCGATCTATCAGTTACGCCTCCAACGCAGACAGCGAAGCCGCATGACCCAGGAGCACACGCCTTGAGATCAGCTCTCACACACAACTGTATTATTGGTGCCATAAGTGCATGGTCATCGGCAGGATTCTCTCTTGAGGGGTGCAAATGGCTGTTGTAGGGCGAAAGCAATGCCGTAGCTTGGGTGGGTGCAAGTGCTAGTGAGGCTTGCGGGGGACAACTACCCCATTTTTTTTCCTCTTACTTACGCCCATGCATAAGTGTGCAAAACAAAATGAGTAATAGATACTGACAATCTTGTTAATAATAAGTTAAACAAGAAACAACCCAGTATGCTTCTTTATGTGACTCCTAGCTGGCGTACGGTTCAGTGTTTCTCATGAGTGCTAATCAATATTAACATGCTGATGTCGAAGCGACGCACAAGAATTCACAAGTTATCAGACTCGAATGCCATCATAATACGGAAATACAAGCTTAACAGAAAGTATTTCTTGGTTTTGTTTTATAAGTGTAAGACTTCCTTAAAGTAAATAAAGAGGGCTAACACTAGACACTTCTCTTCAATTCTTTGAAGAATGAATTCTCTCTGCAGTTACACTACAGACCAATGTTTATTTTAAACCATGCTTGCATGGCACTGCAAGATTACGTTCCTCAATAAAATGAAAAGAGATGTCTTCCAAATGACATTTTAGGCCTTTAAAGAAAACTCAAAACGGGCAAGCAGAAAATGCACACAAGTTTGTGTCACACAATACTCAGATAACACATTTCAAACAATGAACATTCATGCACCACATCATTCGAATGAACAGCCAATGGTCACAATACTCTTGACTTGCAAACACATAGGGGCTCAAGTTGTTTTTGAGCTTCCATGCACTGCTTTAAATGGTTTATCAGTGTGTTTGCTGGCACAAGCTTTTTTCTTCTTCCTGATACTTGGCTGGGCTATCTCAGAGAAGGCGCACAATAGCATATAATCTCCAAGCTTTGTTTTGTGCACTTCCATCTGAACCATTGAAAACGGCTTGTTGCACCCTTTCGTGTACAGCATCATCCCCGTTGGATAGCTATTTGTAACGATACACATGTACAGCGCATGAGCCATCTTGTGCACAAAGCAAGCGCGGAGCATTACTTACTATTGTGCACCTTCTCTGTGATAGCACAGCCACGTATCAAGCAAAAAGAAAGTTTGTGCCACTAAACACTCTTGTCAAACTATTTTAAGCAATGAGTGGAAGCTCAAAACAACCACTTGAGGCCTTTCTTGTTTTGCAAGACGTAACTACCGTGACCATTAGCTGTTCAGTTGGAATGAGCGGTACATGAATCCGTACAACAAGCTGGTTTCAGGGTTCAGAAAGAAGCACACAAAACAAAGTGTGGAAAATTATTTCCTCTTGTCCACCTTCTCGGACCTGTCTGTGATACACAGCCAAGTATCACAGACAAGAGTACTTGTCGCCACAATACATTCTCATCAACCATTTAAAGCAATACGTGGAAACTCAAAATGAAAAATTGAGCCCCTTTTGTTTGCAAGATATGAGTACCGTTTGCAAATAGCTGTCCCATCGCATGATGCTGTACAAGCAAGCATACAACAAGCCGTTTTGAAAGGTTCAGATAGAAGCGCACAAAGAAAGCGTGGAGAATTATTCCTCTTGTCCACCTTCTGAGTGATAAACACTGCCAAGTATCACAGAAAGCTTCTTGTGCCACAAAAAACACTCTCATGAACCATTTCAAGCAATACTGGAAGACTCAAAATGAAAAAACTGAGTCCCTTTTGTTTGAAAGACATGAGTACCATTGCAAATAGCTGTCCAATCAGCATGATGCTGTATATGCAAGCATACAACAAGCCGTTTTGAAAGGTTCAGATAGAAGCGCACAAAACAAAGCCATGGAAAAATATTTCCTCTTGTCCATCTTCTGAGTGAGAAAAACACTGCCAAGTATCACAGACAAGAATTCTTGTGCCACAATAACATCCTCATCAATCATTTAAGCAATACATGGAAAC
>WOVY01000519.1:0-32932 GCA_013436015.1 Rhipicephalus annulatus | reverse complement strand
CAGCGACAGCACTGGCCCGTCGTAAGTGAGTGAGAAATAGGTGACGAAAATCAAGTTTGACAAAAAAAGCTAGTTACCCAAGACGACTCACGGTTCTATGCAGCTGAGACTTCATTAAGCATTCTGTTAATTTACAGGCTCGCCCTACAGATAGCGGGGCTTCCAGGGCGTTTATCATTTTGCTATAAGACTCTTTCAATGGGCGGTGTTCAATCGTGTTGGAAGCCACACGCTGTGCAGTGAGATTCTGAAATTTCGCACAACGTTCTTCAGTAGGTCTCTGCTATGTAGATCATAGAGTCTATTTTGATAACTGGTTAATTTTTAAATATATAATTTTTCCCTATTTTCCAGTTCTGACAGGACACCGTCGCTGCCGCCGAAACATGGCATGACGTACAGATGTCCACATATCCTCGCAGTGAAAAGCACCTATTCTGAGGAAGCACTGTTGCGCCCGGCTTTCACAGGCACCGGCGAATTGGCAACGCCACTTCCCTTTTGGCGCCGGCGCCAATCATAACGGTACCCCAAATATGGATTTACCACGTTCTCGGAAAGCGTCATGCTGAGAAACGGGAGTGGTGGCTCACAGGCTTCAAACCCGTTCTAGCTAAGGGACTTATTTTGACCTTACCACGCATGCCAACTACATTAACACCGAAGGAGCACCCTAAAGTCTGACCTATAGTGATGGTACTGCATAGAGCGCAGGTAAGTTTTATGGAAATCAAGTGCGCGGTTCGGTTGTAACGAAGTGCACATTATAACAAGCGGTTATCGCCGTACTTCTCAGGGTTGAACTGTGGCTAACCATATAACTTAGTGAGACATCCGGGTTCATAGACAAATTTCCTTAAATGCTATAAATTCGAATGGCGAACCCTGCAACCATGGTTAGCGTCACTGCGATACGACGCCATTACAGGATAGTTCTCGAAAACAACATCAAGGAGCGGCGGAGCTCCGATGTAAAATACATGATTGTCCCGTAGAATGCCTCGCTCGATTTTGAGCTCTAACCATATTTTGAACTTTCCGTACCTCTCGTTTGTGCCTTATCGATAACGTTGCGAATCATTTCACACTGAGTGAAACATACACCACCCACCTTGTCTCCGCGATGTCCACAACAGTATGCACCATTACAATAGGAAACGCTTCAACATAGAATTTGATTAATCACCTTGAAAATCTTAATATCTCCCTCAAAGGTGTGACAATCAGTTCTGGTGGTGCCTTACGCTCTCGGTTAACAATTGTAATAAATAAAGTGCGAACAACGTAGCATAGCTGGGAAAAGACTGGTACACTTGTTCAGGATACTTAATAAAGCGACCTTGCCATAGCTGCCATGGCGAATAATGCCGACGGGACTGGTTGATCGTGGCCTTGAAAGGTGCGACTGGCAACAAATAGACGGCATGAATTTGATGGTAAAAAGTTACAGAACCCTTTCAAACTCCTTTTTCAATGTGCGTTTGCGTGCGTGCGTGTGTGTGTGTTTGTGTGGTGTGCGCGCGTGTGTCCGTGCGTGTGTGTGTGTTGTGTGTGTGCGTGTGTGTGTGTGTGTGTGTGTGTGTGTGTGTGTGTGTGTGTGTGTGTGTGTGTGTGTGTGTGTTTCAATTATATCTTAATGCCCAGTTCACACCAGCACATTCATTGGTTAACAAGCAGCATGAACATAGGCAGTAGATTAAAGGGGCTACATTGAATAGGTAAATTTATTCGCACGGTTGTTACAGGACAAAGACGCTCACAATAATTCATTCGCAACATTGACCAATCGTGACATAAGCACATTTCTCGCATATCAGTGGATCATCATATCGGCTGAGACTATTGCCGCGCGATGAGCAGAAGAATTCTATGAGCATACGTGGTACACATGAGCTAACAGGAACTGCATCCGCGCAAGGCTGTGCCGAGATGCCTCTGAAATCTATTGCGGAATAAAGATAATGTTCATGAAGCCTAAAACAAATGCTAAAATACACTTGAATCTATTGTCACGTCACTCCAGGGGTGTAGATAGATATGTGGGGTTTAACGTCCCAAAACCATCATATGATTATGAGAGACGGCGTAGTGGAGGGCTCCGGAAATTTCGACCACCTGGGGTTCTTTAACGTGCACCCAAATTAGAGCACACCTGGCCTACAACATTGCCGCCTCAATCGGAAATGCAGCCGCCACAGCTGGGATTTGATCCCGCGACCTGCGGGTCAGCAGCCGAGTACCTTAGCCACTAGACCACCGCGGCGGGGCTCTTCAGGGGTTTCGACAAGGTTTATTGACGTCTGAGCAACAGGGCTCTAACCAAGCGCGTCGATTGGGCTTGTTTGCCAGAGCAAGGGCCCACGCTCACTTCCTTCTTTTTAGGGGCGAAGCTCCTTATGGCGTGGCTTGCGTCCCTCGTAGTACGTAACCACCAGTGGCACATACCCGAATAGGTATGTGCCACTGGTGGTGACCTCCAAGGTGGCGCCGGTGAGAGATTCCTTCTGTGCGTTGTTTAACAATAAAAATGGTGTTCAATGTACATGCCAATGGCTTCTAATGGGGAATGAGAGACAGGAGCATTCGGCTTTTAGTCAACGCGCACGCTGCGATTCCCATTAGCAGCCATTGGCTTGTACATTGAGCACTATCGGAGAAGAAAGGGTTGCTACATTATACTCGCTGGGTGTAACCTCCTTAGTTTTAGAAAGGTTTAGCAAGCGTTGAGCCGCAGGGCCATGAATACAATGAACTAGTATATACCAAAAATGAATTCGAGGTGGTTAAAGGGGGGAAGCAGATACGAAGCGCAAGCCGTAAGAAATTAAAAGCTGAATCCTCCTGTCTCTCATTTCACATTAGCAGCCACTGGCATGTACATTGAGCACTATCTGACAGGAAAAGGTTGCTACGTTATACTCGCTGGGCGTAACCTCCTTGGTTTTAGAAAGGTTTAGCGAGCACTGGGCCGCAGTGCCATGAATAAAGTGAAGTAGTATATACCATGAACTCAAGGTTGTTGAAGATGGGAAGCAGACCCGAAGCGCAAGCCGTAAAAAAGTGCACGTGTGCCACCTCTCGTTTAGTCCTTGGAATGTCCACTAAATGGCGGTGCTTCTATATGGGGAATATATGATAAAAAGATGCGAGATGGTGGGACTTGGAGTGTTGAATAGATGGACGAACGGACACACTGACAGATGAACACACTGACACTCATGAACGGACGCAGGGGTGGATGCATGAACGAACGCAGGGACGGGCGCACGAACAGACGCATGGACGCTCACAACAGACGAACACATGGACGGACGAATGCTTCGCCCCACTCTCCATCATTTACTCCGTGGATATGCTGCCATTTTTTTGTGGTGTGTACCTCCGCCTTGGCATACGACACACTACTAGAAGTAGGTGGCGATATTCCTTCTCAACAAAAAAAAAGAGAGAGCATCGTCCCGATGCTGTGGAGTTATTGCAAAAAAACAAAAAAAGTAGCTTAAACAATGAAAAATGTCACCAATAATCAAATGTTACACGCGATAAGTTCACCAATGATGAGGCAATTGTCGGAACACAAATAAAAACACACAAAAAATGATCTTTTAGGAACGCGCAAATTAAGGCTTCATGCGCATCACGTGATTACGTCAGAGGTCGGTTGTCTTCGTTATACCCGTTGTGACGACGTAGCGTCCGGAACCACTTCGTAGTTTACGTCACTCACGCGGCGTAATACTTTATACGGACCGAAGTATCTGCTGAGCAACTTTTTGGAGAGGCCACGGTGATGAACAGGGGTCCAAACCCAAACTTGGTCTCCCGGACTGTAAGATACGTCATGGTGCCGCATATTGTAACTTCGTGCATCGACCTGTTGCTGCTGACCAATGGGTAGCCGGGCGAGCTGGCGAGTTTCCTCGGCACGCTCTGCAAATTCTTCTGCGTCAGTGGTTAATTGATCGGCGTTCTTCACGAGGAAGCATCGCATCCAGCGTCGTCTGAACTTCACGGCTGTAGAGAAGGCGAAACGGTGTAAATCGGGTTGTTTCTTGAACGGGGGTGTTATAAGCGAACATCACATAAGGCAAAAATGCGATCCCATGTTTTGTGTTGGACGTCAATGTACAGGGAGGTCATGTTTGTGACTGTCTTATTAGTCACTCGGTTAAGCCGTTGCTCTGCGGATAGTAAGCAGTCGTCGTTCGATGCCTAGTGTTACTTAGTCGAAAAACTTCATCAATATACTGTGCAGTGAACGCTGTTCCTCTGTCGGTTATCACTGTAGATGGAGCACCGTGGCGCAGAACAATATAGCACATGAAGAACTGTGCTAGCTCAGAAGCCGTGGATCGTGGTATCGCCTGTGTCCCAGCATAGCGGGTCAAATAGTCAGTTGCAACAATGACCCATTTGTTGCCGTCGGACGATAAAGGGAATTGGGCCGACAATGTCCATGGCGACTTGGTCAAAGGACTTGTGGGGTGGAATCAATTGGCTGAAGTAATCCAGCCGGCTTGCTTGGTGGGCGACTTTCGACGCTGGCATCCACGAAGCTTTTGACGTACTGATTCACGCTTGCCGAAAGTCCTGGGCCAGTAGTACGCCTCACTTACTCTGGCGAGCGTTCGCGAGTAACCCTAGATGACCAGATGTGGGCTCGTCATGACACGCGGAGAGGACTTCGTCCCGCATGTCCTTCGAATGATGAGAAGGTAAGCGAGGCTCGTAGAACGGGCGTTTTTTGTACAGGACATTATCTCGGAGGCAGAAAGACGTCACGACGCGAGATAGATGGCGAGGTATAACGGCGCTATGACCCCTCTAGATAGTCGATGAGCGGTCGAATCTCTTCATCTTCTCGCTGGCGTCTGCTCAAGTCAGATGAGCTAAGGGCGCCCAGGAAACCGTAATCGTCCTCTTCTTCTTGATTGACTAAAGGTATGGGTGCGCCGCGACAGTGTATCAGCGTCTTCATGCTTCCGTCCAGACTTATATACGATGGCCACATCAAATTCCTGTAGACACAAGCTCCATCGGGCCAGTCGTCCAGTGGGATCACGTATGTTTACCAACCAGCAGAGGGCATGGTGGTCCGTCAGCACTTTAAATGGACAACCATAGAGGTAAGCGCGAAACTTGGTGATCGCCCACACTACTGCGAGACACTCTTCTCTCTGTGGTCGTGTAATTCACCTCGGTACGGGACAGTGAGCAGCTGGCATAGGCTTTGACTCGTTTTTTTTTATTTTTGCCGTGTTGATGCTGGACAAGCACTGCGCAAAGGCCGATGTTAATGGCATCAGTGTGCACCTCTATGTCAGCATCATCGTCAAAATGTGCAAGAACAGGGGCTGACTGCATCCGCTGTCGTTAGCTCGGCAAAAGCAGCCTGTTGCTCGGTAGCCCATACAAACGGTGTGTCGTCAAGTGTAAGGCGAGTCAAGGGTTCCGCTATCTTCGAAAACCCTCTAATAAATCGTCAATAGTAGGCCACACAGCCCAGAAATGCGCCGACAGCCTTTTTGTCTGTAGGATGCGGGAAACGCGGCCACAGCGGCAAGTTTGTCAGGGTCAGATCGGACTCCTGTCGCGTTGACTACATGGCCAAGGAATTTGAGCTCTTCATAACCAAAGTGACACTTCTGCGGTTTGAGTGTAAGATTCTGCCGACTGAATAGCCGTAGCGCACTCCGGACGCAATAAAGATGTTCCTGGAAGGTTTCAGAAAAACGACAACATCATCAAGGTATACAGAGATAAGTTTGCCACTTCAGGACCAGTAAGCACAGTGTCCATCATTCGCTGCAAGGTTGCGGGCGCTGAGCACAACCAAAAGGAAGGACTCGAATGCTACAGGCCATCAGAGGTCACAAATGCCGTTTTCTCGTGGTCTCGCTCGTCAACCTCAATCTGCCAGTACCGCACTTTAAAACCCAAGAGGAAAAATAGTGGGCACGGCGTAATCGTCTAACGAGTCGTCGATGCATGGCAGCGGGTAAGGTCCTTTTAGTCAGGCTGCTCAACTTCCGGTAATCGACGCAAAAACGTAGAGTTCCGCTTTCTTTCTTGACTAGGACTACCGGGAGAGGACCACGCACTGTTGGAATGCTCGATGATGCCGTCGTCAAGCATTTCTCGAACTTGCGTATGAATGGCTTCTCGTTCCTTCACTGACACGCGGTAAGGCTGTTGGTGTACTGGGCGGGCGTCGTCGTAAGTGATGATTCTGTGCCTAGTGAAGAAGTCTGGCACACTTTAGAGGAAGTAGCGAAGCATGACCTGAATTCAAGCAAGAGTTTTCGCAGTGCTGTCCGGTTTTCTAATGTGAAGTTCGAATTATTATCGATATTGTTGAGATACGTATCGGCGGCCTCCACTGCGTCCGACGAGAAGCAAGATGAGAACGGTTCCTAATTCATCTGAAACGCTAACGAAGTGCCACGGAAAAGGTGTTGGTGTTCGTTGCTGAAATTTTGTAACGAGCAGTTGAGATCGGCCATCACGTAGCTGTATAATACTCCTAGCCACACAAACACCTTGAGTCAGCAAGTGTTCAGAATTACTTCTCTAATCGCTTCACATTTCGCAATCCACAGCATGTGACGTCGACTATAACACTGGCTCTTGGAGGAAACGTTATACTTTCAGCAGAAACACGAGAACGTCGGCACGTTGTTGGTCGTCCTGCTTGCCGATCGCTCGGTTGGCTGAGAAGGCGATGCGATTCTCCTTGAAGATCAATGACAGCTGCATACTCCTGCAGGAAGTCAACACCAAAAATACGTCGCGTGAGCATTCACGGAGCACAAGGAAACTTGCTACAAAAGTATAACCGCAGACGCAAACTCTACTCGTGCAGGTTCCAAGCGGAGAGACGGTGTGGCCACCAGCCGTTCGAATCACAGAGTCATGCCAGGGCGTGATTACCTTCTTTAGTAGTCAAGTATTTTTCCCGCTTATATAGAATAGTCAGCCCCAGTATCACCTAAAGCACCTACTGCATAGCCGTCCATCCGCACCGGTATATCCAGAGAAAGCCGCACATGTCGCTCAGTCGAATCTACACCCTTTCCTGTTAGCGTCGATCGGAGGTCTTCAGCACGTCGACTGCCAGCGAACTCGCCTCCAAGGGTCGCTTGCGTTAGTTTTCCCGGCGGGGACTGGGGGACCGTGCGCCAGTATGTCGCTGGGGCTAAGATGAAAAGCGCCTCGGCGACGGTGAGCGCGACTGCCGTCCCGAAGGCGTTGGCATGCGCTGTTGAGCCAGGTAGTCCTCAATGTACCGGGGTCGCTGGCCATACCGAGGAGGTGCTGAATATACTGAAAAGCCGCGCAGCCCGAGGCGCCGGTATGGACACTGGCGGTACAAATGGTCCGCTTCACCGCAGTGGAAGCACAGAGGTCGGCGATCAGGAGTGCGCCAAACATCAGATTTCCGAGTCGAAGCACGTCTGTCGTCAAAGTAGCGTGCTGGTTGTTCCCAAGTGTACAGGACTAGCTGGTATAAACGAGGGGTTGGGGGCGTGCGTGTGTTCTCGTAACAACCGTAGAGGCTGCACGGACTGAAGTGAAACCGTAGGAGGTGCCTAAACAAACAGCGGGGAAGAGGAAGCTAGCGCTTCAAGTCTTCCGCATAGGTCGCACGGTGGTAGTCAGCCGGGGTTGGTGTGGCGTTATTCAGACTCACAGGGTCACGAAGGGCTTGATGCAGCTCGTCCTTCACGATGCTTGCAATGGAACTTCACCGTGAGTAGTAGTGGAGCGGCAGCCTTTTTGCAGCTCCTCGCGTACTGTAGAGCGGATAAGGACACTCGGTATGCTCCCAATAGTCGTGAGAACGTGAGAAGTGGACGTGTTCACTTGCCGCTCATACAGGGTGGACCGATGCTGAAGCATTTTTCCATCGTGACCGGCTTCGGATAAAAACTCGGCGACCCGTATTCGGAGGGCTCCCGAACACCGTGTACTAGGCCAGCGAAAAGCTGCTCCTTACTCCCCCGCATCAGGTGACGCAACTTCTTTTCTTCTGTCATACTCGGATCAGCCCGTCGAAACAGGCGCGTCATATCTTCCCATAGGTTCATGGCAGTTTCATTGGGCATCTGGATGTGAGCCTGGATCACTCGCTCCACTCGTTCGTGGCGATCAGCACTTCTGTAAGCATCCAACAGCCGGTGGCGGAATTAGGGCCACGATGTCATCTGTTCCTCGTGATCATGTACCAGGTACGTGCTCCATCCTCCAAATAGAAGTACACACGCTGTAGTTTTGCCGCGTCGTTCAATTCGTTCAAAGCAGCCACGCGCTCGAGGTCGACCAACCAGTCCTCGACGTCCTTCGAGCTCGGTTGCCATGACACGGTGTCAGAACCTGTGGACTTTCGAGGGTGTACCGAGTCACCGTGGGGTTTCCCGTACCTGTTAGAGTGGTTTGAACGGACGTGCGCATCATACTGGTGTGAACTGTAAGGTCAGCTTCGGGTGGTAATCCCCTGATGCTGCGGCTTGTCCGATGAACGGGAAAGTTGACTCGCACTGGCTTGTGGTTGCCGCTTCCAGGAGGGGGTCTGAAACATCCGTGAGGGGCTACCCCGTACCTCCACCAATTTTCACGCCGCTCCAGGGGTGTCGACAAGTTTTATTGACGTCTGAGCAACAGGGCTCTAACCAAGCACGATGGTTGGGCTTGTTTGCCAGAGCGGGGGCCCTACGCGCACATCTTTCTTCTTTGTGGTGTGAGCCTTCACCTTGGCATACGACCCAATACTAGAAGTAGGTGGCACTATAGATGCGCCTGAATTATTTACATCCACGCATACCGTATCACATCTTTGGAACAAACTACCCGACCTACAGAACCACATTAATTTACTACAAAACTAACTTACATTATTTTCAAACATAGCCCCTTCCCTGATGAGAATGCCTTATATTGTTTGACTTCATAGTATTACCTCATGCGTTCTGTGGTTCTATAACGAAACATGACACAAGGGCCCCTACACAACTCCTATGCGAGTCACGGGGCCCTGCCTTCATAGCATAACTCATGTATACTCTTCAAGTGAATAATAAGTTATGACTGAAGTTCAAATGAAGCGCAGCTCGCGAGTCTTGAGGTTGTGGCTGGTGTGATACTTTGTACAGCACCCCTACTTCTCGCCTCAGGGTCATGTTCCCGTAAAAAATATGAGGCTATAAATAGAGTGTTGACTTGACAACAACAAAACTAAACAACGCAGATATACATGGCCACACGAGCTGCTTTTTAAATTGATCTTTGCGACACAAGAACGATGCAATGATTGCGACAACGGTCTAGCAGCTAACACTTATTTAGCATCCAATCTGGCGTAACTGGCCAAAACCGCGGCGCAAGGAAGCGTTGCAGCTACGGCGTACAAAAGTATGGACCATCTGCTAATCACTCTGAAGGCAGAGAACACGCGACCACGACCAGCCGACAAGGATACGCAGTTACGACCAGAGCGACGCGGCTCTCCCCCGACGGGGCCGCCATCACTCTTTGCAACATTGGCGTTGTAAAAGCCGGCCGCCACGTACAAACGTATGAACCATCTGCTAATCACTCTGAAGGCAGAGAGCACGCGGACCACGACCAGCCGACAAGGATACGCAGTTACGACCAGAGTGACACGGCTCTCCCCCGACGTGACCGCCATCCCTCTTTGCAGCATTGGCGTTGCAAAAGCTGGCCGGTGCGTCACCTATCCGCACGAGCCGCGATCGTCGGCTACCTTAGTGGCACGCGGTCACGTTCACAGAGCACCACGTTTACTATTATGGCGCGCGGACTAGTGTAGCCCATTTACGCTTTATATGGCACCTCACAGCGACGACCATGGTGCAGACGATGGCGAACAATTGTCTGGATGACCAATATAATGCGTTGCTAATAAAAATAAAAAATTGTTAGTAATGCGTAGTAGTGCAAGCTCTACTTCATTTGGGCTTTGCGGCGTTTCTTTGAACCGTAGATTGAGGTAAGCGAGGTGTGACTTCTCGTCCTGTATTTGCGTCGTTTGCATGTCTGGGGGATGTTACATCTGGATGTTACAAGTACATTGCTGGGTACCCACCATGCCGTAAATATACATTAATTATGTGTACTAGGCCAGCATTCAGTATGCTATTCTTCGTCAGTCTTTGGAGAAGCTTGGTATCCGCCTAACCTTGTTAGAAATTTTGTGCAATTTTTATGCAGTAGCTAACGTAGATGAAGAAATACCCCTGATGTAAGTATGGGCCATAGTAATAGGTGCTCAAGACGAGGTTTTTTAATGGTTGGGCAGCATTGGACGGACCACTAGACAAGCAATTCGTATTTTGTGACGCCTAGCTGTTCCTTTCATGTTCTTAAACGCGTTTATTACTCCTTTTAACGCGATTCTTTTCCTGACATCAAGCCTGCCTAAGGCAGTTTAGAAAACAGCTCCAAACACTGATGTGGCTTAGTGGTAGAATATTGGGCTGCCACGCAGTGATTGATGATTGATCTGTGGGTTTAACGTCCCAAAATCACCATATGATTATGAGAGACGCCGCAGTGGAGGGCTCCGCAGTGGAGCTGGGTTGAAACCCCATTGTGTCATCAGTGTTTTCTATGTACTGTTTTTTCGTTTGATATTAGTTACTGACACCAGTGTGGCGGTGGCAGAAAATAGGCGCCACTCGAGACCCGTGTTCTGATATCATAACAATTTTCGCTGCAAAACAGTGTTCGCGTAATTTAAAGTGCATACTGAAATAGCCACACCAGCTGGCTTGCGCCTTAAAGACGTCCTGCGGTAACCTGTGGGGTCTGTATACATGGTCATCAAAAGGTCAGAGTTTGTTTTTTTTCTCGCAGTTTCGTTTTTTATGATTGTGCGATCGTCTGTTTAGCCCCGCTTCAGCACAAGTGGCTGCACAGCAGCCCTGCGCCTGCGAAGCTTTAACGCCCAACAAAAAAAGGCATTTTGTAGCATGAGGCTAGAAATTTAGAAACCATTCATTTCACAGATAAAACCGAAAATGAACGTGGTATGGAGTGTTAATACTACAAGAGTACGAGCAGTAATGCAGCAACAAGAAGCACACCTCTGTTGCCGACTTCAACTTACTCGAATTCATCATCTGAAAAAAAAGCATGAGTTTGTTGAAGGTAAAGGGAAAAAAAAGAGCTGGTACTTTCATAACCATGACTCATGTTGTCGAAAATGTTCGGCATGTGATTCAGCTGAGTAACAAGTTAGTGGGCTCAAAATAAAAATGTATGTGTGCAGCACTTAGATTAGGCAACTTGGCAGCTTCACGAAGGAAATTCAACTTGCAGTATTAAGAAAGAGAGAGAGAGAATAAATTATTTACCTTGATGCTTTATTCTAGACGGACGGACGGACGGACGGATGGACGGACGGACGGATGGACGGACGGACGGACGGACGGACGGACGGAACGGACGGATGGACGACGGACGGATGGACGGATGGATGGATGGATGGATGGATGGATGGAGGGATGGATGGATGGATGGATGGATGGATGGATGGATGGATGGATTGGATGGATGGATGGATGGATGGATGGATGCGCTGGCGATGATGAGGGGCCTATATACCCGGCGTTTTTAAAACTCATTTTGCCCTGAAATGTTTCGCTTTTTTTTCTTCTTAGAAATGCTGTGAAAGTGGATAGAAACCCGACTAGTGTGGCATATGCATTCTCTACTGTTATTTTTTTCGCGCTTTTATAACCTGGGCGGTAATAAAAGTCACTGTAGTCATTCAGATGCAGTGAAGAACCATGCTAGCGTTTTGGTTTTGTTTTTTGTTGTAGGGTAGGGGGGCTTGGTGCCCCCCTTCTCTCAAGCACACGTCAAAAAACCCGCATGCCCAGCATTATTTTTGATAGATGGCACCCAAACGTGCAGGTAATGACGTGTTCCGAGATTAAGCTGTTGAATTTTTTATCGCGGTACCCATACGCAATGTCGTTTAGCACAGCGGTTACTCTTTCCGGAGAAACGTAACGGTTGCTCAGTTAAATATCTTCTACACCAACGTGATAGGCATATATTCTGCAAGCATTTACCAGAAATGCACAGCTTTCATTCTAAATAGAAGTGAATATGATCTCTTTTTTTTTCTTTGATGTATAGGAAACCGGAGCTCAAGCTTGAAATGCCTGACGATGGCCTGGCTGGAATCCGTTATTTATCTGTAATTTTTGGAGCGTTTGTGAATGAATAATATTGAACGGGACCAACTTCACAAGAATAGCAATAAAATGTCTCTCTGTAGCAGCACTTCCCGAGCTTCAAACCCCTTATTATATGAACTAATAGAGCACTTCTATCAAAAAGTATTCTGTTTATTACCTTAATTGCTGTTTATAGTTAGTGTCCCTTCCACAATAACACAAAGTTAAGACGTGAAAAACGACGCTTACCTGGATCACCTATAACAATCGTTTCACCGAAGTCGGGTGTGAATCGAAGTCGGGCGAATCGAAGTCGGGTGAGTCATCGTCATATAGGTCTCCTGAAATAAAATGTAAGCGTCGACGCATCACTAAGAGAAGTCATTATGATCAGTTTTATGCATGAATCAATGATCGATGAAAATGCGCAGGCATCACAAAACATAACTGTGTTAAGGAAGACGACTACAAACGCTGAGTACTCTGAAACTACATTAGTTGTGGTAGCTATTGACCTCTAGCGAGAAGTGTATGGATTCGTTATGAGCTATGTGAAAATCATATAGAAAAATTTTATGCCCGCCTAAATTATTATGTTTGCATACGCGCAGTTTTGCGGGAGCACTGCTAGGCGCAAGAAAAACATAGTCTTCAAATATCGAAGAAAAAAAACTCTTTTACTTCTAGAGTATGGTACTGAAATGAATATGGTACTTCTAGAGTATGGTACTGAAATGAATATGGTACTTCATGACTTGAAGTAATTACTGAAATGCATCACATATTTTAAAAAGTCTTTTAGAAAGTAATCACGGCTTTCACATTGCCTTAATGATCACCGCTAAGTACTTCCTAACTGTCGGGCGTTATAAGTGGTCTACGAATGTGCATGAATTCCGGTTACGAAAATTCCTGCATAATAGTGGTTTTACAGTCGCTGCTTTATAAGCGAGATTTCTACAAATTCAATAATTGCAGATGCGCATCAAATCAGGTAATTTGAAACAAATGAACAACAACGTAGCCTATCCACTCCTTCCACGAAATATTTTTGCCTCATTTACTTGCAAGATCAAGCTTATTTCATTACACTGACTAACGTAAAAACTAATATCAAAAACACCACTCCAAAAGTAATAACAATAGATTAAGCCATTTGCTTGCATAGTAGTAGCTGGTAAGAAAAGATGAAGCTTAAAAATGAAACGTGGTTTTCAAAAAAATATTTATGTGTCCGGCGACCATCGAATCATGGAGAAAATTCGAGCTGTCTTGGAAAGTTTAGACGACAAAAGACGCTTTTTATAAAAAAATAGTTACGGTAATGATGAACCAACAGCAGGAAGTTTGTTCCAACTAACTGCCTTCGATATTCACAATAACAGTTTGCACTGCATGACTTGTTTATGAGAAACTGTGTGGCAATGCATGCCGAAGATTGAGTCGAATCAGCAGGATAACTTAATTGATAATAATGATTTAACATCTCTTTATCTATGTTCCACTCCAAGTTCGGCGACGAATCGTACATTTACCCATGAGTAAGCCCACGCCTACACATACGCAAGCAAGCGCACGTGAGTCATCGACGCAGCGTTTTTGTGTGAACGCTCCGACACGTGTGGCCTGGACTACTTTGGCTGAATTATGCTAGCAGCGAAGAGATGGCGCGGTTGCTGACTAACACCTCGGTACGTTTTGATAGCATGTCGGCCTACATGGTTAACATCTCCGCACCGGAAGATAAAGCTACATGGTGCTAGAGCTAGCGTCAAACTTTTTCAAGACGCGCTGCGGAGCGTTCCTGTTGAACTTTCTCACGACTGTACATGGAATGAGTAACAAAATTAGCACAGCTTGCACTGAGTCGCACAAGGCTGAGTCACAGTGGAACTGGTGGGCACCCAACTGGTGTTGTGGCTTGGCTAGGCTTTCATCCTCTCACCTGTCTTCTTTCCCGCCTTGCTACCTCTGATCATCCCTTAACTCCCACAGCCTACGTTTCGGCTATACGCACAGCACGTGGGCAACGCGAGAAAGGCACTACTTCGGGCCACATGACTAGGGCCATGTACGCATGTGTGTGTCTCTGCATGATAACAAAGATGAGCAGTTTTTAAGCGCCCACCATCAATTATTACGTTTGATAACACAGTAAATGGAGTCAGCTTCAATGCTCTGGAAGAGACGTCTGTGAAAAGCACAACACAGTGGAGTACTCAACGTTGGACTATTCATAATATTACATGCGCGGTAAGCGGTACTCTGCGAGCTTAAATGAGGGACACAAGTTTTCGTTTTTCTCGCTCAAGTAACCTGGTCAGTACACTTGCTTCAAAGCAAAGGTGAATAATTTCATGCTCCTGATACTTTTCATTCAATTGATCGAAGCTGTGGGTGAGCCAACCAAGTCGAAATTTCAGTCTCGTGTGCACTTTCCCACAATCTAATTCGCCCCACGCTATGGTGTTTTCACGTGCAATTTTGTAGGTCTGTTAGCCCGCCGCTTCAACTATATTCGTAAAACATCGCACTAGTATCAATATTAAGAGTAAGCTCGACTTTAGCGCTTACAGATAGAATATAACTTCAGATGATCTTACTTTGCGCCCACAGTGACGCAGTTACCATGACTTTTCAGCGAAGGTTCGTGGACAAGCTCACTAGTGAAGCATCTAACAATTTCTTGGCTTTGAGTCATTCGTGCATCACAAAGCTTGTCATATATGCACCAAGCAGTCCTTTGTGTCTCAGAGTTCTACCTTCGAAACAAGTCTGGTGTGAAATGTGGCCTACTCGCTCGTCAGAATGAGTGGGTCAACGCACGCAGCAGAGGGCCGCTCTGTTGGTGTGTCGCTCTTTAGCATCGGCATCCAATTTATCGGCGTACACGCTCAAGCAAGCCAAGCACGCATGGGGCGTGGCTTCAGCGGCTTCAGAAATGGTAAATATTTTTTTCTTCTGAATCTAAACAAAATCCCTAAGTTGTATACGAGAGACTATTGGTCAGCCGCCAGCTCGTAATAAGTTCACGTGCTACGTGACGCCCACATGCTCATAAAGAGTGTGCCAAACTCGCCACCATGACTACAGATGGCGCTGACTGATACTCCCACGTTTAAATTCACATATATACCCAATAAAGTGGCTGGGAGGATAGCCGCCGTGGTAGCTCAGCGGTAGAGTATCGAACGCGTTATTCGAAGGTCGCAGGTTTGGTTCTTGCCCACGGCAAGTTATCTTTTCACCCAATTTTCTTTCTTACCATTTACCTTAAATTTGATTTAACATCCTCCCCTATACTTTCCTTGGCATTACTGTCTCATAGATTTTATTATTATTGTGTCAAAACACAGAAAAACAAGCCCTTATGTATCCACTATATATATATATATATATATATATATATATATATATATATAGATATATATATATATAGTGCATAGGTAGCGCATCAGAATATTTCTCTTTTGATCTGGGTATCACGGCTATTGAAAAACATTGCTTAATCAACTTTTGAATTCTTGCTCTCAGAAGAAGTTTCGATACAAAATCCTGTAGTCCTCATCCACAATCAGGAAAATTCTTAATTTACGGTTAGACAACAACGCTGGTTATTATTTTTTTCAAGCGTTTGTTTAAAGTGCGTGAAATTTTTAAAAAAATTGCCAGTTATTGTCGCCTAATCCACGGCGTTTTCTGTATCCTCAAATGTTGAATTAAACGGATTACCAAAGGCTTCCACGCACGAAAGTCGCTGAACAGGCTATTCGTGACGGCGAACGGGCTATTGGTGTATACCCATTCACAAACATGATTAATTCGAGCCAAGTGTCCCAGACGGGGCGCTCAAACCTGGCCAACTGCTATTTCATCGAGAAGTGATAAGAAAAATATGTAGATGTGAAGAGCTTCAGACAGTAAGATCACCTGCGAGGGCACCCTCTGGAGAACGCGGAATCCGGGCTGTCATCGTAGTGGTAGCCGAGGCGAACTCCCTGAAACAAAAGACAAGCGGCAGCAAACATTGCTCAGATAATTCTGCTGCTTCAATTGCGGTTAACGTCAATTTTTTACACACATACAGAACACCACAAGACCTGGGTAACACTCGACTGCTAACGAGGTATGATTTTGCACACGTCATGAACGAATGGCATTATTTGCCTGTGCTGTAATAACGGGCAACGGACATGACCGACAAACGAACATACACTAGAAGTATCAGTGAAACGAAAATATGATTAAAATATCGACAGTTTTGTATAGAAAGACGCATACCCGTTGGCAGGTTGTTCACGGAAGTACATTATAAAAGGAAACGCGTGGAAAAGCACTTGGTACAGCATGATCTGAATGTACTTCCAGTTAATAAATAAGGAATGTTTGCGGTTTTTTCGCATGATGAATTCAAAGAAAAGGCTAAAAGTACGTACTATTATGGCAGTTTTCAGCGAAAACAATGACATTTTGATTGCAAAAGTTAAAGCAAAAGCAATGGAACTGTGCAAGACGAAGAATTAGGAAGGTGTGCTTAGTGGTATCATAAAAAGTAATTATGACCTTCTGGATACATTCATTAGCACTAAAACGAATAAAAAAATTCCGCCATATCCACGAAGTGAATGATGATGAGTGGGCGAAGCTCCGGAGGTAAACCTGGTAAACCATGAATCATCTGTACATTTTTCCCACTCGATTTTATTACATCGCTCCCCCTAGCGTACGTCGCCGCACTAAATCGAACAACTGCCTTCAACCAATGACACGCGCCATATGTGACATCATTCCTATTTTATAGATCTCGCATCTTGCATCAACTACAAGTACCGCTTTCTAGTTTATAAACATCTTGCATCTTTTCATCATCAGCTCACAAGTACCACCATCTAGTAAACACTACAAGAACTAACGAGAGGTGGCTACATACAGGAGACGGTACCGCCATCTAGTGAACACTGCAAGAACTAAAACTAGAGGTGGTTACATACAGGGGACGGTACCGCAATCTAGTGAACACTGCAAGAACTAAACTAGAGGTGGCTACTACAGGCTACAGGGGACGCCCACGCCCTAAGGAGCTTCGCCCCTAAAAGGTATACCGTTCCCAGTGATAGTGTCTAAGAAAGACGCATGGCAGAAAGCTGTAGCGGTGTACATGCAATAAACATTAAACTTGCTTGACATAAATGGCCCCCTTCCTGCCGCAAAGTTCGCAGCAGGGGATAAGTTTTGTCAGGGAACGAAAAAACCTAGTGTTAAAAGCATTTCTGCTGATGTAAAGATCTGTACTATTTTCGGCCACAATCAGCAGTATTAACATGTGTTGGCAAATGTATCGATGAGTACGGTGCCGTTATATTTAGCCCACAAGCGGGTACATACGTCCACAATTTCTTAGAATTGCTTAGCTATTACTTCTCGTCAGCGTTTATACAAAAACAATGGTACCCTGTACCTGCAAAAACAGGAATATGCATAGTCTTTCGCTTAGCACCAGTTTTGAATAATTTGTTTTTAGCCATACTGGACAGGGACATATCGGAGCACCTGAATGAACACAATGCTGTGATCGTATTTAGGTACGTCGATAACTTTTTAGTTTATAATCGATGAGAGAACTGCCAATTTTACCACTCAGTATTTTAGCGTGTGTAGCGTTTTTCGTTGTCTTAACCCACTTCAAGTGGACCTTTTAAATGTCATGTGATGGAAGTATCAGATTGCTTGACATTAACTTTAAATTCTCTGATGGAAAGACGTGCTGGCGTTACGAACCCAGACCAAATAAGCTATTGTTACAATTTCACTCCCCGTATACAAAACTTGTAAAAACGAGGAATCGCGAAGATGTGCTTGATTGCGGCACTAAAGATGTCCTGCCAGTGCCTCATGGATGAATGCTTCATATGAACGCTACATGGATAAAAGCTTCAGATAACAGGTAAGTGATTCCGAGTACCCTAAGAGCCTCGCCATGTCATTTGCAGATTTCACAAGATAGCGCTATAAAAAGTGTGCGAGGAGGTGGACAGGGCGAGCTCAAGAAAGAATTGTTTTATTGTCATTTCATACATGCCTAGTTCTCTCACAGGATAAAAAAAGATCACGGAAAAATATGGCTCAAACGTAGTTTTTCTAGCACCCAACAAGTTGGTGAGTCTATGCAGAAGCACAAGACGAGACAAGATGAAAGTGAGTGTATGCCAAAGAAGCATAAAGCCTATTTTGTTTGTTGAATGCATCATGTGTGTTGTCTACCTGATTCCACTTACTTTTGGAAAGTGCTATATCGGACAGACCGGTAGATGCAGAAATGAGCGCGTGCGCGAGCACAATAACAAAGTAAATAGCGTTGTTCCTGGCGGTTTTCTTTCCCTTCCTTGCCAGAGATATAAGTGCACACCCAAATTTAGGAAAATGGTTATCATGAGCTTGAGTAGAAGTAGGGGCGAGATGACGCGGTTGATAATGGAGGCTGGCAGAATTTCAGCGCTTGGTGACGCTTGTGTGAGCAGTCCATCAGTGATGTTGAAAAATAAGGAACTCGATTACATGTATTCGCGATAAAGGTTCTTATTTTGGTTATGCACAAGTAAAAAGAAAATGCGTGCCATATAGTGTTGTCAAACGTTGATGTATGCGCGTTGGTTACCATTTATGGTTGTGACGTATGACGTTGCGGAGTACATATACTAGAGGGATCTGCGAGTAATAGACTGTTTAAAGTTAGCGCTGTGTTGTCGTGAATGTGCTTTCTCTTGTCCATGTCTTTTGTCTGCGCTACCATATATCAATCATGCTACCATACCAACAAGTCTGAATCGCCACCCTCACCGACTGTAACGATGGGTTTGTTGTAGGCATGCGAATAACGAAAGGAATTTAAGCGCACTCACTCATCACCCAGCTTTATGAGCAGCTGCTCTTGTGACGAACGGTGCACCAGGGGAACCCGTTGCTTGCGTCCTTGCCCTCCAGCGGCGTCCACGTAAGCTGAGATGCTACTAACGCAGATACCTGCACAAGACAAATACGGTACCTTCAGTCGGTGAAGATTGAATGGTTGTATCGCACAAGACATCTGCCTCGTTCGTTGTACATGTTCAAAATTGAAAAAAATGCTTGTCGCCCTCTTGCGCCCCTATGGCATCGGCATTCCTACAGTTCATTCAGGTTTTCACATTCACCGTTGGCATCGTTTCCCCTATAAAGTGCCAGTCGGTAACGTCCCCCGAACTTTACATGTTCTACGCGAGAAAAAAGTCTCGCGAGGCTTGGCGATGGGCGCAGTTGGAGCAGAGAAGAAGCGAGCCTGTCATATCTGTCGCATGGAGGGTGCGTATACGATAACATGAAGCCACCAGTGAGGCCTGTCGTCATCGATTGCTCCTCGAACAGGGAGAGAAGACCCTACCCGTCTTTAGTTGGAAGCCTGAAGAAGTTCCAGGTGAGGGGTACCACGTCGCTCAAACAGCAACTCCGAACTTTGATCATAAAGGATTAACCACAAGCACCTATTTCAGCGGGTCAGCGCGTGGCTTTTTGACGTGGTGCCGCACCCTCTCCATATAAAGAAAGAGGGGGCGTGGCTACGCGGAACTGTGCACCCTCTCTCTCTATATGAAAATTAGGCGACACCTCACCAAAAATCGATGCGGTGACGCACTGCACCGGGTGCGTGTGCTCGCTATATCACGCCAAACATAGGAAACGGCTTATGCACACTTCTACCTGCTGAGAACTCATTGCTTCGCGTTGAGACGACAGGCTGCACAAAAAACCGCTTCTCTCCCTGTATCGGTCGTATTCTTTAACACTTGCGTTTAGTACAGTTACGCGAGATCAGATCCGAAAGAGTTGGGTGCTAGCCTTACTTCATATATCATTACAATTTGTTGCTTTCACGCGCATTGCTTCGCACTTAAGCGAGGCCGGTTTAATGTATGGAAGTCGAGCACTACGAGTGTAGATGGTAGCTGTAGATTTCAAAGCTTCATATCTTGGTTAACATAGTACAAAACGTTTACGCGAATGACTGATAACGAGGAAGAGAAAACATTGGAACAGGTAAACACCACAAATAATCGCCTTGCGAGAGAAGGAACAGCGACTTGCAAAATCGCACCAGGTGCGAAGACGAGCAGGAGAGCCACATACTTGAAGGGTGAGCAAAAGAGGCGTATTTCATCCATTGAGGACCAATAGCATGCTCTTAGCCGTGTTTTTTTATTTCGAAGGGGGAGGGGGAGGGGCCTATTTAGGTTGGGTGGCTAGGACCTCCTGGGAAATAGATATTGGCCTAGGGCTAAGAGATCCACGAAACAATCAGCACCGGATGCTTCTCTTTTGTATATATGGCGCAGATAGAATGTCAGACCAGCGAAACATAAAAACCATGTACTTAGTTCATAGTGGGGACCACAAGACGCCTGCGTGATCTTTCACACCCCCTGGGAAGATCTCTCCCTGCTTTCAATTGCAGTGCTTAACACACGCCAATAAAAGACTAGTCTGCTGTGCAAACAACTAAGCACCGCATTATTATGATTTTCCAGCTACGATATCGTAGCCTTACCTGAGAAGACGGAGGTTTCAAAAGCGAAGACGCCTTCAAAGCCTGCAAATCGAGGACACCTAGAGAAAGCCGTCTTGGCTCCGTGGATGCGTTCTTACTTCTCGAGCGCACGAGCTTCGCCAAAGCCGGGTGCAGGCAATGCGATGGTGATACCTTAGCACTCCCACAAACCAACTACGTTGCAAGTATCACCTACCAGATAGTAAATTATAAAAATAAGTTTGCAGATAAAGGCTACCAGCAATCACGTAGCACGGAATAAAAACAATAACAAGAGTAATACTTTTTTGAAAACGAAGGGTTTGAAGTAACGATGTGTAAACTTTATGAAAAAAAACCTCACCTTGACTTAAAAATACAAGGAAAGAAAGAATAGACCACGGTGGCAGAAACAGTCCGCTCGTTGAATGCTGTAAATGCAGCTGTCTGGTCTGCTCAAAATTTTTAAATTTCACTTTTTGCTGTCCTTTTCTATTTTCATATTTCTGTCTCTTCTCTCAAGTTTTTTTTACTATTACTTGTATTGTATGCTTCACTTCTTATAGCTTTTTATCAATAAATTCATTATTAAGCACTATTGTACATGTTGCTCATTGAAAGGCTACGATACGCTTCCTTGGCTGATTCCCCGAAGTGGGTATGAGCCAGAAAACTTACAAACGAATTCGGCTAAAAACACGTGCTAAACGCCACGGTTGATGGGTGTCATTTCGGCAGAATACGGTGCACCACACTATGGGCGAAGCAAGTAACACTGCCGCAATTCAAGATGGCGGCGCTAATTACCTGTCGCGGGCGTGAAAAGGAGTGCGTCACTGCCTAAGCCATGCATTGGGAGCCGAGGGGGCGGGAGGTCATGCATGTTTGCAACGTCAAGCAACACCTTCTAGACTATAGCTAGTCTGAAGGGTGTTGCACAGAGGGAATTAGGCCTTACCTGGTGAGCATTCGTCAAAAGGCTGCACTGTTGAGTTCTGTTTCTGTATGCAAAATGAAACTGTGAAGTTTCCTTTTGCGCAAGGAAACATTGCTTGGAAGGGAGATATTCCCTTGTGTTCTATTTCTGGTCATGAACGGCTTTTCAGATGCCTCTCCACTATTCACGTCCACCCCAAGTAAATGACTGTGCAACGCCCTCGTTTTAGGGGTATAAAATTGTTGGCTTGCTAAAGGAGGCGATCATTCACGTATATTCAAGTTCTGTCTGAAGGTGCATAATGCGATACGGGCAGGAAGCGATTAGCTCACACTAAACACTCCAGGCCCTCGCGGAAGGCGCTGCACAGCGAACGCTGGAACAGCGGACTTTCAGAGCCTTTTCTGAACACTCATTGGGTAACTGCTGCAATCACACTTGCTGGGTACCCACTGTGGCATTATCAATAATAACTTTTCGGTACTAGGACGGCATTCGTTATGCTATCCTTCGTCATTCTTCGGAGAAGCGTGGTATCTGCTAAACATTTGCAGAGAATTTCGTGCCAATTCCGAATGCAGTGGCTGACGATGATGAGGATTTATGCCCGAAGTGGCTATACACCGCAGTTAATAGGAGATCGAGAACAAGCTTTCGTAATGGGTTTGAGCATTGGACGACCCACTCGTTACGCCATTCGCATGTGTGACGCCTGATTGTTCATTTGCTGTTCTAAAACGCTTCCTTGCTCATAATAACGGGATTCCTTTCCCGACATCAAGCCTGCCTAAGGCAAGTTTGCTAATAAATCAAAACCACCGGCGTGGCTCTGTGGTAAAATAATGGGTTGGCACGCAGCGCACCCGGGTACGAGCCCTACTGTGTCCTTGGTACTCGTTTTTTTTTCTTATCTCGCGATAATGGTTACGCACACCGGCGGTGGTGGCAGTGGCGGTGGCGTCGGACAACGGTGCCGCGCATGACCCGAGTTTTAATCTCGTAACAGCTCTCGCTGTAATCCCCTTAGATCAGCTACTGGTGCCATGCTTATTGGGCACCTCGCAACTGTACTTCCAATAGGCACTTTTAGATATATTGCTACCTGTAGGCTGCCACAAACCATAGTGCGAATGCGCGTGTGCGCCCGACGAAGAAGATGAGGGTCGCTGGCTGCTCGAGCTCGGAGCCAGACTGGCC
This sequence comes from Rhipicephalus annulatus, assembly GCA_013436015.1. NCBI lineage: Eukaryota > Metazoa > Arthropoda > Arachnida > Ixodida > Ixodidae > Rhipicephalus > Rhipicephalus annulatus. The sequence continues at coordinate 10,038 of WOVY01000519.1, read as the reverse complement.
AGTGCTGCAACCGCTCTTGCAAATATATTTTTCGAATATATTCGCAATACTTTGTCTCGTTACTCACGTAACATATTTGGTGGAGGTGGAACGATCCCCGTCCTCACCACGCAGCTCCGCAGTGGCCGCATCCTCCAGCTTCCCGCCATGGCTTTCAGTGACAACGCGTCCGCTTCACCATCTGCGGCTTCTCCGACAACCTTTGTCGCCGTCCAAACACCCCGTGATCCCGGGACATTTTCTGCGCAACCTGGCCTCGACGTCGACAAATGGCTTCGCCTTTATGAACGGGTCAGTCAAACTCACCGCTGGGACCCTACCATGATGCTCGCTAATGTTCTCTTCTACTTGGACGGAACCCCGCGTGTCTGGTACGAGACAAATGAGTCCGAACTCACCAGCTGGGACACGTTCAAGGAGAAGCTACGTGACATCTTTGGGGACCCGACCGGTCGCCACGCAGCTGCACGACAGGAGCTGGCTACCCGTGTCCAGTCGCCAACTGAATCGTATGTGTCATACATCCAAGAAGTTCTCGCTCTTTGCCGAAAAGTGGACGAGGCGATGTCTGAGGCTGAAAAGGTTGGACACGTTTTGAAGGGGATCGCGGACGACGCCTTCAATTTGCTGGTGTACACTAACGTCTCGACCATCGACCGTGTAATTCAAGAATGCCGCCGTTTCGAAACAGCAAAAAGCCGTCGGGTGCGCCCTCCTTTTTCTCGGTTGCCAAACACGGCGGCTACGTCCACCTGCTCCGATTCTACCGTCACACCGCCCTTTGAGCAGAGTGTAACGCGTATCGTTCGACGGGAACTTGAAGCAGCAAGTCCAGCGCCGCTTCAGCCCACTTCTTTCGAACATACGATGCCGACAACCCCCGCGATCTCCGTTATTCAGGCGGTCGTACGACAAGAATTCGCCAACCGCGGGTTCCCTGATGCTTGCCCCATCTCTTGCCCCTCCTCCAGACCAATTCCCATTAATCCACCTCGACGTGACCCATTTGTTGCTCCACGATCTCGCAACCCGGCGGAATGGCGAACTCCTGACGACAAACCGATCTGCTTCCGGTGCCACCGCGTTGGACATGTCTCCCGCTACTGCCGTGCCTCCTGGACGCCGCCACATAGGAGCCAGTTTTTCGCACCTTATAGCCCATATGAAGATCTTCGCCGGTATTCGTCCAGCCGTACCGCCCCTGCTTTCGACACGTCTAACAGCCGCCTTCCTGCTCGTTCTCCGTCCCCTCAACGCCGTCGTTCCCCGTCGCCCCAGCCACGCCGCCATCACTCGCCGCCTAACTTTTCATCGTACCCGACGGAAAACTAGACAGTGCAGCCCCTGGAGGTAGTGCTGCATCATCCCTGTCTGAACCAAACCCTCCATTGACGCTTCATACGAACAAAAATCTTGTCGATGTACACGTCGACGGTATTTCTCTGTCGGCACTAGTCGATACTGGCGCTCATGTGTCCATAATCAGCGTTCATCTTTGTCGCCGCTTAAGAAAAGTACTCACGCCTCCTGCTACCGAAGCTGTACGTGTGGCCGATGGCGGCACTGTTCCTGTCATTGGCATGTGTACGGCTCGCATAAGCATCGCCGACCGTTACATTCCTGTTCTATTCACGGTGCTCCAGAACTGTCCTCATGACCTCATCTTAGGGATGGACTTCCTGTCGACCCATTCTGCTCTGATCGACTGTTCCGCTGGTACTCTTTGCTTAGACCTTCCTCTTCAGCCGGATATTCACCCTGAACCTCAACACGGCCTTTCTGCCACAGACTTCCTCCGCTTACCGCCTAAAGCCCTCACATTCACCGAATTCGCCACGACCTCACCCGTATTGGATGGGAATTACATCGTCACACCGATTCCTGATGTCCTACTGGCACGTGACGTCACCGTCCCTCACTGCATCGTAACTGTAGCCTCCAACCGGACCCGTCTACCCGTCATAAATTTCGGCTTCACAAAGCAAGTCCTCCCTGAAGGCATCCTAATCGCCACGTTGCGGTCCTTAGCCGATGATCACGTCACCACTTTCGCAGCCGACGCATGCACCAATTTTTCTTGTCGCCCACTCGATGCCACATGCCTCGACATGTCAATACGTCCCATGATCGACCCTGACCTTCCCCCAGCGCAATCAGCCGCTCTCGCACGCCTTCTAGCTTCCTACCGTGACATCTTCGACCTTGACGACCGACCACTCGGCCAAACTTCTCTTGTAAAGCACCGCATCAACACCGGTGATGCTGCTCCCATTCACCGTCGACCGTATCGCGTGTCCGCGTCGGAGCGCCAGATTATTCAAGCTGAAGTGAATAAGATGTTAACTAAAGGCATTATTGAGCCCTCATCAAGCCCATGGGCGTCACCCGTCGTCCTGGTTAAAAAGAAGGACAACACATGGCGCTTTTGCATCGATTACCGGCATCTAAATCGAATCACCAAAAAGGACGTGTATCCTTTACCACGTATTGATGACGCCCTCGATTGTCTCCACGGCGCACGCTACTTTTCATCCATCGACCTTCGTTCTGGTTATTGGCAGATTGCCGTAGACGAGAAAGACCAAGAAAAGACCGCCTTCATCACTCCAGATGGCCTATACCAATTCAAGGTTATGCCCTTCGGTCTATGCAATGCCCCCGCCACGTTCGAACGTATGATGGACTCTCTGCTACACGGATTCAAATGGTCAACATGCCTGTGTTACCTAGACGACGTCCTCGTATTTGCACCTACATTTGAGACCCACCTTGAGCGTCTGTCGGCCATTCTCGACGTCTTCCGCAAAGCTGGCCTCCAGTTGAACTCCTCGAAGTGTCACTTCGGCCGCCGACAGATTACCGTGCTGGGCCACCTTGTCGATGCTTCTGGTGTGAGACCGGACCCTGAGAAAATTCGTGCCGTCACGAGTTTCCCAGTACCCCAATCCGCCAAAGATGTCCGGAGCTTTGTGGGACTTTGCTCCTACTTTAGGCGGTTCGTGAAAGATTTTGCGGCAATCGCCCAACCACTTACCGATCTTTTGAAGAAAGGCGTTCCATTTTCGTGGGGGTCCACTCAAGCTGCCGCCTTCTCTCACCTCATAACACTTTTGACGACGCCCCCTATCCTGGCCCACTTTGACCCATCTGCCCCAACTGAGGTCCGAACTGATGCCAGTGGTCACGGTATCGGAGCCGTTCTCGCCCAATGCCAACAGGGACACGACCGCGTTATCGCGTATGCTAGCCGCCTCCTTACACCTGCAGAGCGTAACTATTCGATCACGGAGCGAGAATGCCTTGCTCTTGTCTGGGCGGTCTCAAAATTCCGCCCATATTTATATGGCACTCACTTTTCCGTCGTCACCGACCACCACGCGCTCTGCTGGCTTTCATCCTTAAGAGATCCTACAGGTCGACTTGGTCGCTGGGCTCTGCGACTGCAAGAATACACCTTTGCTGTGATATACAAGTCTGGACGCCTGCACCAGGACGCCGATTGCCTTTCTCGCTATCCAGTTGGCCCATCGGCCACCATACCTGACAACGACGCCTGCGTGTGCTCCGTTTCTCAACTGAACCACATAGCCGACGAGCAACGCCGTGATGCAGCCCTACGAGCTATCATTGAGCGCCTCGACTCCTCCCCATCGAACCGATCCTATCGCTCGTTCGTACTCCAGAATGGCACATTATACCGGCATAACTTCCATCCAGACGGCCCATCTCTGCTGCTTGCCATACCCAAACACCTCCGCTTGGCTATACTCCACGAACTCCATGACGTTCCTACTGCCGGTCACCTGGGTGTGTCCCGCACATACGACCGGATTCGCCGTCGCTTCTATTGGCCAGGTCTGGCACGGTCCGTCAGAAGATACGTCGCGGCGTGTGAGGAATGTCAGCGCCGCAAAACACCATCGACGCTTCCGGCTGGGCGCCTTCAACCACTCGATATTTCTACTGAACCTTTCTTTCGCGTCGGCTTGGACTTACTCGGCCCTTTTCCTCTGTCTTCTGCTGGCAACAGGTGGATAGCTGTGGCCACAGACTACGCCACACGCTACGCAATCACACGCGCCCTTCCAACAAGTTGCGCCACTGACGTCGCCGATTTTCTTCTACACGACGTGATCTTGCAACATGGTGCTCCACGCCAGCTGCTCACGGACCGAGGCCGCACATTTCTATCGAAAGTCATAGCGGACATCCTACGCTCTTGTGAAACACGCCACAAGCTCACTACGTCGTACCATCCGCAAACAAATGGCCTCACAGAACGCCTGAACCGAACCCTAACTGACATGCTTGCAAAGTACGTTTCCTCAGATCACTCTGACTGGGACATCGCTTTACCATACGTGACATTTGCCTACAATTCTTCGCGCCACGACACGGCTGGTTACTCCCCTTTTTTCTTGCTGTTCGGCCGCGAACCCACATTACCCCTCGATACGACGATTCCGTTACCAGCAGCTCCAACTTCACAATATGCTCTGGACGCCATCAGCCGGGCCGCCCACGCACGCGAAACCGCTCGTGCTCGCCTTCTGACCTCCCAAGCAAACCAACGGCGTCGGTACGACCAACGACACCGCGATGTGCACTTTTCGCCCGGTTCGTTGGTTCTGCTGTGGTCTCCGACCAGGCACGTTGGCCTGTCTGACAAGCTGCTCTCTCGGTACACAGGGCCATACAGAGTGCTTCGTGAGGTGACTCCCGTCACTTATGAAATCACTCCTGCTGCCTCGCCGTCTTCATCCACCCCTAGGGCCAGCGACATCGTACACGTCGCACGCCTGAAGCAGTACCACTCGCCCAATGATCTTGACATCTAGATGCGCCGAGACGGCGCCTTTGCCGACGGGGGTTATGCTACCTGTAGGCTGCCACAAACCATAGTGCGAATGCGCGTGTGCGCCCGACGAAGAAGATGAGGGTCGCTGGCTGCTCGAGCTCGGAGCCAGACTGGCCAGTGCTGCAACCGCTCTTGCAAATATATTTTTCGAATATATTCGCAATACTTTGTCTCGTTACTCACGTAACAATATTGAAACTTTCATTGCTACATTTGGAAATTTTCTTGCGGCATGGTTGAAGCGTCCACAGAGAACCGATGCCAGGCTACCTACCAATTAAGAAGGCGACACGCGAGGGGCCCCATTGCGCTGTAGCGCTCTCCTCTTGAAGGCGAAGCTCAAGCGCCCAAGTTTTTCTGCGATACATATGTAGTATCACACGTCACACTATATGCACTGCAGTCACAGTTCTGTGAAGCTGCTAAAAGAAGATTTTAGGGGCGAAACTCCTTAAGCCGGAGGTAGTGCGTCTGTGATATATAGTGCGTCTTATTAATACGTAGGCACATACGGCCAGACTGGAGGGGCGACTGTTGTGTCGGCGAGCGGCGTCCGACAGCGAGGGCCCGAGGACTGAACGCGAGACGCAACGTGCGCCGGCACACGCCCCCGACACGCGCAGTAGTGGTGAGTTGACCGGAGCCCGCGAGAACCCAAGAAAGACTGAGCCGGCCAGCGGCCGTTTATTGAACGACACACAACAGACACGCGCACACACGCGATTGGCTGCATGCAATCACGTGTGGGCCGTTACAGACGACATCTGTTGAACAGAGTACACACTATGGTGCTCTAGTGTGTACTCAATGACACACTCGGGCACACTAGTGTCGTGGCGCCACTCACAGGGGGCGCCACGACACAACATCGTCTCTCCCCCCCCCCCCCCCCCCGTCGACAAAATGAGCATTATCACTGGGTAACACTAGAGAAAGTCCCAGGATCTCCACTAAGGAATGTTCACACCACACGAGCGGCGGGGAGAAGAACAGTTCACGCACAGGCACAAGTGGTCTAATACAACAGATACGTCACACATCTTGTGCAACGAAATACACTGCAAAAAAAACACAGAACTGAAAGTCTCCTGCGATGACGTGGCTGGGCTTACTCGCTCTCTTTTGACCTTAAGTGACAAAATCTTTGAGCCAGTCAGGTCGTTTTGTCTGACGGCGCGGACGCATAGAAGTCTGAGTATAACTTGTTGAAGTGCGACCAGGTTCGGTCGTCCTTAAAAACCTTGTAGCCCCTTCACTTTCCCCCTCCCCGGGGTTGAGATTTAGTGGATTACTTGAAAAAGGTACCCGCACCGGGTCCTGCTGACTTACCAACGTTCCTTGGGGAACAACTGATTCAGACCCTTCACTATAAGAGATTTCTAACGAATCAGAGTCTGGCTGAAAAACTGAGGGTGGAGCCCTGCAACGTAGGTGCACCAGGGGACTGACTGCCTCAAATATCTAAACTGGAATAAGAGTAAATAAGTTCTTCGGGTGTAGTAGAAAGGGTGGCATTCTAGAAAGAATCCCTAGGAATTCCTGTTAACTTGGATGCATTCCACACTTTTCCGTCACTGAGGAGAAAAGTGGATGGCGCAACCTGAGCCTTCACTGTAAGAAGCCTACTCTACTTGAAAAAGCCTTTCCTATGGAGTCTTACCTTAACCAAATCGCCGACCTTTATGCGGGTTTGCTGCGCACCTTTCCTTTTGTCAAAATACCCTTTGCTCTTATTCTGTTTCGCTGCAACCTGATTCCGGACATGAGGCAACTCATCGGGCGACTCCAATACTTTAGGACGAATCCTAAAGTTGCTAACGTCTACTTTAGAACGAGGTTGTCGACCGTGCAGCAAAAAAAGCTGGAGACAGGCCAGTCACTGCATGTGGTGTGACCCTATACGAACTCAAAAACTGTGTGATGCTCCTCGAGGCATCTTTACCTTCAAGTCTGGCTACCTGCAAATGTTCCTTAAGAACCCTGTTAAGGCGTTCTATATGACCGTTGGCCTGAGGGTAATAATTGGACGAAATATATGACGGATGCCCCGTTCCTTTAGATATTCCTGAAATTGTACAGAGACAAATTGTGGACCGTTTTCAGTTACTAAGAACTCTGGTAGCCCTTCCCGGCTAAACGAAGATTACAACAGTTTATTGCCATCCTCTGTGGAGATAGAATTCGTGCCAAGAACTTCAGGCCATTTTGAATAGTAGTCGACTAAGGTAACGAGATACCTGGGAAAAGATACATTTCTCGGGCCGAAAATGTCCATACCCAACTTTTGCCACGGCCCTTCAGGCCATTCAACGGGCTGCAGCGGTGCTACACGCGGCTTGACCGGCTTGTCTGTCAGCTGACAGATGTGACTATGCTTGACATGTTCTTCTACGCAACGATCCATTTGGGGCCACCAATACCTTTCACGCAGAAGTTGCTTAGTACGTACTATTCCTTGATGATTTTCATGTGCTAATTGGAAGAAAGTAAGTACCAGAACACTAGGAATGACTACACGGTCACCACGCATGAGTAATCCGTCAACACAAGAGAGTTCATCCCTAACATGAAAGTAAGCCGTTAACTCAATGTGTATAAGCTTCTTAAAAGGCCAGCCCTTGGATACACATTCACAGACTTTTTGCAAACGTCACATCTGCATCGTTGCAAGTTGGACGGTTTCTTTGTCAACTACAGATGTCACTAAAGACACTATTTCTTCATCCTTGCTAAGTTCTGGACAGGTCTGAATTGGCAGCCTAAACAGGGCATCAGCGACCACATTTTCTGAGCCCTTGCAATATTCTATATCAAAGTTGTAATACAAAAGTCTACCTGACCACCGCGAAATCCTTAAAGGCCGTCGGCCTGCATCACCTGCGGCTAACAAAGCAACTACAGCCTGATGGTCGGTTTTAAGGGTGAAACGTCTACCCAAGAGGTAAATATGCCACCTTTCACACGCGAATAGACAGGCAAGCGCTTCACGTTCATCCACAGAGTACTTTCTTTCAGTATCTGACAAGGTTCTCGACGCAAAGGCTACTGTTTCAAGCTTAGGACCATACCGCTGCTGTAACACAGCCCCGATGCCCACGTTAGATGCATTGGTTGTAATCACCACAGGTAGCTCAGGATTAAACACCTTAATGACAGGCGAACAAGAAAGGCGCGTTTTTAACTGGTTAAAACTGCGTTGGACATCCTCCGACCAGCAAAACTTTTGGCCCTGCCTGAGCATGAGACGAAGTGTTTCAACTAGGTCTGCATAGTGATCAATGAACTTGGCATAGTATCCTGCCAGACCTAAAAATGACTGCAAAGACCTAATGTCTGTAGGAGCTGGGGCATTTACTATAACTATTACTTTACTTTCTAATGGCGATCAGCTGAAATCCGGTGTCCCAAGAAGCTAAGTTCTTTCACGGAAAAAAGACATTTATCATTCAACTTCATGCCACTGTCGGCTATGCAAGTCAAGACTTCAATTAGGCTCGCGTCATGCTCAGACTGAGTCTTACCCCACACAAGGACATCATCCAGATAGCAAATTACATTCTTGCAATATTTTAAAATCTGGGACAACATTTTTTTAAACTGCAGGTGCGAACGCCAGACCGAAACCAACACGCTTAAACTGGAACAAGCCATCATGCGTGATGAACGTCGTTAAGTCCCTACTGCTCTCCTCTAACAACAGCTGGTGATAAGCTGACACTAAATCTAGCATATAAAAACAAGTTCTCCATGAAATATCTGCACCAACTCTTCAACGTGCGGCAAAGGATACCCATCAATGATAATTGCCTTATTCGGTTCCCTGAGATCTACACCCTGCCGGATGCTTCCATTTTTCTTGCGGACGACGACGAGTGGCGAGACCCACTCGGAAGCGTCGACGAAGATTGAAGACAGAAACTCAATGATGACCTCAGAAGTAACCGTATGTGTGAAACAAAGCTCTGGCCATTTGGAATGGTAGTCGATGAGAGAAACAATGAACCGGGCGTTTTGCGGAACATTATGCAAAGGACCGATGATGTCCATGCAGAGTTTCTTCCAAGGCCGATCAGGCCACTGGACTGGCTGCAACGGAGAAAATGCAGGTTTAGCAGACTTGTCAGCTGCCTCACTTATACGGCAGTTGTAAACTGCATGCTCGACCTGCTTGTCTAAGGCTGGCCACCAGTATCTGTCTCGGAGATTCTGTTTGATGCGGACAATGCCTGGATGTGTCTCATGGGCAAGCTGTATTAGCTTGTTACGGAAAGAAGCAGGGGGAACCACGCGTTCATCGCGGAAAAGCAAGTCCTCGACACAAGACAGTTCCTGTCGGACTGCGAAGTAAGGCAAGAATTCAGAAGCAAGAGCACAGTTGGAAGGCCATCCTTCACGTAAATATTTGAGAACTTGAGACAAAGTGAAATCAGCAGCTGTAGCTGCCTGAAGCTCAGCTTTAGTAATGCAGGAAGTAACTAAAGAAACAACTTCCTCATCCCGCTCTTCAGTAACCGGTATCTGAAGAGGAAGGCGCGACAGTGCATCAGCAACCACGCTAATAGAACTTTTACAATATTGAACACTGAAATTATAATACATGAGTTTGGCACACCAACGGGAAATGCGAATGGGGCGGCGGCCTTCGGATCCTGCAGAAAGAAGAGCAACTAGTGCTTGGTGATCTGTACGTAATGTGAAGTGCCGGGCCCACAAGTGAACATGCCATTTCTCACAGGCAAAAAGACACCAGAGAGCTTCACGCTCTCCTACTGAATATCTGTGTTCAGCAGTGGTCAATGTACGAGATGCAAAAGCGATAGTGATCAGCTGATCACCTCTGAGTTGTTGAAACACTGCTCCCAGTCCAACATCGGACGCATCCGTCGTGATGACGATGGGAAGCTTCTCATTGAAAATACTAACAGCTGGCTTTGAGACCAGTATTGACTTAACTCGAATGAAGCTCTGCTCAGCTTCAGCTGACCAGATAAAAGGCTGTGCTTGTCGAAGTAGAGTACGCTGTGGTTCAACAACATCAGCATAGTGAGGAACAAACTTGGCAGGAACAAACTTTTCTTTAAAAAGTGAGTTTAAGGATTCGTACTTTGCAGTGAAGGGTTTAATTTTCACTCGTGCCTTGACTTTAGCCACCAATCAGATAACCTCCTTCAAGTTAAGTC